>OU964980.1:5059313-5116813 GCA_918808275.2 Dolichovespula sylvestris
AAAAAGATAAGCAAAAGAGTACGATCGATGCCTGCCAATATCCGCAATTAGTATTAAATGGATTTTCTTGTTCTTTCTTTCTTTTTCTAAACATAACGTGCAGGTATATACGAGTATATATATTTAGATACATACATAGGTACCGGCTAAAGGATCGGCTTTCGCGTAATATTGGCGACTATAAATGCACGTCGTGCTTCCGCGTTGTATTTTTGCTGAGCGCGTGCCGACGACACGGAAATTCGATGAGCCTGCGAACGCGTTGGAAAGAGAGCGAACGAGATTGGAGATAAAAGTGAATGACTCGGAATTGTGTGTTTACGTGTGCACGCGTAAGGTTTCAATTTGACGACATCGTGAAAAATTAAAAATGAGAAAGACTTTGATATTGTTGCGTGGTAATTCGTGTTAAATGGCGTCATCCAACGAATCTCTCTCTCTCTCTCTCTCTCTTGGTAACTATGACGTCGAAAGACTCGAGGCAAGTTTACAAAAATTCCTACGTCTTCGAACCTTTTAACGAAAGGTCCATGAACACGATATCATCTTATAGCGTTTCTCTCTCTGTCTCTCTCTCTCTAAATAAGATGAGGATGAGACCCTTTCTAGGATCCTCGTAATAGTCTTTTATGAATATCTTCTTTTTATAGTAGAAATCTACGCGCCAGAGATAAAGATTTATGTGTTGTACGACAACGGTCGATGATCCTTGGGTGAAAGATTATTAAGCGCGATCGCATTACGTGGACCTTCGGTAGATGGCCGCGGTTCGTGCAGCAAGGTGCACTGACCGCAGATAGAAACACGTGGACGCAGTCCAAGTCCTCTTGGGGAGGGAGGGGGTAAGAAGTAGGTGGTGGAGGAGAAAGAGGAGGAGGAGGAGGAGGAGGAGGAGGAGACGAAGGTGGGAGGAGTGGATGATTTTAACCGAGGCCTCTGCACTCGACGAGCTCTCTACGTGACGAGAGAAACGTCAAAAATTACGATATCTTCCACCTCCTCCTTCTCCTTTCCCCCTATTGAAAAGACGATTCTTATCCTTTAAGAAATTCGATAAGGTCGATGCCATCGAATGGAATCATACTTTGCTTCCTCCATATATGTCGACGTTGCTTCTGGTCTTTCCAAAAGAACGAACCTTCGTAATTAATGTCTTTTTAATTATCTCCACGAGACGACTTTTACGATAATAGTGAGGACTCCTCGAACATCTCATAATTAAGAGAGGTACGAAAGGTCTTGACTATTAAGCGTTCGAATGAAAAAATTCCGAAGTACTTTCTGCGGGATTGTCACCAGAATAATAATAATA
Organism: Dolichovespula sylvestris; assembly: GCA_918808275.2. Lineage (NCBI taxonomy): Eukaryota > Metazoa > Arthropoda > Insecta > Hymenoptera > Vespidae > Dolichovespula > Dolichovespula sylvestris. The sequence continues at coordinate 5,060,626 of OU964980.1, forward strand.
ATAATAATAATAATAAGAAGAAGAAGAAGAAGAAGAAGAAGAAGAAGAAGAAGAGGGAGAAGGAGAAGGAGAATAGTCGATGCATCCTCTTGAAAATTGGAGAATCAATCGCAATTATAAAAAAGTTGGCTCGGTCGTGACGAATTTTGATCGGGACGTTATAGGAGTGAGAGAGAAAAAAAAAGGAGGGTGAGGATGACTCGGTCGAGTCTCTTTACCTTCGGCCTCGCCTCTTCCTCCTAACCGCACGAGTTCTAGCGTTGCCTTACGTGTGACGTAACTGCAAGGTCTTACGGTATCTCCGACAACGGGCCTACATTACGTGAGTGTCCATACACGCGACCCGCATGTAGGTACTTATGTACCTGCGCGAAAGATCCGCTACACGTTCCGACTCCCCGAGCGTACCTCGTCTTTCCTCCACTCCTCCTCTACCCTCTTCTTCCTTGTTCGCATCGGCTCCGCCATTCTATTGCTTCTCTACCGCCTTAATTCCCACCATCCTTCGCACCTGTATATTTCGTGCCTCGTTAGAGGCACAATTAATCGTGTCGGGCTTAGCTTACACATCGAGCGGTACTAGCTGGTATCCGTGTATCATGGCGAGCGCGCGTTAACAACATGATCCACATTATGAATGAGTCGAGTAAATCGATCATATTCTCGCACGATTCGAACATCTTTACGTCTCACGTTAATATCGGCATTTTCCATGATTTCTTTTTGGACTATGCTGCATCGATCGTTAATAACCGCGTATTCGCATATTCGGTAAGGATAGGTAAGTTGGTTTTCAACGATGGTGTATATATCTCTATCTAAAAGAGTCATCAAGGAGGATGGATCAATTTCGTAATTGCGACGTCATCGTTGGACGTTGAAAGCTGTTAGTCGAAAAGATAACTATCCTTCTTTTGCATTCACGCCTCGGCGTGTTCGCGATGACGCGTACTCGTGTGTCAGCAAAGTAAGCAAACAAGCAAACTTATAGACTTAGATGCGCGTACTCACGCTACCTACATATACCTGCATATGTATGTTTATATATACGGATAACACATATGGGATATACAGTTAGGAGTACCGTTCTGAAAATGCAGCGGCTCGTATCGAGTCGAAGAGAGCGCGAGTCAACTCTCTTCGCGATAGCCGTTTATCCTCGAGTCGAGCCGATCGACTCGAACATCGGATTCGATAATAAAATGCGATCTCTCTTTCTTATCGTTACTGCTATTGAAATAAATTGTCATAAATTTCGACGAATGCCGCCGTCGTATAAGAATGGAAGGCGACTCGACGAAAATTTTTAAGTAACCGATTACCGATCGTTTCATAAAATGATCGTACTCCTTGTTAGACTCGAGAGCGTGTCTCGAAAAGGGGCAATGGCGCGTATAAATATCCCCTTAATACAATAAAGAATCGAAGGGATTGGAAAACGGACAGGTGCGGAGAGAGAGAGAGAGAGAGAGAGAGAGAGAGAGAGAGAGAGAGAGAGAGAGACCGGTAGCAAGTGCGAACGGCAGGGGTCGGACAAGTGCGCGTTGCTAACGCGGATCGAAGGAACGAGACCGGGAGGAGGGTAGGAGGGATTCGCGCCTGCGCTTTAACCATCCATCCGACCACCCATCTGCCGCTACTCGAGAGTTACCTTCTGACTCTTGACAAATTCGATATTTCGAAGGAAATTTATGTTCCGTCCGGGCGGCTTGTTCGAAATGCGGTTAAAAAGATTTGCCAGCGCGGAAACGAACCGCTCCTTCGAAATTCCATGCAAACTACGAAGGCGATCGTTAAAAGGAGGAACGTCGAACGTTCGGACCAATTTGCCTCGGTTTTTTTTAACGTCCTGTCGTTTATCCGACCGATTTTATTTACACCCTCTCTCCCTTCGTGATTCTCTGGGCAAGCGGTCTCGCCCAAAAATCTATATATTTCAAGTTACTTTTTTGTCATTGCGTTTTAAAGGCTTCAGCCTTTCGTAAAAAAAAAAAAAAAAAAAAAAAACATGGAAGAAAAGAAAAACCAACGAAGAAACGATCTATTGCGTACACAATGAAAAGATCGTAGAAATATTGCGATTGAGAGTTTTGAAATTGGCGCGCGAAGGCAAGCCCTAAGCCGTCAGGTCCGGGCAGGAGGGGCTCGCCGTAAGTAAAAGGGATGGGTAGGAGTAAAAGTAGTAAGGAAAGCGTATAGACTGGCAGGCGTAAGTAGGAAGGAAGGAGGGATGGAGGGCGGAAGGAAGGAAGGAAGGGCGGAAGGAAGGAAGGAAGGAAGGAAGGAAGGAAAAGAAAGACGGTGTGCGCCAGGGGGTGCGTGCACGAGGGTAGAACAGCGCCAATAGAGAAAAACGGGCGAGACGAGTAAAGGATCGAGCCGTGCGCCATCTGCTGTGGGTTCGAGCAGGCTCGAGCCACTTGGTTCTCCCCGAGAGAGCGTAGAGAGAGAGTGAGAGAGGAGCGCATAATAGCCCGAAAGGAAAGCACCGTTCGGCGCCCAAAACGGTGTCCTCTCTTCGCGGAGGGCCTTTTTGCGATCGCGTCAGAGACACCGTGTCTCGTTGAAGGGCCGTGATAAACAATCGGTGAGTTTGTGCGACGAGGGCGAGTTAAAACTAGGAGCTCGAAGCTGGAGCGGTGCGTCGCGACGACGTTGACGGCGACGAAGAGAAAGAGGAGGAAGAGAAGGAGGAGAAGGAGGAGGAACTACGACGATCCGTCACACGGCAACGTCCAGGGGATAGTGCGTCGACGACGATGACGTAAATTTACGAGGTGAACGGTGAAAAAGAGAAAACACAGGCGAAACCGGCGGCGAGCGTGCGACGGAAGGGTGTGTTTCTTCCCATAGGCAAGAAACTAGATGGAAGGAAAGGCAAAATAATTCGAGAGAAAAGGAAGGAAAATATAAGAGGGAAAGAGAGAGAGAGAGAGAGCGTTTTCATCGAGAGAAGAGAGGGTGTCGCGCGGTCGCCGAGTGTTTCGCGTCCGCGCGAGAAATGATCAAGGACGAGAAGGAAAGGAAGAGGAGGAAGAAGAGTTCGCTCGAGGGTGCTCCCTTCTTCGGGTTGCCGAAGGAGGAAGTGGTTGTTAATCGTGGAAAGCTTTCGCGAGGACGTCTCGCCGTTTCGGAGACGTGCCTTTTCGCGAGTTTACTCTAGCTCGTCCGTGCTTTTCGAAAAGAGAGTATCTCGCTCGGGGTGTCTTTGCTGGTGATGTGGTGAATGGGGAGGAACGGTGGTGATCGATCTCGCACGGATCGCTGGTGCGGAAGCATTTTCGCGAGGAGACGTACTCGCGAAGGGAAAGGTAAGGGTAGGGAGAGGGAGAGGGGGGGAGAGAAAGAGAGAGAGAGAGAGAGAGAGAGAGAAAGACGAAGCTAGTCGACGGCTTGAACGAGACCCACTGACCTATCGACCCGCGAACGCGACTCTACCGTGGCGTCCCTCGCACCTTCCTTCCTTTTTTCGCTCGATCGAATCGCAGGATTACTATATTTCTCTTTCTCTTTCTCTCACACGTATCCTTCCAAGGAGAGACGCGCGTCGAATCGTTGTTGCGCGTACACGTTGACGACAACACCACCGCTACGACGACGACGACGACGACGACGACGACGACGGCGGCGGCGACGACGACTACGACTACGACGACGACGACGACGACGACGGCGGCGGCGGCGGCGGCGACGGCGGCGACGACGACGACAACAACGATAAAGTGAATCGACGAGTCGTTCTTTGAACGAGACCCACTGACCTATCGACTCACCGAGCGGTTTCTTCTCCCCTCTTTCTATCCGTCCACCCTTCGAATACAACCCTCCTCGTCGTCATCGACGTCGTCATCGCCGTCGTCGCGTTGGTTGATCGTTCTCGCTATCAAGACGGTACTCCTCCTTCCCTCTTCCCTTCCCTTCCCTTCCCTTTTCTCCTTCTCCTCTTCCTCCTCCTCCTCCTCCTCCTCCTCCTCCTCCTCGTACCTTTCCTCCCCGTTCTCCTCTTTCTCATCTATAACGCTCGGTATCGTTTTCATCGGGTGCGTCGAACCTTCCGAAGTACCGACGTTTCGTCCAGTCGAGTATACACGGAAGGTAAAAAAAGGCTGCCTATATAGCACAGGCACTCCGAAACCTTCGAACGTAATAATCGATGTCACGTTCTTCGAGATCGAGATATCATCGTGTTCGCTGGAACTCCATGCCTTCTGACTGGAACTCTTGGAGATCTTGTCACAGTAGCGAGTATCGAGAACCGCGAGAGATCCGCGGTACGTCGACGAGAACGAGAACGAGGGAAGAAGAGTTTTGCATCGCGAGGAAGAAAAGGACAAGTTCGCGATTCGCGAGGCCGAGGGTATGGCGTCGAAAATTGGTGCTTTCGACTTCTTCCTGCCACAACTGACGTCGTTATCCTTCGCGAGATCGACGACACCTCCTTCTCGTCGTCGCGTTCAACGATAGGCCGGCCGAGCACGGCGAAAAGCGTATGCCGCCTCTATCGATCGATCGTTCGTTTGTTTGTTAAATTATTAAACACGTCGTTTACGAAGAAACATAAGAGAAAAAGTCTGATTTCGCAACAACAACAATAACAACAACAACATCTATAACAGCAAGAGCAAAGAGGAAGAAACTACTAATAACGAGAAGATAGCAATAGACACGAAGTACGTAACTCCAAGTGATAGAAACGCAAACGAGGGTTACGGAACGTGTCAGACTGACATCGAGACATTAAGGGGAAACTGTCGTCGCGAAAAACTTTAAGTGTTCACACGGACGAGCGCGCGCGGCCGACCGTGAAACCGTCGTGCTGCTTTAAAATCGAGACCGATCGGAGTCCGGTCCAACAACGAAAAGAAAAACAAAAAGAAAAAAAACAAACGAACAAACAAAAAAAAAACAAAGAAACAAAGAAAGGGAAAAAACCAGCGCGACGAAAAGGACTTCGTTCGAGTCCCCTTCTCTCTATCTCTCTTGGTCTTTCTCTTATCGACGAACTCGAAGGAAGAAGAAAAACTATTAGCGAAAAAGAAAGGAAACACAGGGAATAATACAATTAAAAAGAAAAAGAAAAAGAAAAGAAAACAAAAAATGGCAGAGAGCGCGGCGAGTCCAGGCAGCGTGCAGGTCGCTGCCAATAGTCCGCAACAACAGCAACAGCCAACGCAGCAAACGCAGCAACCACCGGATATAAGCAGTTCGCAGTTGGCTTCGCCACCGATCACGGGAACAGGTACAGGACAAATAGTCTGCTTCCTTTAGCGTATCTCGCTTTTTCATGCATTCAGAAATTATCTAGAAGGGATAGGAAAAAATACGGCACTTATTACTTCAGTAATATTTTTGTTTACTCCGTTCGTGTCCTAATTTTCAATTGCCTCTCTCTTTTTCTCTCTCTCTCAATATATATATATATATATATATATATATATATATATATATATATATATCTTTTTAGGTATCTTTTTTATATCTCTGGCATATTCATCATGACGGTACAACAGTAGTCCATACCAGAGCTGGCAAAGCTTCTATATAATGGAGATTTTCGATGAGCGGAAAACTCTTTTGTTACTTTTGAAAAACAAAACAAAAAAAGGGAAGAGAGAGAGATAGAGAGAGAGAGAGAGAGGGGGGAGAGAGAGATAACTAGTTTTTATGGCGGTAGAGTCTCTACTGGCTCCATACAAGTAGGAAGAAAATAAGGACAAAGTTGTAGAGAAAAAGATAGACGTAGACGAAGATAGAGAGTTCGAGTAGTCGTAAATTTCGCGCCGGAGACGAAGCGGATCCGACGCGTTTACTCGCGTTCGCGCGCACGCCTACGAAAGAGAGTGGAGAACGGAGTAGAGAGGGATAGAGACGGATGTAGGGAGCAGGAGGAGGAGGAGGAGGAGGAGAAGGGCCGACGTACGTAGCTAAGGAGGGAAAGAGAGAGAGAGAGAGAGAGAGAGCGCGAGTCGCGTTAGCGGATCTGTCGGTCGAGTAACGGAACGACCGCGAGTACCGCTAGCACCGGCTCTGACGCGGTTACCGGATAACCGTTAGGCTCGACGATCCGCGAGTATTCCACCACGTGCTGTCTCACCGTGTCTCTTCCTCGAACGCCAACATCAATGCCGACTTCTTAACGCCAATCTCCTCTTCTTGTTGCCTAGAGGACTCTTTCTACGTCTTTCCTCTTAACGGAAAAATGTACGAAAGAATGCATGCCAAATCATTTCTAATTACGTTTATTTTACAATCGCCAGAGACGAAACGAGACCCGAACGAGAATGATATTTATTTGCACGAAGACTCGTTAATTAGGAAAAAGAAAAAAAAAAGGAAAAGAAAGAAATCGATTCGCAAGAAGGGGAACGTAAAGAACGGCAGAACGTTCTCGTCGTTCGAAAGAAACAGTCGGATCGACGTGAACTTGAACTCTGAACTTGAACTTTAAACTCGATGAAACCTTCGAACCCGGGCACATCCGGTTACGATTAAAACTCTCACGATTCAAATGCCTACGTGGATGGGCACGCTCCTCTTTTGGGAAACGGGGAGGGAAAAAGAAATAACAAAAACAGAAAAACAAAGAGCGCCGTTTTAATCACCTAAAGAAAAGATAAACTCCAGACGAAAGTTACGGTGAACGAGACGCGTTACGTGTAACGGAAAAGCATCGGAGTTCTAGGAATCGCGGCGGCGGATGATTCTCGCGTGACCGAGAGCGGTGCTCTTCGTTCGCACCCTCTCGACATACTCTAGGGTCTAGAGGTTAGCCGGTCAGCCGCTACTACTACTTTGTCTCTCTTCCTTCTCTCTCTCTCTCTCTCTCTTTCTCATTACTCCTTTCACGACGAATGACTCGAAGATTAAATTCCGATCGTGTGCATCTCTCGACTTCGATGATCGACCAAAGGCTGAATCGTTTCGGTACTAATGGAATTTCTAGAAAGGTAATGGCTCGTAAAATAGACGGATGTGGCGTCGATTACGGTGGAACTCCTTTAATGTTGATTCTCGAGTACTTTCGTATTATGGGAACCGCGTATGGAAGAAAGAAAAAGAAAAAATGGGGGGGATAACGAAACTACGGTCGTTTCACGTTTCCCCGGAGATAGAATATTTTCTTCGAAATTCTTGTTATCGTAGATTTCCCGTTATTACGATTTTCCGGCTGTAACACGACCGACGGGTAAAGTACGTATCGACATGGGAGCGTCTCCTCTCGCCATTTACAATCTCTGCCGGTTAACAAAGTTAAATTATTAATTGTAATAAGGATTAATCGCCGTTAATAGATCGTAATAGGAAACTCATAGTATCAATACGGAATAGAGTAAGTACGATTACGATACAGTACGGTAATCGTACTCGCATAATCAACGCTCATTACCGATACTTCTGTTTAGTAGTTGGCAAGTAGTTAGCCGATAGTTCACTCGTTAGCTTCGTTACTAATTATTTGCGATTACCCGTTATATAGTATCCGGCTTATTAGCAATTAGATCGCCAATTAACTGGCCGTTATTAACAAAATCCGTAATTATGCATCCGGATGGTAACAAAACTAATTACCGTTACAGTTTTCCAGCCGGGCTTTATAACGCGAGAGCTAGATACGCTCGTGAAGCTTTTGACGCGGCTATCTTTCGTCCATCTCGAATGGGCGAACAAAACCGAGCTTTGACGTTATCAAGTCTATTCGATGACGATGGTTCGCTATGAAGAGAGAGAGAGAGAGAGAGAGAGAGAGAGAGAGAGAGAGAGAGAGAGAAAAGAGAGCGATACACGCGGCATGAAATTAAATGGGACATCAAATTATTCTTATTCTATCTTTGGACTATTTATTTGATCGATATGGACGGAAAAAAAAGTGCACGTACGCAAAAGGGAAACGTTTCGCATCGTCGCATCGTCGCATCGTCGGGATCGAAGGACAGACGGACAGACGGCTTGGCTCTTTTTCACAAACATCTCGATCGTGCGAATTACGGTTTCTGCTTGAGCTCCTATTCCGCGGCGCATGATTCGCCTCGCTAACGAGCTTACCGAGAGCGTTATAGGGTAAAAGTGCGTCCGACACGGTGAAGCCCTGCTTCGATGGAAGCGCGCGCGCGACCGTGGCACAGTTTGGCCTCTCTTACCGACCAGAGAACCCCGATTACGTGCTCTTGGTTCTTGATCTATTACTATTCAATTCCAAGTACCATCGTTGCCGTCGCGCTATCCGATTAATAAATACCATGGCGACCGAAAAAAAAAATATCAATCCCAAGTTATTTCTCTTGAAAATTTTTTCAAAAATATATTTACCCTAGAGTCCCCATTCTCGTTTCAAGCGAGGAGGAATTTAATAACGCCACGGACGTCAGAACCGAAATCAATAAACGAATTGCGTTCCGCGAGAGAGAGAGAGAGAGAGAGAGAGAGAGAGAGAGAGAGAGAGAGAGAGAGAGAGACAGAGGTTTCCCGTACATCGTGCAAGCTTGCTATTTATTTTTAGGCAGATCCGTAATACTTTTTCCCTTCTTGCCTTTTACAGAAATTGCTTTGTCATCGACCCTCTCTATTCCCACGAATGAATCCGTGCAATTTCAATCGATTCACGTTCGCGATCAACCTGCGATAAATATGAGTCGGGAAAATTCATTTAAAAATTTGTCAACGATTAATAATATACAGGATAAAATCGGGCAATCTAAATTAACTATCAAAATTAGTTGCCGTAATAGAAAGATCAAACGTTACATCGATATCAATGTGAATTATTGGGAAGTAGTTCTTGGACGGAGCATTCGGAGGGTGAATTTTAAATACCTAGCAGCTGGTATATATGCTCCTCCTGGCGTAATAATATCTATGTAGAAATTATAGAAAAAAAAAAAAAAAAGAAGCAAAGAAATAAATTCTTAGAAATATCGCAGAGGGTCGATCGTAGAGAAAATCGAGAGGAAGGTAGAAGATAACGCGTACGGCCCTGGGCTTCGTTCCTGTATCGTTGAAGCCGCTCCCTCCTTTTTTTTTCTCCCTTTATACGAACGAACGAACGAACGAACGAACGAACGAACGAACGAATGAGCGAGCGAGCGAACGAGCGAGGAAGGCGCTTGAGTCGTGTCGGTTATCCTCGTTCTTGCGCATCGCGTACGGGTATTACGTGGCGCGGCAGTAGGGCAAGAGTTCGATGGCCTGCAGCCTTGCAAGGCCGGTCGACGGGCAAGGTACCGAGCGCGCGCTGTGCGTCGGAGAAGCCGCCGGCGCCGTTGTCGTCGTCGTCGTCGTCGTAGTCGTCGTCGTAGTCGTCGTCGTCGTCGTCGGCGCTACCGACGCCACGTCGGTGGCCAATCCTGGAGTCTTCGATCTAGAGAGACCGGCCGTATCGACCGACAAAACATCGATGAAAGTCGAGACGAGTCGGTTGCGAGTTATCGTCATGGCGCAGCTTTACCGACCGGCGCTGTCGTCGCTACGTCACAATCGAAAAGGGCCGAAGGTCGATACGACGCAGCCTCTCGTCGTCGTAGGACCAATCGAGACGTAGAGCGGGAAATTTCGAACGATTCTCGCCATCTCCGAGTTGCTGAAAAGTTTTCCTTTTTCTTTCCGTTTGATTTGCATTTCAATTTAAAAGATATAAACGAGAAACAACAATCGGATAGATCCGATTATTCGACGATAAGTATCGCCGTCCGAAATGGTTCATTTTGTTTCGCTTGATATATCGTTAACATTTTTTAATGGGATACCTTATTTTTCTTTCTTCTTCTTTCTTTTTTTTTTTTTGTTTTGTCTTGTTTTCGTGTCATTCCCATCCGATATAATTATAACCAGTGGATTCTCTCGAAGATTCGTTATTAGAAATTAAAGATATCCGTGTTCTGGCGCGATCGTACGATCGAGAAACGAGATAGGTTCCGCCGGCGAATCGCTCGACTGGGACCGCTTGCTTCTCCGACTCTTGCGACGTGCCGAAGCGAAACGATTTAGTGCCGGTTGCAAGAGGAGACTTCCCATTGCGACAACGGCCCATTGCCGACAACAATCGCTCCTTACGCTCTAAGAACGTCTACGATCGCCTCTCCGCCACCCAAGATCGAAGGCCTCCTCTCCTTGTCGGTCGGCACGACGATCGTTTAAGGACTTTGTTCGATAGTAGTATTGCCAATTGGAATACTTGTCTCTGGAAGAGAAATATTTCAAAATGTTACTTGTAATGTCGCATTAAAGCTAAATTATGATCGATCTCTCGACAAGAAGTTAATATCGTCATTTATTTTCATTTCAGGTAAGCTAATCAGTGTCATCCACGTTACCGCGTTAACAATTAACCAGAGAGAGAGGGGGAGGGGAGGGAGAGAGGGAGAGGGAGAGAAAGGGGGGAGAGAGAGGGGGAGAGAGAGAGAGAGAGAAATTCGGTGAGTAACGTCAAATGGAAAATTACATTAGAACGATGAAATGAAGGTATATACATATGTAGGAGCTCTTTGGTCGAAGCGAGAGAAACGATCTCGAGAGCGATCGATCAAGCTGGCACGGTCTTCTAGGCGTATTCATCCGTCTCGTTTCGAAATCTCGACAAACTCGGCCTGCCGCGGCCGTCCGTAATCCGTTCTACGGTAAGGTACGCGCATGTATTCCGTGTATCGTGCTCTCGCTGTCCTCGAGGGACGTTGTTCGAGGACGAGGATACGTTTTCCTTTTTACTCGCCTCTTAACGCCTCTCCGTATTCTCCCTCTCCAATCGACATGGACTTTTATCCATAGAAAGATAGAAAGAAAGAAGAGGCTTTTTTGTCTTTCAAAAAGATATTAAAATGGGATCGTACGAGTCGAGGGGAGGGATAAGATATTCTTTTCTTGCGTTTCTCTATTTCTTTGTTGGTCTTTTTTTTCTTTTTTGTTGTTGTTGTTGTTGTTGTTGCAAAGAACGGTTCGATCTATGTAACAAAATAACGTAGGAATGTTAGGCGAACGTACATAGATCGTACATTGATCGTACATACGTGTATGTACCTACGTGTTACGAAAAGGACTTTGCCGAGGCTGACCAGTAGAACGTGTAAACGCGTGGTACGTGCCTATGGATAAGCGGCGTATTTTCAATGAATGCAGCGGTGGCGGACGCGAGTCGGAGCGCGCACCTTGCATAGCCATTACGTCGGCGACGCGATCCTGCGGCAAAGCCCGAGGCTATCAAGGCAGTGTGCTCGAGAGTAGGTCGGAGAACGCGAATCTATAATATCTATCGCTATTTTGGATTAATGCTCGAGAGAATGTTCCTTTTCTTTTATTCCTTTTTTTTCTTTTTTTTTTGTTTTCCTCTCACAAGGAAAGAGAGACCACGACGTATCGTTTTGATTCCGAGTTTCGATCGTGTGATCCTACCTACGACTAAAACTTGAATGAATTCAAATGATTACGAGAATGTTTTGACCTATAAATCGAGAGGGACCGGGGGAACAAAAAAAGGAGATGAATATTTTTCGAACGAGTTCGCGAAGAGAAAGCGCGTTTCCAATGCGTCAGAGCGATTATACCGAAACCATTATACGCATATATCGTAAGCTCCACGGTACCATCATAATCCAGCGCTAAAGTGCTACCATATCACAGGGTTCAATGCGATCGCATTGTAAACGGATCCGATAGAATGATATTCGCGCGAATAGCTGCGAAGCGAGTCGGCGGAGACCATTGGAAAAGAGCGTTCTCGATATTCTCCTACGTAATCGTCGTACTTGTACGTGTACGTACGTACGTACGAGGCCAAAGCTGTAAAAAAAAACAAAACGTGAATGAAACGATATAATATGATCGAGGTAAAAATCGAATCTCGTTGAAGTTATTATGTACCTAGACATTGGAAAATTTCAACCGGTATCAGCGAGCAATTAATATCGAGCGAGTAATTAACTCGAAACAGGAGATTCGACCTAATATCCACGTTATTATCCGAGAACGTAGCGTACGAGCGAGTAGTTACATGGTCATCGGCGCGTCGTTTAAATTGGACAACGCGAGTGCGTCGACTGATAAATTAAACCGGCCAACGAGCATCGACTTATTAACGTCCGATCCGTATCGGGCGATGATTAGAATCACGGCTGAGAGCGTTCTGGGCTATAAGGATATATATATATATATATATATATATATATATATATATATATATATACACATACATGTAACGTAGACTATAAATGCAGGTCGAACAGAAAGAGATAGAGAGAGAGAGAGAAAATGAAGAGTCGCGTCGAAAGAGAAGATAGAAGAAGAAAGATAAATCGGCGGAGAGAAAGCGAACTATCGATTTTATCGAGAGTCATATATCGTTGCGGAATTATCCCGAATTCTCTTCGAGCGAAGGATAAAAGTTGTCTGCAAGCAAGCGTGCACTCGCACGTTCGTTCGTGCGGCCATTAACACCGTACAAGAAGGTGCGATCCTGCGGCGTAGCCCTTGGCGATCCAAGCGAGTTCGACGAGGAGCGTATATGAGAGTGGAATGAGAGAGACCATCTGTCAAGAGCTCCGGTCCTTGTCATCTTAGTCGTCGTCGTCGTTGTCATCTTAGTCGTGGTTGGTTGTCGCCGTCGCCGTCGTCGCCGCCGTCGTCGTCGTCGTCGTCGTCGTCGTCGTCGTCGCCACTTTCCCCGCCTGCGGCGTCAAAAACGTTTCCGGACCTCGGCCTAACTGGAAGGGAGTAGGTGGGACGTAAGGGAGGGTCTCGATCAGTTTTTTGCAAGCCGGCCTTCTCCCATACTCTCTCGCGGGACACAGTATCGCGTCTTGCGTAACATTCGCGAAAAGCAATGCCCCGAGTAATTTCACTTTCGTCGTAATCCTTTTTAAAGACGAATCTAATTATTATTTCACGTATGAAATAGCGATCGTTGAGAAGAGAGAAAAAATGAGGAGCATCTCGAGGAAGGAAAGTACGAATATACGAGTTTGTTTCGCGTGTAATTCGAGAAAGCAGAGTTCGTTCGTTCGTTCGTTCGTTCGTTCGTCGAATATCCTCGGATCGGTTAGACTGTGAAATTATCGAGGCGAGTCGAGACGAAAATTGTGCTCTCTCGATCTCTCCCTTCCCCTCTCATCGTTGGTCTCTCGTTAGACGTAGGGCCGAGTTTTCGACGCGTCGCACAGGTCATGGACGTATATCGAGAGGTCGTCGGCGACGTTTTAGAAGCGGGCAGCGCGGAGAGACCCAGATTTCATTTTCGTTGATGAGCTTGGCATCGGTCCAGCTCGACTAAATATATACTCCCTTTCTCTCTTTCTCTCTTTCGCCATCTCTCTTACCCTCTTTCTTTCTCGAGATCGTTCCTTCCACATCACGATTTTCGTGCGGACCGAGAGAACCAGGATCGAGACGATCGAGATCCATCGCGATCAAGACTTGCTCAACTTCGAACTTGGAACAATGGATGTACGTAACTAGGAAGGAGGATATCGTTAGAAACGTTACGCAGTTTTCTACTATCACCACGGATAATATCATCGAAAAAGGTTTGCTCGAAATGAGAATCCCCCAACCCTCCCCCCCCCACCTCTCCACCCCCAAGCAGTCGTCGCCGACGGCGTAACACACCTTCGTGTACCCGTGAGTCGTGCCAAAAAAGTTCTACTACCGCGGCCGAGGGAACGCGATATATTTGACTTAACCGCTCGTTACTGGAACATCTAGCGAAGTAAATCGAGCGAAGGCGTTATCTCGCTTCGTTTATTTCGATATACCCGACTCACGAAGCTGAACCTTTCTTTTCACCTACGATAAGATAGATATCTAATAATCCTATACGAATCCGTCTATCGTAAACTCTCGAAAGAGGGAGCAGGTGTGTTTCAGCTGGAAAAATCACGTTTCCTCGACCGTAAGTTTCACCACAAAATTTATGAGTCTTCGTAGTAATAGGTAGGAGGTGTAAAGTCAATGACAAAGACGGAGAGTGAGAGAGAAAGAGAGAGAGAGAGAGAGAGAGAGAGAGAGACTGAGAATGAAAAAAAATTGTAGTAGCTTTTCCAAAAAGAAAGTCGACAATCCTTTTCCTCTCTTGCGGTTGGTCCAGGTTTTCCTTCGTTCTTCGTTTCGGGATAACGGTTCGTTGAACGCGTACGGTTGTCGCAACTTAATTTACGGCAGAGGACCGGCTGGAAATTTCACTTTGCTTCGCGCTGCCTTATAATACTGCGGGTCTGTGCCAAAAGAGCTCATTGAACTCGGCTATCGACGAGAAAGTTACCTACGACAATGGTCAACGTCGATTCATTCCTCTTGCCCAGGTACCGTCCTACTCGTAAACATTTCTACGAAAAACGTTTCGAGCAACAACATGCTTTCTTCGCTTGTGGAATACGCAAGACGCTTCTCGAAAATAATCTCTCTCTAGAAAAAAAAGAAAAAAAAAAAAAAACACATCGGACAACGTCGACACCATGTACCATTTACACGTAATCCTTGATAGTCGAAACGTTTCTATTACGCTGACAAAATTAGTATACTTTGTTTTTAAGACTTTGATCGTTTAATGGTAATCCTTTCTATTGCTCATTTCGATCCTTTCACCAATTTCGTTCCGGCACGTTTCAGAGCGAGAGAGAGAGAGAGAGAGAGAGAGAGAGAGAGAGAGAGAGATAATTTTTGAAATATCACTAGCTCTCCTGGGAGGCCTTCACCCTGAAATGCCAAGGAGCCATAATTTTTACGACTCCGAGGTACTTCTATTGTTGCGGACAACGTGCAACCAAACGGTCCGTGCAACCGATACCCCTCTTCCCCAACGTATTTTCTCTCTTTTCTCTCAAATAATTTTCATTTTTTCCCGATATTAGTTGTTTAGCTTCTTTAAACATCGAAACGTTTCGTCCGACGTGCAACCATTTAACCTTCTATCGCCTTATTATCTTATTTGCGTAACTACGACCGACGAACGACGAGAAACCTATTGCTTTCACGCGACTTTACAAAAAGACGGAACAGAATAACATAGTGTTCTCTCTTTCTCTTCTGTAATTACCAACGCGCTTGTCTACGCTCGTCCATAAAGACTCGTTTACTTATCGCTAATCGACGTCCCGCGTCTATCCCCCTGATAATCGATAAAACCACCTCTCTCCTCGATATCTCATTAACATAAATTCTACTCCCGGATCGAATCAATCGAAATAAAAAAGAAAAAAAAAAAGAGGAGCGAGAGTAAAGTACTTCTTACTATAGACGCATGCATATGCACGTTGTGCGGATAGGTAAAGAAACGTTTCTACTTTGTAATCTGTTACTCAGTAAAAAAAAAAAAAAGGTTTATCCCGAATTCGTCGGTCCAGTCGGATACGACTCCTCGATCTTCATCGGTGGTATCCCTTCGAGTCTTACACGATGCACACGTCGCTTTCTACGTGACGTTTCGAAGGATAAAGGAGGAATAAGGAGGGATAAAGGAGGGTGGTGAAGGATTACGCGATCCTCGAAGGCTCGTTTTCGGTGACAGGAATTTCAATGGGCAAGATTGGCGCGCTTGCGAGCGAGTTATAACGCTGACTGCGGGGGAAGAGAGAGAGGGGGGGAGGTGACGTGGTGACGTGGCTAACGGTACATCCCTGCACGCTTTCAATGGTCTACCAACCTACCTACCCACCTACCTACGTATCCGCACCGGTGGCGTTCGCTCTTAAACACGAGCGTCGAGGCCCCCGCATCGATCGCGCCTATATGTACAACGCGCGTATGCCTATCGATCGGCCCGACTCGCCTACAACGCCTCCTCCTCCTCCTCCTCCTCCTCCTCCTCCTCCTCCTTCTTCTCTTCCACCACCTCCTCCTTCTCCAACTTCTCTCGACGCGAAAAGACGAAACGAAAAGAGGCGCCTCTTACGGTTTTTTGCGTCGTTTCGCTCGATCTAGACGACACATTCGAGTATTGTATAAGACGACGACGATCAAGCCGCGAAATATCTTTCGCACGTGCTCCTCGAATCAGACACAGCAGGTAGAACGTACGAATTTCGGACTCTCAAAGTCCAACTCGCTGCGGGACACCAATTTGGTAATCCTTAAATGGATTGCCGTCCTTATTTTCAAGAGTTCTCTTTGTATTTTTCATCTTTTCTTTCTTTCTCTCTTTCTTTCTTTCTTTCTTTCCTTTTCCTTTTCCTTTTCTTTTACATCTCTACATTGTTACTTAAGATTCTCTCGTCTACTGAAATTTCTACCGATATCTCCGAGCTTCTCTTTCCCTCGTCGCGAAAATAACTCTCGAGCCAACTCAGACGCGCGTAAGATAGCACGTAATTTTATAATCCGCTTGGATTACTTTTCCATCGCACGTTT
The DNA here is from genome assembly GCA_918808275.2 of Dolichovespula sylvestris. Classification (NCBI taxonomy): domain Eukaryota; kingdom Metazoa; phylum Arthropoda; class Insecta; order Hymenoptera; family Vespidae; genus Dolichovespula; species Dolichovespula sylvestris. Next base: position 5,076,949 of record OU964980.1, read on the forward strand.
TTCCTCTTCGATCGGTCGCACCACGAACGAATACTAGTAACGTTCTTTCGTTCGTTCGGGACTACCTTTTCGAAGCTAACCACCTATCTCGAACTCTCTTTCGAGTGAGCTTGAGAATGTTAAAAACGTTTGCCTCGGTCATTGACTGAGCGTGTGCCTATCGAGGAAATAACTGTAATCCGTTTCTTCGTCGACGATGATGACGATGGAATCGGTAAGAGCCGCCCGCCCACCAAAATTCTTTTTTTTCACTTTGGTTATTAATGGGATGCGCGCTTCTTACGTATCCTACGATTACGTTATATGTACGCACGAGAGTCTTCCTTTTATTACTATATATCGATACGTTTAGGGATGTTAAATAAATTCGCGCGCAGCGGGAATCGTGGAAATCGATGTGAAATCTTTTAACTCGATTATCAGACGTTCGACGCGCTCCGATTGGCATGGAAGACGACGCCGTACGGATTGGTTACGAGCTGTTAAGCCTTTGCAATTCCGACCAACTTTCTTGCACCTGATATAGGTACGTGGCACGACGACGATTATACGATTCTTTGCGTATTATCTCCTCTTCAAAAGAGATTCGTTAACGGAAACTAATCTGGACATTAACCTTTTGTTATCGTTACTGTTATAGTTTCCTGTTATTCACAGCACCAAGGTCGACTTCCGGAGTACATATGATCATATACTCTAGCCTTCCTTCCGGTACGATAGAATCGATCAAAAGAAACGGAACTTTTTCGCGGTTATTGAAGATCATCCACCTATTTCTCTCTCTCTCTCTCTCTCTCTGTCTCTCCCCCCCTCCCTACCTCCCTCCCTATTTTTATCTCCTTTCTTTATCGATAATAAAAGGAAAGTTCTTCACCGGTCGGAGGGAGGTTGATCGATTCTATCGCATATCTTCCCACGTATACCTGTAAGAAATCCCTCGTCTCGAATAATATGCGAAACGACAATGAGAGAGGAGGAGGCCTCTCGGTCGAGGGTGGACGACCTAACGGTGCGATATCGAGTGTCGGTGGTGCTCTTGTATCGCGAGATACAGATGTTCTATCCTCCTATTACGTTTTCAATCCCCGTCTTCTCCTTCCTTCCCTTCCCTTCCCTTCCCTTCGCTCCGCAGCTCTCGTGGCGCAACAATCCGGTCGAAGAAAATTTTAAACGAAACGCTCCGAGTATTAGATATATCACAACGGCGTTTACGTTCTTTTCTCTTTCTTTTTCCTCGTAATTCGTTCGAATTCTTCAAAGCCGATCGATAACGCGACTTCTCTCGACTTTGCGAATTTACCGCAGCGTATCTAAATTTACCGTCGCGAATTTATCCTCCACAGTTTTCTCTGATCTTATTTTCTTCGCTCGACCTTAAATCGTTACGCCAAAAATCCTAAATAAATTCCTATTCTAAATGAAGGATTAAGTATCTGCCAGTCGTAATCGTTCTTAATCGGAAATAATACAACGTCTTTTTATATCATAAAAAAGTCGTGAAATTTCGTTCCGTTATATCTTCCTTCGCGTAAGAAAATTGACTCGCCTCCACGTGGACGACAAACTTATATATATATATATATATATATATATATATATATATATATATATGTATGTATGTATGTATGTATGTATGTATATAGCTACTTATATGAACGATTTTCGAATCGAAAATACGAAAGCCGGTACCCCGTCTTAATTCAGATCGCGAAGCAAGAACAACGGGAGAGAAGGTTCTTTATATTCGAGCCATGCCAAAGGCCCGCGAGATTCCTTGATGAGCCTTAACGGTGATACCTGCTGTGTGTTGTTACGTGTATACTTTCTGGCAAGTATACAACGCCTACGGCCGACATCTCTGGGCCGATCGATCGCAGGGGGACGATCGATCGTCGTGGCAAGTGCGTGCGCCGCCTTACACCCGTCCTCGTCCTCGTCGTCGTCGTCGTCGTCGTTGTCGTCGTCGTCATTGTCGTTTCTAGATGTTAGGCTGTGAGAGGGCAAAGTAGCCAACCGATCTTTTAAAGACGACGTCGAGATAAAGCTCCTTTGATTTTTCTTTTTTTTTCTTTTTTTTTTTTTTTTTTTTTTTTTTTTAATAACCACTATCATCGTCGTGCGATAAATTTACGTGCTTTTCTTCCTATTTTTCTCTTTTTGATATAACTATATATCTTGATAGTTATAGCAACGTAGATCCGATGGCTAGGGGCGAACTAAATCCTATTTGTTCCGTTTGCCTCTCCTTTTATTCTTCTCCACGTGTGTAGACTTACATAGAGATATGTAGTACGTAACTCGGTCTCGGAAGCTTTCTTCTTATCCTGACCTTTCTTTCGCATTAAAACTTCCTCGCTCGTCGTTCGTCCTTGTTCCTCTAAAAGACGCCTCGAAAAGGACGGATCCGCGTTCGTGCAAATGCAATATACGAAAGTTTCTAGTCAAACATACATACACACGCGCGCGCGCGAAGAGGAAACTTTACGGGAATTAAATAAGACAAAATAGTTCAATTCGTCTTCTTTTCACGAATTCTTTTTGTTCCTGATCGAGAATAATGGACATGTTTAACGCACGTGTTACGATTTTTAAACGAACCCGCCTGGTGTACGCGAAGAACACCTGCTGGAGCTTCTCGCGAGAATAGATATCAATGCGGGACGCATAGCAACGAAGGGAGAAGAGAAACGGGGTGACTTACCCTCAATGTGATATTGTTTAAAGCGGCTTCTCGACTTTATTCTTTTTCTTTTTTTTTTTTTTTTTTTTTTTAACGGGTCACACCGCAAGGTAAAATCATTCAAAGCTAGTACCAACACCGTTTTCTATTCGAGTGTCCCCCATATTTATACACCTTAATTCATTGATACTCGTACTCGACAGGATTAAAAATGAAACGAGAGGATCGATTCGTTAATGCGGGACACAATGGCGCAGTCAAATCTATCCTGGGATTCAGGTTTCATCGGATAATTAGTCCGAGAAATGGGAAGAAAGAAAGACGCACTTAGGCAGGATTAAACGCTCGAGCGAGTCGAGTTTACGCCCTCGAAAGATGACTTCCCAACGTTCCTCTCTCTCTCTCTCTCTCTTTCACACACACACAAACACACACGCACACAATTTTACGAGTCGATACGACTAAAAGTAACACCTCGTGCGAATGCAAGAGAAGCATCAGCCGGAAGGAAAACAAGCACGACCACTCTAGCACCCTGTCGAAGAGGAAAGGATGTACGTACGTTAGAGGGAGGGAGGGGGAGGGAGAGAGAGAGAGAGAGAGAGAGAGAGAGAAGGGGTGACCTGCCCCAACGTGATCCTGTTTACAGCAACCCTTCTTCGACGAAACTTTTCTCTCGAATCTCTCTCGCCACGTTTCCAAGTTATCCGTAAGCTCTCAGCGTTGGCACTTTCTTCTAGCTCTTCATACATACATACATACATACATACATACGTACATACACACACATCTATCTATATATATATATATATATATCTTTTCTCCCTCCCTCTCTCTCTCTCTCTCTCTCTGTCCCTTTCGTTGGCCCCTCCAAGACGACCGGCGTGCCCCACTCCCTCCCATGGAAGCCCTCCGCGCTACTGCGCTCATGCTTTCCTTCCCTCTCCCACCCTCTCTCCGCGCATAAACCTTCTCACTCTGTTGTCCCTCTCCCTCTTTTCTCCTATCTATCGCGTTCCTCGCACTCTCTCGCTCACTCGTTGGTTCGGTACGCTGCGCGCGCTCCCTCCGGCGGAGGCCAGAGGGAGAGAAGCGGAGGGCCGAAGAGGGAGCGAGAGGAAGATAGAGAGAGAGTAAGAGTGCAGAAACGGTGGGGCTGGCTCTGTTCGGTCTTGCGCGGCGCGCACTAGTCAACCCGGAGCCACGGTCGTCGTAGGAACCGTTGTAGGAACCGTCGTCGTAGGAACCGTCGTTTTCTCCTTATCGTCTTCGTCCTCGTTTCGTTCCGGCGTTTCTTTGAGAAATGTCAAAAGATATCTCGAAAAATTAATTAACGAACAAAAAATAAAAAAGGACAAGGAAGGAACAAAAAAACAACAAGAGAAAGAGTGCGCGAGTGTACCGAATAAATCGAAGATATCTATCTATATATATATATATATATACGTACATATATATATATATATATATATATATATATATATATATATATATTTAGTGAGTGAGAGAGAGAGAGAGAGAGAGAGTGGGAGAGAAAGAGAAACTAAATGCGGAAAAATTTGTAATTCCTTAAGGGTGCTATCTCTCTCTCCCTCTTTCTCTCTCCCTCTCGCACACCGAAAGCACACGGACATACGCGCGCGCGCGCGCGCGGGCGCGGGCGCATAGTTTCCGCCGCGAAAAAGTATTGCGTGTCCGTACGTGGACCGATGGCAAAAACACTGCGGGTGGCGATCGTGGCGCGAAGAGTCGCAAAGTTCTCTTCAACGGCGCCGCCTCGTGCTCGAAGAGTCGCGGAAGAGGAGACGGGGTCGTGACTGTCCCCCGCGTGCGTGCCACCAGTCGACGCCCCGATCGAGAACCTCCGAGCCCTCTTCGGCTCTCTCGGGAGGATCGTCATAGATACACCGGTCTTTTTATCCAAGTGTTGTGCGGTGCTCTTAGGAGTATCGACGTTTCTCGGGACTTCCTAGTGACACCTTTATTCCTTTTCTCTGTTTCTCTCTCTCTCTCTCTCTCTCACTCTCTATCTATCTCTTTCTCTCTCTCTCTCTCTCTTTCTCTCTCTCTCTCTCTCTCTCTTTCTCATTCTCTGTCTCCTCGCCTGTCTATCCCCCGTCTCTTTTCTCCCTACCCACGTACCTACCACCCCTACCATTCCCAACCCCCAAGAATCCCTCGTCGACGTCGTCTCGTGCAGTGCGAAGGGAATAAGCGAATGGATCGTTTCTCTTGTGCTATTCGGTGAAAGTGAATCAAATGATAATGATAATGATAATCGAAAGTTGTGAAAAAAACGACGAATGAAAAGGAACTGGTGATTCAAAGATTCTTTGGGGTTCTTCGTACGACAGTATAGTAATATTAATAGTAATAGTAACAATAATAATAATAATAATAATAATAATAATAATAATAATAATAATAATAATAATAGTAATAGTAATAGTAATAATAACAGGGTGTGCAACGACAGTGCATTCGACGAGAAACTTTTATCGTTACGACAACTACTCCCTAATACAGCTACTGGAATACGCTCGAAGGAGAAGAGGATCGATCCTCGAAACTCGTCCCGTATAAATTTCTCTCTCGGTACTTCGCGGTGACTCATTTCGGGGAAAGTAAGACGCGCCGCTCGGAAAGGAGAGTTTCTGGTGTGTGTGTGTGTGTGTTTCTTAAAAATATAAAAGGAAGAAGGGGGCAAAAAAAGAAAAGAAATTTAAGTAGCGCGATTATCGTTCTCTCGATCGCGTTTCGTCTTCTCTCTTCCACGGTCGATCATCTTAGCACAGCTTCGCGCCTGCCTTTGCATCCGATGACTCTCTCGTACGATTCCCTCTCGCCCACTCTACCGTTTACCTCCCGGTTATGGATATTATTAAGTAATACTTAGACCGTTCTCTCTCTCTCTCTCTCTCTCTCTCTCTCTCTCGATGTGTCGCCGCGCTCTCGACTTGTGCTGCGTGTGCGCGTGCGCGCCTACTGTACGCAGGCGAATGGGAAAACGCGGGTTCTCATTCCGAGCTTCGTCGATTTATCGAGCCCGCCAAAAATCTCCTTATACAGGACTCTCGTGCGCTTCTCTTACGTAATCCCTCGTCCCTTCCTCGTCTTCGTACGCACGCGATTTACGTAGGTACAAAAGGACGAAACTCTTCTCGAGAGCCCCAACGTCGTCGTATCGGATCGGATGGATGCTCGCGCGCGATTAAAAAAGAAGAGAAAACGGAACGGTAATAAATAGGAGAACGATTAATAGATTCTACACGTTCAAAGACTACGAGGATTTGTCGATGACGAACGCGGAGAGATACGGAGGCTCGCTCGCTCGCGCCTCCGCTTTTATCTCTAATCGCGCGTCCTCGCGCGATTCAAGCGGAAATGCCCACGTGCACGTAGATATATCGAGGAAAGAAAGAAAAGACCACTAGAGTCGGATGAAAATCGATGAAAAGAATGTTTAATTGCGAGCTCGTGAATTTGCCATTCCGTCTCTCTCTCTCTCTCTCTCTCTCTCTCTCTCTCTCAAATCTTTCGATAAGATAAGCGTATAAATATTTACTAATATCATTCGTCGAAACGCATTCGTAAACACGACAGAGATCGCGTTGCTCCATTTCCACCTAATCTAATACTTCGCCGAGAGCAACGACCGTGAACTTTGTAATTACGACTCTTAATCCTCTAAAATCTATTTATTCGGACGATCGAATCTCGATCGATAGGGAATCTTACGTAAAAGAATTGGTGCCATCGACGTGTTGGCGTTGTTATAGTTTTCGCTCGAACGATCGCTGATTACCATGCCATTTATTGTTCAATTATCTTTCTCTCTCTCTCTCTCTCTCTCTCTCTCTCTCTCTCTCTCTGGTTTTACGCACGACCTTCCGCAGAAAACGTAGTTGGAATCTTTAGTCTCTAAGGACCGAGTTTTGCTCTTGGATACTCGGACTCGCCATTCTTAAAGTCGGCGAGCCGGCTTCGCGTAAGTATATACGCGCGAGACGTAATCGCGCAAAGTTGCGCTCGCGCTCGCACGGCACCGTGTGTATATATACGTGAATTACTTTCGCCCCGGGGGGCATCGCATCTTATTTAGGTCGTGTACACGTAGCCGTACACTTTGGTTCTGGCACGAGCGTGCCGCCGTTATTACGGCATCGTAGTCGTCGTCGTAGTCGTCGTTAGTCGTTGTCGTTGTATAGTTCTCAGCTACCATCAGGAGAGAGGGAGGGAGAGAGAGAGAGAGGGAAAGAAAGAGTTGCTCGTGCAGGTGATTCCAACCTATACGGACTTGTCCTCGACGAGTCTCGAGTCTTCGATCTCTATGCGGTCGCTCTACATATACATAATAGTCTTGTTTTGTAATATTGGGCAGATAATTTGCACCGGCAAGTAAAAAAACTAAAAACTCTCTTTATATGCAAAACTTCTTACCGCCTGGTTATGATCGGTCGTTGATAGGAAATTCCGAAGAAAGAAAGTAAAAAATTTATTTAACTTTACGATTATTCGTTGCACTTTGTGCGCGACTCTCGTAGAAAGTTATTCTCCAAGTAAAAAATAACTTTGAAGAAATTTATCAAATCGTACATATTTGAGACATCTGTTTCGAAACTTGTCCGATATGATGGAATGACCGACGAAATAAGAGATTAAATTTGGTGGTTAATCAATCGGAAAAGAAGTAAGGAAACGAAAAGAGGATCGATCTCTCTTTATCGTTCTTACCGTGGAACGTTAAGTTCTAGTACGATGCGAGAGGAGGAGGAAGAGGAGGAGAAGAAGAAGATCCGATCTCGCGTGCTACGTCACAGACAGTAGAGCAGGTCCGTTGCGTGTACTGTTAGGAAGCAGCTAACCGTTCGTTCGGACGGGTGAAAAGAGCGTGTTGCTCGAGGGAGGAGGGAAAAAGTACTACACAGGTCATAGAATATACGCTCCGTTTATCAGTGTGCGAGTGTTTGCGGGACGCGTGCTGTTGCTGTTGGTCGAGAGAGTAGCGAGAGAGAGAGAGAGAGAGAGAGAGAAGGACGATGGTGGTGGTAGTAGTAGGGTGAACGATAGAGAGCGTGCGACCGAGAGAGAAAGAAAGAGAGAGACAGAGAGAGAGAGAGAGAGAGAGAGAGAGAGAGAGAGAGAGAGAGAGAGAGAGAGAGAGAGAGGAGTAGATCGAGTCAGTGGGCTAGTAGGACCGGCAGAATGTTAACTCGGCTCGGTTCTCCCTCTACGTATATCCGCTGCGTCGTCCCACTCGCGCGCACACGCATACACACACACACACACACACACACACACACGCACGCACGCGCGCGCGCGTACTATACCCGCGAATGCGCCACCGTGAAACGTTCTTTCTTACGGACTTATATATACTATATACGCACGGTCGAAGGGCGACGATATACGTTCTTTCGAGTACTTCAGCAAAAAAGTACATACCTACTACTCCCGCACGTAGAGAGCTCTAACCAACACTAAGAGATAGCCTCGTGCATAGACGTAGGTAGGTAGGTAGGTAGGTAGGTAGGTAGATAGGTAGGTAGAGTCGACACACAAACGAGAAGGGTAGTAGGCGTAATGCAGAAGCTCTTATATAGCTATGCGAAGGGGTGTAAGTATAAATATATCTCACTCTCCCTTCTCATCTCTCTCTCTCTCTCTCTCTCTCTCCCTCTCTCTAGTTACACGAAAGAGTGAACGAGAGAGAGAAAGAGAGAGAGAGAGAGGTGTGGAAGTAGGTGTGGGTGCATCGCCGTGGAGCTTCCTTCCACGGCGAATCCCACCAGTTCTGGTCTATAAAAGCGAGGAGAAACTATAGAGCGTCATGAAAGCACATGGAGAGTAGGCAGAGTCGGTGAATATATAGGCAAGGGGGGTGAGTGGGTGCCGTCGGTGGTAAGCAAGGAAGGCAAGGTAGGCAAGGTAGGCAAGGTAGGCAGGCAGGCAGGCAGGCAGGCAGGCAGGCTGGTAAGCTTGCTCTGCTGGTGGTCGTTCGTTCGCTCGTTCGCTTCCGAGCTTCGCTCGATAGCAAAGTGCGGTTCCCCTCGACACGAGCTCTTTCGTCGTACTTGCAACGCGGCAGGATTAAAGGGGAACCCTCGAAGCGCTGGAATGCGAACGCCCAAAGAGAACGAGACCTCCTTCCGCGAGAATTCTCTTCCCTTCGTTCTTTACACGCCTTCCTCTTATATCTATATATATATATGTATATAATCTCTCGATAGAAAGAATAAAATATTATTTCGAGTTTTTCGTCAACTTTGAAAAGAGAATAATTTTCCGTTTCGAAAGATTATAAACCTTCGATCGAGGAAACAGGGAATAATCCCCATTTGCTTATCGACCGAGGTGGACACATTCGTTGCGTAATTTCAACCAGAAAGTTGTATCTAGGTAATCTATCTATCTATCTATCTATCTATCTATCTCCGGGCCTGTGGATACATCTATCTGTTATCTAAATAAAAGAAAAATAGTAGGTCACGTACGATAGTCGGAATGCCACTGGCAAGAGTTGCACATGTCTGTTTCCTTCCCACGATAACGAAAAGCCCATAGAAAAATCTCATTGGTTTCGATCGAGAGAACGAACGTCGTTATTATCGCGCATCGAACGTTTTAGGAATGGAATCGATGATACACTGTTTACAGATCCGACGAGAAAGAGAAGACGACTGAGAAAGTATAAGCATGTCGCGTCTTCGAACGAAGATCATCGTTTACGAGTACACTGGATTCGATAATAACTTTACCGTTGCCTCGAGAAAGAGTACGACGAGTTGGTTGGGAGTGATTCGAGTGCGTGGCGATTAGATAGGCCGATAGTTTATCCCTAGAATCGAAAAGTAGAGAAGAAAAGAAAGGGCAAAGAAAAGAAAAGAAAAGAAAAGAAAAGAGAAGAGAAGAGAAGAGAAGAAAAGAGAAGGAAGGAAGGAAAGGAAGAAGAATCGAGGCGCGGTGTCGTGCTGGATACCGCGCGCCAAAAGCGTCCGAGAGGGTGGAGGAAGCGAAAGAAGAAGTGGAGGTGACGATAGTCGTTGGGAGAAGAGGCTTCGCTGGTGGTGGCGGTGGTGGTGGTGGAGGAGGAGGAGGAGGAGGAGGAGGAGGAGGAGGAGGAGGAGGAGGAGGAGGAGGTGGTGGCGGTGGAGGAAGAGAAGAAGGAGAAGGAGAAGAAGAAGAAGAAGAAGAAGAAGACGTCGATCGGTGGTGGAAAAGACGTCGGCGTCGAGTGGACGTCGAAGGTTTATCACGGCGGATGTTAGGCCGGGCCGATCAAGGGCACCGACGACGACGGGCGATCGCGCGGTGTGAGAGGAGGAGGAAGTGGAGGAGGAGGAGGAGAAGCTGCCAGGGGGAGACGGGAGAGGACCGTCACCACGGCGTTCAACATGTTCGAGATGTGGAGCGCGGTGAGTTCCAAGCTGGAACACTCCGCGACCTCCTCGGGTTCGCCGTTGCCGCTGACGTCGCACGCGCCGCAGACTCCGCATACCTCGTCCGGGAGCATCAAAGGTAAAGAGAATAAAAAAGAAAGAAAAAAAAGAGTACAAAAAAAAAAAGAAGGAAAAAGAGTCAAGTGGATAGAGAACTAAAAACCGTTTACGAATTTACACTTTTACCGAGTTACCACCATTTTTTCTTTTTTCTTTCTTTCGTCCTTTTTTCTTTTTCTTTATTTTATTTTATTTTATTTTATCTTATTTTCTTTTTTTTTTTTTTTTTTTTTTTTACACGCGAGACACGCGACCTACAATACAATGAGAATATACCTTTCGCGCCACTCCGACTGTATGAGTTTCTTTGAGAAGAACGATTACGTGACTCCGGTGTTCCCACGATTGTTCGTCGAACGGCAAAAGATTATGTATGTACGTATGTATGTATGTGTGTATGTATGCACGTAGGAACGTGCGGTATCGCGTGTGCCGTTCAAATTTTCTTCCACCGAATCACCGTTAGATCGCGTCTAGGAGCGTCGAAACGCGCCAAACTCTCGAGCTCCGTTAGAAAACTTACTTGTGTCTTTCTAGAAAGTCATGTCCTTACGGATGTCAATCGAAGAAGGAAAATCTCACGCAGGGTGTACGCTTGCGGTAATAAAAAGTATCGCGCGTTTCGCGAGTTGTCTCGAATACGAATACGAATACGAATACGAATACGAATACGAATACGCGATCGAGACGCGTGGCGCGGAGTAAATTATGCAAAGCGAAAGTACCTACGTAAGAAGTACGAGTTGCGCAAAACGTCGTAAGAAGAATACCGCCGCTAACGTCGGCCTCTCGTAATGTCGCGTCCTGCCTTTGTGAAAATGCGAAAACGAATCCCCTCCTCTCTCCCTATCTCAATCTCTCCTCTCTCTCTCTCTCTCTCTCTCTCTCAAGCAATTCGACGAGTACAGAAGAGAGATAGATTGCTAAAAGATCGAGTAGACGAGAAGGAGACCCGACAAATTTATGCCCGCCGCGTATTCTCTCGCTTTCTAATTTATTTTTTCTTTCAAACAAAATAAATACGAGAGAGAGAGAGAGAGAAACATCGATCCATCTCACTCTAATACCACTTCTCTCTCAGTCTCCGTTCTTTCCTCGTCCATTTTGAAGGAACAAGAAGCTTCCGAATGAAAATCCGTCTATCTCGTTAGACGTTTCGACTCGTCCGAAAGTTACGGATACGCTAATCCTCGCTTTTACACAGTCAGTCAAGTCTTTCGTTATTCGACGACGCGATCTTCTCGAACGTTTAAAAGAGATCGCTCGTTGATGCCGGGGTATAATACGGTCTTATGCATGGCTCCGGTGGTGTCCGACGTAAATAAAAATACCTATCCACGGCTCGCTGTTTGTTTTTATTTTAAGACGGTGAATGATCCGTTCGTAGGATCAAAATAAAAAAAGACTATGGATATGAGACGAGCCTGTGAAATAATTAATTGAACGATCCTGGATGGAGAAAGCAATTTTCAGATTTAATATTCTTCCGATCGTTGGGACTTACCTAACTGTAAATTATAGCGTTCGAAAAGCGATCCTGTTGCATAAGCCGTGTTACCGTCTTGTATATATTTTATATATATATATATATATATATATATATATATATATATATATATATAACGTCTATTATCGCTAATCGTTATTGGTATTACTTACTTGCATTAAAATGAGTATACTTTGTTCGCCTCGCAGATCGATCGAAAGAGTAACGTTACGACGTGCAAGTAGTACGAGTCAATGTTCGGATGAACGTCTAATTATCGGTACGATGTACGATCTCGCTCGATGGTACGGAATTTATTCCCGATAATAAGTGTAGGTGTATGCGAAACGTATTACAACGATCGGCCGAATAAAAGGTAATTTATATCGGCGAACGGAATAAAACGCATCTGCTTCCGCGTGGCAGCGTGTAAAGCGTTGGTAACACGACGTATCGACAGCACGAGGCTGGAAATTTTGTTTAATTTTACGTCTCCCATACATACGCTACGCGTTTCGCTTTAACTTATAAATTATTCGTCGTACGAATAATAGTTTTATATCAAAGTTACATTCGTAATGTGCGTTGCAAAATGCAATATAAAGAAACGAAAAAAGGATAATAGATTTTGTTTAACGATTCGGTAGAAAAAGCTTCTGTTTGAAAGCACGAGATATTAATAGGTGTACGATGTAAAAGTTATTCAATGTGTGCATGTTACCTGTCTCTCTCTCTTGCATATGTGTTTAGTTTTTAACGAAATTTCGGTACGTCGATTGCGTTACCAAACGATATATGTGTGTGTGTGTGTGTGTGTGTATTTATTAGGTATTTTAGATACTTTATAACCCGCACGTACGGTCTGTCGAAAAACAATACCTTTTTCGAGAGATCGATCGATTTATTTCTCTCGATAGAAAATCACGATAGTTACGTCAGTTTCGTAGATTTCGAGTCCAGTTTGGCTTTCGACGTATGCATGGCACGAACGTCGATCATAACTCATTACGTCGAAGATAATCGAACGATCATAAGTCGATAACGGGAGTATCGATCGTCTATCGGTTATGGTAGAGACCGAGAGAGACGTACGAAACGACTAACGCGTATCGATTTCGTAAGGGAAACCTTCCAACCGGTTTCACGATCTTGGACGGATCGCTACTTCTCTCTTTTTCTTTTCGTCAGGTGGTCCAGCTTTCACTTGTGAAAAAAATATATGTATACACACACACACACACACACACACACACGCATACGCACACACGCGCACACACACTTTATACTTTCGTCGACGACAAAGCGTATCAAAATTTCACGAAAAGTATCTCCCGCAGCGCGCGCTTTTAAAAAGAATGGCGTCCGGCCGACGCTTCGTGTGCCTCTATCGATTCGCTGCTGCGAGCCACGCTCGTCTCGCTGAAAGCCTCTTTCTCTTCTGCAAAAAACCTACCGAGCCCATCCGCGATTTATTTCAAAACTACCTCGGATTTAAAGTTTGAGAAAGTTTTCAAAATCGATCAAATTATCTGACGCGCTTCGACGGAGACCCCGTCTATAGATACCTCAAACGTGTAGGTATATGTTTTCTTTTCTTTTTTTTTTTTTTGGTTTTTTTTCAAAGAAAACAATTAAAAAAATAATAAAAGAGAATGAAAAAGGGAGAGAAGAGAACGCGCGTGGCGGCGATGTTTCCCATAATCGTGGACGTTCTTATCCTCGTTCACCCCTGTGATAGGGTTGAAATCCGTAGCAGGGTGGAAGAAGTAACCGACGGAAAAAAAAAACAGAAAAAGAAAGAGAGATTAAGAGGGAAAAATAGGGGGAAAGAAATCGAGACTAGGCACGGAAAGTGGAAGAAAAAAAGCGAGTTGTGAAGGCGGAGGAAAGAACGAACGAACGGACGAACGAACGAACGAACGAACGAACGAACGAACGAACGTTGGTGGCGGCAAAGAGGAAAGAGAAGCGAGAGGGGTGAGGACTGAAGAGAAGAAAAGAGGGCTCTGGAGGGTGGGTCGTTGCTGCCACTGGCTCGACCGCTGACTACTACTACTACTACTACTACTATTACTATTACTACTATTACTACCATTACTACCATTACTACTACTACTACCACCTATGCCACTGCTACTGCTGCTGCTGCAGCTGCAGTTGCAGGAGGTTGCAGAGGTGGAGGATGAGGAGAATGAGGAGAGAGAGAGAGAGAGAGAGAGAGAGAGGACGGAACGGAAGCGTGGGTTCGCAGATCGATAGCCGCGCGCGCCCGTGCAACCGAAGCCCATTTCGTGTCGCCGTCGCCGTCGCCGTCGCCGTCGCCGTCCTCGACGATGATGACGACTACGACGACTGCGAGGCCGTGCAAAACGAGCTCGAGACGTCGAGAAACGTCGATATATTCGCACGTGCATCATTTCCGCATCGTCCCAAAGTGCGAAGAGCGGCTTGCCGAGCGAGCGAGCGAGCGAGCGAGCGAGCGCGATCGTGGGCGGAGCTTTTACGAACAATGACGATCGTTCTCCGGCCTCTCCGACAAATATCCGATGTCCTTTTTTTTCCCCTCTCTTCCCCCTTTTTATCTTTCCCTTTTTCTATATACCGCTCCTCTCCTCTCTTATCTTTTACTTTTTATTTAATTTTTACTTCGAACGCACATACATACCTTTCTTTTCTTTCTCTCTATCTCTCTTTTTTACATTATGTAATATGTTTGTTGAATTTTGTTACGAGTAATCATAAATCAATTCAACTTTCTTTCGTTCTTTTATTTTCTTCTCTCTTTCACGATCTTGCGTCACCCACGTAAAAGCGAAACTTTCCTCCTCCCCGTCCTCGCGATTCGTGACGGGGAAATTAAACGCTCCTCCGTTTTCCTCGGCTATATCTCTCCGGCGACGAGCTTGAAGAACGTGGTCGATCGTTCGCCTTGGAGAATCGTCGATCCTAGATAGATAAAGTTTTTCTTCCAATTCTTAATGAAATTCTTCCTCTATAAAGAAAGAAAGAAAAAGAAAAAAAAAATCCTCTACGTTACGCGGTGTGTGTCCTCGTTCGATATACTTTTAGGTATTCTCGTGGAAAAAATTGGGGAAAGTAGGGCAATGATTTTTCCGTACCGCGTTCGAGATAAATTTTCGAAAAGTATCCGGCCGAGTTGGGCTTTTCGTTCGTTGGTTGCACCGGCGGTGGCACGTTAAACGTTACTACACATGCACTTAATATACTCGACTCGAATTTAATTACACTAATGGTAAAAGCTTCCTCCCTACGATGAACGTATTATTTTTAGTACCGTTTCAACCGAAATGGAAACACGAAGAGAGAAGTATGAAAAAATAAAAGTCTTCTTTTCCCATCTACGTAAGATATAAGCGTCAAGTTTGTCGCTAAAAATAGCGATTAAAAGGCAACGAAAAGCAGCGAGGCCTAAGCGAGCACACGTTTCGCGGGTGTGGTCGGTCTCTCTCTCTCTCTCTCTCTCTCTCTCTCTCTCTCTCTCGCTCGCTCGCTCGCTCGCTTTGTGTACTTGTGCTCGCGCGCGCGCGCGCGCGCGTGTAACGTCGTCGAGAGATTCCGAGATCCTTCGTTGAGGGAGAAATTACGAGGATACGTGCACGCGCCTGGCTGACGGGGTGGTAAACGTGAAGCTCCTTAAAGCGAGATATCTCGATATCTCGAAAGCTTTTGTCGGACCACGATTCCACCTGCCAGTCCCAACTTACCGAACGATTACAACCTATTTATTTCTTCTCGATTTCGATTCGTCCGTCCGTTTATTCTTTCACATTACTCTTCCGTATATTTCGAGATAGAGAATCGTCGACGAAGAAAGCGCGAGCGGGCAAATACGATCGGGAAACGGAAAGCTTACGCGCTCTCTACGAATAAAATGTAAAGGGAAGCTAAATATATTTAGTCCATTGTTTTCGGGAAGATTATTAAGAGATATTACATCGGTATAATTTTTCGTGGGTATATGTTTATATGTCGTGGAACGATTTCCGATCGATGGGCGGGCGGAGGGAGGGAGGGAGGGAGGGAGGTGGACGGTCGGGGTATCGATCGGATGTAGGACAAGAATCGTAACTCGCTTGGCTCGTCATCGTCGTTACCAATTTAGCTGTATCCATTTGAATATACCGCTAACTCGCTCGTCGCGAGCTCGAACGCACCGTCGTTAGGGTCATTAGCGAGTAGCTCGTAAATGATCGAAAACAAGGTAGAAGAGAACGAGATGTGTATCGTACGACGACGACATACGTTTCAACTTACGCTCGTGTACGTTGCGCGCGCGCGCGCGCGCATAAATACGTAGATAAAATTTGTACGAGGAAAGGTGTAAAAAGAGAAGTTGATGGAAGGCAGGAGGAGGAGGGCCGAGAAACGATCGATGCCGAGGAACGAACGACGGGAGCGAATGAAAGTTCGTCACTTTATTGACTCACCGTTTAAAATCACGACACGTAACTCGATGCAGCTCGTGAAAGTGAAACTCGTCGTCGCGTTCGACGCGGTGGCTCTTTGCCTGTTTATAATTATACGCGAATCCACGGCCAAGAAAAATACTTTAATTCGCTAAACAAAAAAGAGTCGTCATCGTCGTCGACGACGTAGCTTGAGAAAAATTGCAACACTCTACGGCTTTGTTCTGCGACGTATTAAGAATCGTCCGATCGTTTTGATCGCGACCCTCTCTCTCTCTCTCTCTCTCTCTCTCTCTCTTTCCTCTTCGTTCGTTCGTTCTTTCTTCCCTTCTTTCTATGTTTTCTTTATTACGAAAGAGAGACCAAGAACCTCGAGGTAAGGTCGCTCGTGCGAACGCACGAACGCCGAGAGAAAAAAAAATTTCATGACAGAACTCGAAGAGAGCCGCGTCGCGATTGCCTCGACGAGAGAAAGAGAGGGTGGAGGGGACTCGACCGCACTGTTATGCAACCGGAGACAAGGTGCGTGTATGGCATTTTTGAGCACCCGCTGTTTCTTTCCTTCCTTCGCTTTCCTCCGTCTATTTCCAGGACTTTTGTTCGCGCAATCCGTGATCTACGGTAGCTCCTATAATGCGTCGACGATAAAACTCCCGAGAAAGTTATTTAACGCGCGAACGGTCTTAACCTATTACCGACCGATCGGTGATCGTCGGATCTCTCCGTTTGCATCCAGTTTTACACGTAGAAATCTATTTCTACCGAGACAAACGTACGTTTGTTTTTAACGAGTTTCGCCTTACGAAATGGAAAATAAATGATAAATTCGATCGTCCGAATCTTTTCGACTTTGTACGAGATCTTATCGTGCAACGATGAAAGAGAGTATTTCAACAAATCGGCGATGTAAGACCATCGTTTTCGACGAGGTGACGCATTCGGAATCGTACCTACGCGATGTTTTAAAAAGGGAACGGCAAGCGTATTTGAGAGAGTATAATGGAACGAACGCAATTACGAGAGGCAAATATCGTCGAGCATTTCGTTGGCGAAAACTGGATACGCTCTTCTCGGATTGGGTCAAATCGAGGAAAGCCACGGAATCCGACGGTCGGATTCGCGTCGATCGACGGATTTCCATGATCGATCGTCGACTTTGCGATCTATTTCTCCTCTTCTCTTTCGTTCGTTCGTTCGTTCGTTCGTTCGTTCGTTCGTTCGTTCGTTTCCCTTCGTTTTCCACCAATAAAGCCACGAAATTGGCCCGACCTTTGCAGCACGCTGCAATATTTAAACGCGGCGATCGATGCGAATGAACGTCGCGCTATTTCTCTCGGACGATTACGAGATGAAAAACGTATATCTTCGTCTAAATATCTTTGCGCCGTATAATTATATCAATAGTCGTTCGCGAGATTCTCCGTTATCTTATAAAAAGAAAAAAAAAAAGAAAAAAAAAGTAAGATCGTTTGTCGACGAGCACGCTCGTTTTGCATCCAAACGTTCGAACAAACGCATTTCTTATAGTCGCACGAAGCCTAGGCACAGCCGTTGTTGTAGTCATCGACTACGACGTTATTTCAACGATCGTGCATCGCATTGCCGATCGTCGTACATTAAGAATGCATAGTCCGCTTCGTTGCGCCGTATTCGCGACGTCCAACTCTCGATGCGTCTGACATTAAAATATTTCACTTGGGAAATAAACGAAATAAATGGTTAAATAAATTTTTTAAGATAAAGAAAACAAAAGGGGATAAACAATGTTACTTTCATGGGAGAACGCGTACGATCCTTTTTTTTCGCGATCGGTCTAGTCGGTTCGCTCGGACGAAAGTTCGAAGAATGAAGGAGGGAGCGAGAGGGAAGAACAAGGGAGGAGAGAAGGATGCAGGCGCCAGTGGAAGACGAGCATAGTCGCTTGGAACATTGCGTAAGACCGTCGACGAGTTGGCTGGCTGGCTGGCTGGCTGGCTGGCTGGCTGGTTGGAAGTCCCTCTCTTCGCTTTAGAACGCGAGCGCTATTCAACCGACGATCATTAGTATCGCGAATACTATATCGCGGATTGAGAGCCGTACTGCCCCACTAAACGATCGATCGATCATTTCGCATCTTCGCCGTACTCTTATCTCGCAATACGACTTCTACTACGATGCGAACGTGCCATTAGCGCGTTGACTGGTCAAATAAACTTCGACACGACGTATCTCTCTCTCTCTCTCTCTCTCTCTCTCTCTCCTCTTTCTCTCCACGTTACGTACCTATACATAGTACGTGTATACATTTGGCGAGATAGGTAAAACGGTAGACTGGTTACAAGTGGCCGTTTAAGAGGATAGAAAAGCCGCCAATTTTCCTCGGAGAAAATCGGCAAAGTCGTAAATCGCCTTCTTAAAGAGACGTATTTACTTAATTCCTACGTTCCCATTCTTCCGAGTGGTATTATCGTGGCAAAAGCAATGAACCGAATCGGAACAAAGCGCTCGGCTAACTTCTATAAAGTTGGAAGTTCCGTGCGAGGGATCGAAGAGGGTGGAAACATTACTAGTCGTACGGCAACGCGGACAGTCGGAGGAGGAGGAGGAGGAGGAGGAGGAAGAGGAGAAGAAGAAGAAGGAGGGCAACTCGTCGGAGCGGTAGAGTGAAGGGAGAGAAGGAGAAAGAGGGAGTGAGAGAGAGAAATCGATCGGGACGATGTGTTTACTCGCTTGGCGCACCGCACCGCACCGCACCGCACCGCACCGCACCATGTCTGACTCGCCGCGTCGTTGCGATTTCGCGCTCGAGTACGCGAACTTCGCGTCTCTCGCCTTTTACGTAGCGTGCCTCTTTACGAGCTTCGCGAAAGAGAGATGACGACGATGGAATGGAAGAAAAAAAAGAAAAAAAAAAAAAAAGAAGAAAGAGAGAGGGAGAGAGAGAGAGAGAGAGAGAGAGAGAGTCCGTTTATGCAATAGTCGCTCGAGCGAGTGCGATGGACGGATACCAACGACGTTTATTTACGTCTTTACGATGACCAATCGACTCGATATTATCGCTTTTCATTCTGTTCTTTTCGGATCACGATCAAGGAACAAAGAAACATTTTTATCCAACTACCACGTAAGACGACGCTCGGTCTTGTTCGTCGTGGTGAATAAGCTCGATGCGAGTTACGACGGCGATGATGGCGAAACGATAAAAAGTCTACGAGCAGAACCTTGTCCGAAGCTTTCTCGTGACTCGTTAAAAGTTTTTCCTCTCCGTACGACGGATCGTTTCTCTCGAGCAACACGCCCCTACGCTTCCGACGTATCGTAATCCGTCACGAGGACCGCCACGAGGTGAATGAAAATCGTCCAAAGAAACGATACCTTGATTACTCGTCCCATAGAAAGATCGCGAATAGTACTCTCGCACGTAAAGATCGTGCCAAGCGTCCTAGTACCAACCTACCTTACTATCTGCTTCATGATTAATCAACTCGACATTTTCATCGTCAAATTTTCTCCGTAATGGACCCGAACAAGAATCCATCCATCCATCCATCCATCCGTCCGTCCGTCCACTCGAGCGACTTCGTTCCAAATGTCTCGAGTATGCCTTTACCTTCAAACTTTACATTTCGGGGATGAAGCCCGAAGCCCGGCGTACTTTTGCATTTAAAAGTCATACCTCGTCTCGAATAGCACAGAAGCACAGAAATATAGAACGCGAAAGTTCTCTCAACCATTTTCAAACGCGGAACTCTCACGAGTCTTGCGTTCGTCCTCGCCAATAGATATTTATGCAAAGCGACGTATGTACCGGTAACAACTTATTAAAGCAACGCGCCGAGCCGTGGCGTCGATCAACTGCTGCCGGGACGACGACGACGACGACGACGACGACGACGACGATCGTGCGATCGAATTCGACGGAGAAATCGAGATTCGAGATTCGAGATCGACGATAACGAAAGGAATCGAATTCCTTTTCGAATCCATATTCGAGAAAGAGGGTCGTCCGAGAGAGGAGGGTTGAAAGAAAATAGAAAAGATCGAGGGATATTCTCGTTGAAAAGAAATCGAGAGATAGATAGACAGAGAGAAAGAGATAGATAGAGAAACGTTTCGATTGGGAACCACTGCGCTGGCAGCCTTGGCTGAAGTTGTCGAACCCGCGACCCAGTTACACGCGCGGCTCAACACAAGCGAAGCCTCTCACCCACACCTCTCGGAGGTGCATGCACTGTGCAGTGCGCGCCGATGCGCGCACTCCCCCTTCTTCTTCCCTCCTCTCTTCCTCCTCTTCTTTATCCCTCCCTCTTATTCTCTCTCTCTCTCTCTCTCTCTCTCTCGCTCCCTTCCCTTCCGTCCACGCGCTCCCACCGTCACTCTTCCCTCTCGATCCTCCTCCTCTCGCCTTCCTTCTCGCCGACACACGCACTATCGCCGTCTTCGTCTTTTCTCTTCTCTTCTCTTCTCTCCTCCCTCTCCTCTCTGCTCCACTCCCCTTCTCTTCACTCCTCTCTTCTCCTTTTCTTCTCCCTTTCTCTCCTTCCACGACTTTCCACCGACTTTCGTCCTCATCTTCTCCACCGGCTTTCGTTGCTAAGCGTGTCGTAGATTACGAACGATTACGATCCACAGACTTTCCAACGATTTTTATGCTTTCGACGGTCACCAGACGTTCCTTCGGATCAAAAGAAAAAGAGAGAAAGAGAGAGGGAGAGAGGGAGAGAGAGAGAAAGGAGGCTAAGGGTTGTCCGAAGATAAAGATCTCGTTCGCGTAAAAGCTTCGTTCTATCGCGTGGATCTCCGAAGATGCTCTCTCTCTCTCTCTCTCTCTCTCTCTCTCTCTCTCTCCATCTTATCGGTTATTTATAACGCGTCGACGAATGCACGATCCGGCGTCATTCCAACAAGGCGATGAATCGTACGCTTCCATTGATATTCACGAAATTTACAGTTTCCCTCTGTACTATATTTAGAGAGATAAAGATAGAGAGAGGGGGGGGAGGAGAGAGAGAGAAAGAGTATGTGGTAACGAGTTAAGTGGTGCACGCGATACGATCCTAGAGTACGGAGAGTGTTCGAAATAACGGGACGAGGTGCAATGTAGAAACCGTCCACCTCTTCGTCGTGTTTACACTCCAATGAGCGAATCGCGGAACGAGTGGAAGAGATGGGAAAGGGAGAAAGAAGCGCGTGTACTCGATTAACGGATAAATAAGCGGATGGGGAATGGAGTGCATAGGAGGCTACGATGTCCAAGTAAATAACGGGGACCTAACGAGAAACAGTATTTCTCGTACAACCGCTACTACGGTTTAAAATCTATAAATAAGGCGATAAGAAAAATAATATAAATGCCTATGTACAATTGCGTCGCAGATAGTTCGGTGGAAGAGAGAAGAAAGAAAAATAAAAGGAACGTATTATAAAAAGGATAGGATCGTTCGCGGAGGGGCTCTTTTTAAGGAAGAAGTAGATGCGACGAAGCGCGCGTTCGTCCGACTCGTCCTCGCTAATTCTACGATGCGAGCTGGAGAATCGGTCTATTTCGAGATAATCAATAAAAGTCCGCGCGCGGCACGGCGGCACGGCTTTGCTTTCACCCGCGAGTCAAACTTTTACTAGAACGTCGCACCGAGACGCGACTTCCTTCTATCGGCTCTCCGAGAGGAGAGTCAATGCCTGCCGAGCGTTATCTCACCGAGCACGGCGCGTTACGCGTTACTCAATATTATTATTAATACAAGAGAGCGAGAGCGAGAGCGAGAGAGAGAGAGAGAGAGAAAGATGAGAATGTGGAGCAGTCGTAGTGACGTAATTCCGATTTGAAGAAGACGGGATGGATTTATCGATCGAAAAAGGGGCTTTGCCGTTTCCTCGTTATAACAAGGAGCTTCCTCAATCTTTCGAGGATCGAAAAGTGTATTAGGATTACGATTAAAAAAGATTTCATTGTCTAAAACGAAATGATATATTTTCTCATGAAAACAGATCTAACGAAAGAACAACTCTACTTTCACGTTCCTTACGGAAGCGAAGTTTTTCTAACCGAAAAGAAATGAAAAACTTCGAAACGGACAAAAGAAGGATATTTATCCGAAAGTTCCAATGTATCGTATAGCTAACACAAACAAGCGGGCAAACTTCTCCATGGATGTTGGCGTGTCATACGCTTCGTTAGTTATGTCCGCGACTCCGTCGATGGAATCGACCGTGAACGAAATGGAAAAAAAGAAGGAGATAATATAAAAAAAAAAAAAAGAGGGAGTAAAAAACAGGGAGAGAGAGAGAGGGAGAGAGAGAAAAGAAGCAAGCGAGACTCGTTACACGGATTGGCGAAGCGGCAGCACTCGCGAAGTGTATATGCGCGTACGGATTAGCGTGCGGTTCTTGACCGTAACAAATTACAGGCACGATGCTAAATTGCCGATGTGTCGTTACGTGAAACGTTACGACACACACGGCCACCGTAGTCGTCGGTAAGATAATAAGAAAAGTTTGTTCGAACGGCTGTACTCGTCGAAGGGGGGTTGGGTGGGTGGGTGGGTGGGAGGCGGCGGGACCACCTCCTTTTCCTTCTCGCGTACACTTTTTTTTATCCCCGATGGAATAAAATATAAAGGAGAAAGAAAGAGAGGGAGATAGTAGTCGCGTGCGAAGCGTAGGTGGACTAGGTATGTGAGCGTCGGATACGTGAGAAAAGTCGTAGGCGAGCGAGCGAGCGAGCGAGCGACGAGCTCGATGTTATATCGCCCGTCGCGTAATCTCTAACGACGCTATACTTCACGTGCGATCCTACTCGCGCGATCGCACGACTTTTGCGAGACTCGGCCAACGTGATGTTGTTAACTATATCGGCTACAAAGACGATTAGAATCATTACGATATCCTATGAGTTTCTATAATCTTCTTTTTCCTTTTTTTTCTCTTTTTCTCTCTCTCTCTCTCTCTTCCTTTTTTTTCCCTATCATAATCGATGATCGCGTTATGCTTCCATCTGAAAGTTTATCATGCGACCTACGACGTTCGTACTATAGGCAAGGGAAAACTAGTACGCGAGGGTATAAAACGAGAGCCACGTAATTAAATATGTAAAAAGGGAAAGAGAAAACGGAGGAAGAGGAGGACGGCGTCGAAGCCAACGAGGAGGAATCCGAAGCATTTTTCTCGGTGTTCGCGACGCTTCACGCGGCGCCATAAGAAAATTCCAAATATGTCGTGTGTGTATATATATATATATATATAAAGGGTAACGCAATGATTACGATCATGGGTATATAAAAATGTTAGCTTCTCGTTGACGTAACCCTAAAGAATGGAGAAACTTTGAAAAATATATTTTTCGCGATGATTCAAAGAGAGATTTCGAGAGCCGTTTATGGGATCAGCTTTTCATAGTCATCCTAAGTATAAACGTATGCCGTGCGGCGTGCCGGCTGGACGCTGATTTCAAAGGGGCACGGGAGTTTACGTTATTGCGTACGAGAACGTGCACGGAATAAGAAATTGGCCAAGGGACTGCGACACGAACGGAGAGATAGAAAGAGAAAGAAATGTGCGTGTATAATACGTACACACGCACATAATTCTTAGGATCTTTCGTGGGACCGAAATTCTTCGTCAATTTCGTATGATTCAACGATAGCGATTTCTTGCGAAATATTTGAGTCGTCGATGGCGAGTTTAACCATCATTTTCCCCGTCCCGCTAAGATAAGAGAACGGTGTAATAGCGAACGAAGCGGTTCGAAGCGTTTCTTAAGCATTGCGCAAAATATTGCTCGGAAATGGAAGATCCATTATTTTTCGTGTGCTGCTCGGTAGAAGCGTGAAAAAAGGGAAAGAACTTACGAATCGTCGTCCATGTAACGAAACGAGTGCCACGTTTTAGGGACCTTTTCGCGATCCTCCGTTTGTTTTTTTCCTTCGAGGATAATATATCTAGACCGATAGGTGGGTAGATCGTTACCCATTTGACGACGACGACAACGACGACGATAATTCTGGAAAAGGAAAAGGAAAAAGAAAAAGAAAAAGAAAGAGATCAACGAATAGATCGGCAGGTGTTTCCAATCGAGTTCTTTTTCCTTCGTTAAAACATTTTTCGAAATAACTACGCGACACGCTCATCTACATAGATACGTAAGCGCGATACACCAGGCATAGTTCATCGAACGTTCTAAATAAGCACTCGTAAGCTCTAGCACACCGTGGCAGCCCTACAGATGTGCATTTATATCTTCGCATTAAAGAATGACCGAGCAGGATTTTAACATCGATGGGATGTCGCGGACGAGAGACGACACGCTTCTCGATCGATCGATCGATCAGTTCTCTTCGGCGAAACGACGCGACCGTTTCGTTGGAGACCTTTCGAATATATATATATATATATATATATATATATATATATATATATATACCAGGAAGTGGATAAGACGCATCAGGGTGGACGAGCACACGTCGTATTTTCGCAAACTTATCGGTTTCCGGTAATAATAATCGCTCACGATCGATCCCTCGATTCGCGTCCAACGGCGACGTTGATATCAATTTTCTAACGTTAACCCATGGGAGAGGGAAATCGATTGCTCTCGACATAATCGACGTAGAATTTTTCATCGAGGCTTTTCCTTGCTCTTAGAATTTTATCGATTCTTTTACGATGCGATCCGAGAGACGTATAAATTATTGATAAAACATTCGCCACGGCGTCTACCTTCAATCGGAGATTATTATTCAGCTTTACGATCTAAGTCAAACGATAGAGAGAAAGAAAAAGGTTAAAGAAAGATATCTACTGGTTTTGCGGCATCGCGATTCCGACTCGAGAGAGAGAGAGAGAGAGAGAGAGAGAGAGAGAGAGAGAGAGAGAGAGAGAGAGAGAGAATGTAACGACGTTTATTGCTACGGCCACTCGATATTTATATGCTCAATCGCATTAGCTTTACTCTAATTTTATATTTAAAGCCTCTTCCATTCGGTCTCGCGACTCGAATTCGTTTCATTGATCGAATCTCTTCGGGATTAAAGTTCGCTTCGTGCGATAGAAGAATCAGATTAAGGATTAAGAAGACGGTCGGCGATTTAAATGCCACTAACAGGATTATTAACATAAGAATAATTAACTCTACCGATTTTCGAATAGGTATATACTCGCTTATGTGCCTGTTGCTCGAGGATAAAAAGAACGAATTTATAATATCATCGATGAGACCTGTACGCTCCTACGTATGCATTTACGTGGGTATTATCGAATACTCCGTTTAAATGTACGTATTTATGCCTATGCGGGGGAAGAGGAGCGTACGAACGAAATGCACGTGGTCGCATCGATGCGGGCATGCTTTCTAAATTTCACCACGCGCGCGATTTGCCACTCGGTTCGCGTGCGTGCGTGCGTGCGTGCGTGCGTGCGTGCATGCGTCCGTCCGTCGCTTTGTTCCTCAAGGATAGTCGATCAAGTACGCTCGTCGAGAGATAGAGAGATCGGAGTTTCGTCAACGCAACGACACGACGCTTTTCGATGATTCGAGAGAGCTCTCCAAAGTACATCATACAAACCTACTACTAACTAACGAGCGATAATAGATCGAAAATTATATACTCTTCGCCTCTTACGAAACACCCTCGAGAGGGACCCACTCGAGTATCCCCTCTCGGAAATATCTTTTATTACTTTTTTCTTCTCTCTTCTTTTTACGAAAAGACACCCGTGTCGAACCTGTGTTATTGGCTAAAACAACCCAACGGTAGAACGCTTTCCAATGCGATTCGATTCGATTCGTTCGCGGAAATTTCACACTCGATCGAAATGTCGTTTTTATCACGTCGATCGAGATAAACTCGACGTTCGACACGCTCTAACGTGCGAATCGATTTCCCTTGCCGGTAGACTAATGCGATTATTATGCGACTTCGTAAGAGGAAAATTCTAATTGGTACGAGATCTCTTCGAAACGACACAAACGAGTTATCTTTGTTATCCCGTTATGATCGAGTATCGACGACGATAATAAAGCGCTTATACGTTCTTGCGATTTTAATGAGTAATTTTAACACGACCGTTAAACGTTTACTACGACACACCGGTCATCCGTGACCGGTACCTATCTAACTGTGCCGTTAACGAGTCGATCTGGACAACTATCCGGACGGCGTTGACCGATAATTCAATGAAGGTTCTTTTCCAATAAAAGCACGTAAGAAGAGAACGAAATTGCCATTACGTGTTCGCAGCTGCACCTGTCGTCCTCCGACTAGAGAGGGAGAGAGAGAGAGAGAGAGAGAGCCGCGTATGGCTCGGTTAAACATAAACAATGCTCCTGTGCGTCATGCCGCTTGCCGGTATACGCGAGTCTCGGTACGTCCAATGGTAACCACCTACCTATCGCAACTTTCAAACTGGTTTTCTTTCGACCGATCGCCAGAACGTTCCTATTCGAAAAGTTTTCAATTATTCCGGAACGATACGTATTCGTTCGATCATAATCTATACCTTATAGCTGTGCTCGTATGTTAATCAATGATTAACGTCTAAGACGAGATAATGAAGTAAGCCTTGCAAAATACAAAGTTACATGGCATTATAGAGGGTTAAACGATTTTAAGAAGATAGCGTTGCAGCGTTAGCGCTAGGTCTTTGTAAACCTCGTTGGAAGATCAAAGAGAAGAGGAGAAGGAAGCAGCAGCAGCAGCAGCAGCAGGGAATAAGAAGAAGAAGAAGAATAAGAAGAAGCGGTAGGAGGAGGAAAAAAGAAGAAAAAAAAATAAAGGCGTGGAGAGGAAAGAAGGATCTCTCGCGCGCTCGTGTACGAAGCGACGCGCACGAAGCGAGTGGCGCGAGTGGCGAGCGATGTGGGTCAACCGCGAGGCGACCACGAGAGTCCCCGAGGGTCGACGAGAATCGGCGAGGACTGCCGAACGGCAATCACGTTGCGCGCATCTGGGTCAGCGGCGTCAGCGGCGTCCTGGCGCAGGCGCACCAAACTCCCTCGGTCGTTCACCGTCCGACCAAGTTACTAACCTTCCGGCACCAGCTTGACGCTAACTTCTCTCTCTCTCTCTCTCTCTCGCACGATCCCTCCTCGTATTGACCGCCGGAAAAACGTTGACTTTTCGCACGCGAAATCACACTACTCTCTAAGGGGGTAGCTGCTAGTGCTTTCATTCTCGCGACTTTTCTTCTTCGCCCTGTCGACGAGAAGAAGATCTTATTTTGTCGCCTCGGGGACCCTTCTCCTCGACTCCAACCCTCTCCCTTCGGAGTTCTCGGAGTAAGGGAAGGTAGCGAGATTCGAACTCTCTCTCTCTCTCTCTCTCTCTCTCTCTCCCTCTCTCTGTCTCACGTGCGCGCGTTTCTCGAAAAAGGTGGCTCCCTCCTCTTGGCGGGACCTTTTCGTGCTATTCGCGTCGCACGCGGCCCAATTTGAAAAATCCTTTCGAATGCCTAACGATCTTGGCATCGATCGTTCGATCGACCGAGAGTTAGCCGATCAGAAGAACGAAGAAGAGATGAAGAAGGTGGGAGGAAGAGGTAGAGCGTAGGTAGGCTTACCCTCAGTTCGCGATGTCGCAAGTATTAGCACATTGCGAGGGTTTCGCTTAAGGAAACTGTAACGGTCATTCTTGTCTACCACGCTCGAGCGAAACACTCCTTCGCAGTTGCGCACTCTACGACGACGACGACGACGACGACGTGCCTTTAATGCCGTTTGCATCTTTGCCCGCGACATCTCTCTCTTTCTCTCTCTCTCTACGAGACTTCGTGTTACGTAAGCTCCACTCGCGATCCCGCTTCTCGTCCTCCGGGATAAAAGCTTCCCCACCCTAGCAACCCTAACTCCTCGACGCCTCTTCTCCTCTTTCATCCTCTTTCATCCTCTTTCATCCTCTTTTTCATCCTCTTTTTCATCCACTCTTTCATCCGACAGACCGGACGAGAACTCTCTCGTCCGCATCGGGCGCGCAAAAGCGTGGAAGGAGAACGACGATACTATCTCCGTCCTTTTCGTCGATCTTTTTCGATTTACTCTTCGCTAGGATTCGAGATCTTTGCCGGGTACTCGCAACAAAAAAAAAGAAAAGAAAAGAAAAAGAAAAAGAAAAAAAGGGAAAAGGAGAAAAAGAAAAAGAGATCCTTTCGCCTTCTCCGCGAAAAGGGTTCCGTCGGAATCTATTATTCACTCGCCCCATATTTCTTCCCCATTACGCAACTGCCGGCTATAAATACGCGCGGCGCGCTTCGATCGTTAGGGGTGCGTCGACGTCGTCTTTCTGTAATTTCAATCCGCATACTCGCGAAGCTCGCTGCCTACTTCGAGCTCTTTAACCCACCAACGACGACTCTCGATCCTTGCTTTTTTCTTTCCTTTTTATCTCATTTTCGTTCTTTTTATTTTTTTTTTTTTTTTTTTTTTTTTTTTTTTTTTAATACACGAACGAGATATCTCCCCTCGTCGATCGTAGGAAAGATCGAAGAAATCAAAGAACGATCGATCCATCTTCACACCGATCGATTCTTTACCGGTCTGACGACCTACATTCGGGTTGCCGCCGCAGGAAGAGAAAAAGTGAGATTACGTAAACGGTCGGACGAAGCCGAGACCGGAAAGAGAAGTGGCAAGGCAAGGGAACGAACGCTTTGATTTTCTTCTTCTCCTTCGTACGCGTCCAAACTCGTTATTCGCTGGTTAAACCGACGCAAAGTTACCCGTTACCGGTATTAACGATATGTAACGGAAAGAAAATCGATTGACGTAATACATTTTGATTCTCGAGAACCAAGGCCAATGTCTTTCGCTATCGCAGGATTTAAATCCGCAAAGTTAAATTTGCACGACGTTCTTTGGCATTACGCGCCTTCGTTCTCGTTGTAGTTGAAGTTCTTGCGGGAAGTTAACTGCGTCGATGCGGCGTACCGACGACCTCCGCGATTACGCTGTCATTTCGGTCGGACGAGAAACGAGAAACTTTGAAGAGAGGAAGAAGAAGAAACTTTGAGAGAAGCGGTAAGAGTACCACCGGGGCGAGGTCGGCAGACATCGATCCTGAAAATAGGAAAATATACGAGGGGAAAAAAAAGAAAGCGTGCTACGAACGAGTGCCGGTTAATTACATAAATAATGTAAGATGCAATTAATCCGAGAGCAATTAAAATCTCTTGGTTTCTTCTTCTTTTTTTTTTTTTTTATTTATCTTCTTTTCTTTTTTGGATTCTATGAGCGAAGAACGACGTGTCTTTCATAATTATTCTTAAAATATCCTATTCTAATATGTATCTGCGGCGGTTCTCGTCCGACTCGATCGATCCTTACCTACTTTAACGTATTCTAAACCAAATATAGTGTGTCAGAATCGTATAGTTAATTCACGTAGAATACGAAACGAACCGATCGGAATCTAAAGAAATCCTCGTGTTCGTCGCATTTCCTGTATATCATATATTAGATGCCCGGTGTAGGAAGATCAGGGCATTTCAAAATCGACTTTTTCCAACTACCTAAACGAATTACGCGTTACTACGTAAGACCGCATTCCAATCTCGGAGCGACCTTATCTTTCAACGGTCGTTTCCACGCAACGAGCTCGTTAGCGTCGATGCTTTCTTTCCCTTTGCTCCCTATCTCTCTCTCTCTCTCTCTCTTTCTCTCTCTTATTTACTCTATCTGTCCATCTATCGGTCCGCTATCTCTCCGACGAATTCCAAAGAAAAAAAAAAAGAGAAAGAGAGAGGGAGGGAGAGATGGTCTTTAGCGTCGTACATACGTTTGGGTTCTCTACGACGAGCTGCAATCGCAAGGGGGACATATCGTCGTGCGATTATTTATTTGCGAAACGTATTTATAGAGTATTACGCGGCGCAGGTTGGCAACCTCGTGCACGGTTATGCAATAAATGAGAGAAGGAGCGAAAGGGACACGACGGTTACCGTGTACCGGAGAGGAAGGCCGGAGGGGAAAGAGGGCGGCCGAGGGGAGAAGTGGAGGGGAGAGAGAACTCGAGAAACGACAGTGAGCGAACGAACGAGCGAACGAACGAGCGAACGAGCGAGCGAGCGAGCGAGGGAACGAATGAAGAAACAATGACGAGGAGAGATTCGTCGAGAGAGAAAGATAGAGATAGAGAGAGAGAGAGAGAGAGAGAGAGAGAGAGAGAGAAGAGAGAGAGAGGGAGGGTCGAGTGAATCGAGAAGGAGAGGAGAAGAATGCTTCTCGAGGAACGAAGGGTGGGGAGGATACACGCGTGTCCGAGAGAAAGAAAACGTCTCCGTGGCTCCTACCGAGGACGGTCCGTCCGTTGAAATAAGAGGAAAATATATTCGAGAGAGAGAGAGAGAGAGAGAGAGAGGAAGGACGGGGAAGGGAGGAAAACTTGGCGATCTATGCAAGGACAGAGCAACAAAGTTGCACCGAAAGGGTGGGGTTTACCATTCCGAAGAACGTGCATGCGATAGATCGACGAGCTTGAGAGAATAGTAGAGTGGAAGGGGGAAACGAAGAGGAGGGCGGGAGGATCTCGATGCACCAAGACGATGCAAGATAATGACGTCAGCGGGGAAAGCGTACGATGCGCTCGAATTTGTACTCGTAAAAATATAAACGATCATATTGCGCTCTCCTATATGCGCGCGTAATCGTCGCGTGCGTAATTCCACGAGTATTTTCGTGGGCGAGAGAGGAACGGAGAAGACGAGAGAGAAAAAAGAACATCTCGCGAAACTCTCGAAGAAACAGGAATTCTCTTCTCTTTCACTTTCCTTTTTCCATGTCTTTTTCTAGGATAAAGAAAAGGGAGAAGATCTTCGTTTTTAATCTTAATCGTCGTTTAATCGCGTCTTCGAGAATCAGGTCGCACAGATAACTACACTGATAATCGATATTATCGGACGAAGGATGACGCGAGATAGAAAAGAAAAGAGAGCGATGCTGCTTTCCTTTAGAGCTCTCTCTCTCTCTCTTACGAACAATCGCGAGCATCGAATCGTTAAAGCCCTAACCCCTTTGCGTACGGTTTATAAGACTTGTCTCGTTCATCGTTTTCGACGTATCGGGATGGACGTCTGATCGTACACGCTCCGTGATCACTGCAATTTTTTACTAATCTTATTATCTCCGTAACCGTAGAACGAAGCGCATTCCATCAGCTACTCCCTCGATGCGAAAAAAAAGTTCTAGCGAGCCTGATCTCTTTCTCCCCGTCACTCTCTCTCTCTCCCTCTCTCTCTCTCTCTCTCTCTCTCACGCTACGCGTATCCGAGTAGATTTAGAAAGAAAAGAGTAAAAAAAAAGAAATGGAAATGCAGCTAAAAGCCGAGACATCCGTAAACTCGCAGTGTCCCTTTATAAACGGTACGTTCGTTCACGAAGGAAACACGATACGCTCTCGTGCATTCGGCCCCCGGCGTTGCCCTTAACCAGCCGCGTTAATAAAGTTAACGCGTGTCGTAGCAGCAACGGCAACGGCAACGGCAACGGCAACGGCAACGACAACGACAACGACAAAAGCAAGAGGAACAGAGAGAAGCAGCGGTATCATAGTGGTAAGCCGCCGCAAGAGGATCGGAAAGCGCGCCTCGCGGGTTCGTATTCGGTGGCACGATTCTTCGTGCTTCTTCGTTAAGAGTCGGTACGCTCTCGGGTAAGTTCGACGGTGTTCGGGAGAAGTTCGGTTTGTAACCAAAGGAGAGAAGCGGGGTGCTCTCTCTCTCTCTCTCTCTCTCTCTCTCTCGATTACCGAGTGCGCTGTGCGAGTGCTGGCTGAGGGATGGAGGAGGGATTGGAGGGGGGTAAGAGTGACGGTGCGTCGAGAACGGCGGTTGCGGGAGGGTCGGAGGGATGAGGGACCGGGGGAGCGAAGGGTGAGGCAGCACTCGGCCATCATCGGCGGAGGCGCGCACAGTTCAGTGACCTGCCTTGGCGTCGGTGGGGCAGCGGCCTGAGGGGCAGCGGGGAGTTCTGACATATTGTGAGATGCCAGCCCGCTACGCCGGTCCCCGAAAAACACCTCCATCTCTCTCTGTTTCTCTCTCTCTCTCTCTCTCTCTCTCTCTCTCTCTCTCTCTCTCTCTCACTCACTCTCTTGCACGCGTACGTACACGACACGCATACTCTCGCTCGAAGCTCGTCGAACCCCGAAATATATTCACGCGGCAGTCGTGGACTTTCCGCGAGTTTTTCCGGCCGTAGAATACACGAAGAAAGAAGGAACGAACGATACACGCGTTTCCCTTGACAGTGTTCGATACTAATATACATACTAAGTACATAATATCGCGCGAGTGCACGCGCGAACCTCTCGAAATTTTTCGCGGAGAAAGAAGTCATCGCGAGTGTCGTCGTCGTCGTCGTCGTCGTCGTCGTCGTCGTTGTCCTCGTCCTCGTCCTCGTCGTCATCGTCGTCGCCGTCGTCGTCGCCACCATGCGTGCCTTTCTATCTATCTTTCTTCCGTCTCTCGCATCGCCCTTTCTCCATACGTGATCGAGTCGCACACACCTCCTTGTCTCTTTCTTCTTCGTCTTCTTCTTCTACTTCGTCTTCTTCTCTTCGTATCAATCGAAAGAAGAAGACATCGAAGGGACAAACTCGCGAGTCAGCCGGAAGAGAGCGTCGAGTGCGCGCATGTTGGTGTTTACGTGCGAGGAGTGCCGCGACAAACGAAACAAAAGAAATCTAACGAGTTCGACATTGGAAAGGTTCCAGATTGAAAAACTCGTGCGTTACTCTACTCGTTAGTGATATTGGTTGGTAGTGGTCGCGCGCGTGTATTTTCTTGATCGCGCGCTATATCGGCGCTTGCGCGACACGCGCGACCGCTCGTGGCGGTCGAGCTGTCGGAAACGCGAGTCGACTTTGTGCGACTCGAACGCCCGAGATCGCGCTTTAATCCGGCCAAACTTTTTCTTTCGAGTTTCTACCTCTTCCAAAATTGCGTAAATCTTATCTACTTCTCTCTTCTCTTTTACATGAAAAAGATAAGAGTGCCTAAAGATATATATATATATATATACTCGTATGTCTATATATACACACACATATATATATATATATATATAGAAATTGGACGTTTTCCTCGAAGAACATGGCGAGGAACGAACATAACCTCCTACCATCGTCCTCGACTATGACAATATAAACCGGTATTTCACCGTGCGCGATCTCTCCGAGATCTCCGGGTTCTCCTACGAGCGGATATATCTCTTGGTCGTCGTTGTCGTCCAGTGTCGTCGTTACTCCAAAGTACCTTCTTAGATCGTCCTACGCCGCTACGAAGTATCGCTCCGTCTCTATCTTTTTTCGAGCCGGAACGAAGATAGCGTCCTCGTTGTTCTCAGTCTCTCTCTCTCTCTTTTCTCTCCCTGCCGCTCCTTCTAAAAAATAGAAGCAACTACTATCCAAGCACGTGCTCTCGCGATAGTCCGCGCTCGTTTAACGATCGTAGCTCCTATCTCCTGCTCCATCTGCTCGAGTAGACGGTGAAACAAATGTAAGGAACGATTCCAACGTTGGCAATGGCTCGTAGCCGACCGAGTCATACTTAAGACGATAGAGACGAAGAAGAAACGAGAAGGAAAAGCTAAGAGATAAATCTCTCGTTTTGATTTCGGGAGTTCCGGGTGTAGAGTAGCCGGCGCGTTGCACTCTAGCCGGGGCAAGGCATGACGCACGTCGAAGATGCGAGCGTGCCGGGTGACTGTACTCTGGGTTCATCGTTCTCGGTTATGTAATGTTCGACCGTATGGTGCAAGCGCCTCGACGCTACTCGTGGCGCTAGAGTTGTCGGACTCGCGCGAGAGGGAACGAGAGAGAAAGATAGAGAGAGAGAGAGAGAGAGAGAGAGAGAGAGAGAGAGAGAGAAAAGGAGAGAAAGAGAGAGAGGCAACGCGATATAGAAGAGACATAGGGCACACCGAATCTCTTGGTCGCTTCCGTGAGCGTCTCTTTCCACGTATACCTACGTATTAAACGCGTGAATGTACGCGCGTCGTGCGTCGTGCGTCGTGCGTCGTACGTCCGTACGGCAGTACGGTGCGTGTGCGTGTGCGTGTGCGTGACGTCGCTTTCCCCCTCTTTCGTTTCTCCTCTTGCATCGGCTTAACGCACTCATATAACGATATTGAACCAAGCAGCATCACGACGAAGCTCCGAACGAAAATAGAGATCGGCGAGGAACGTTCCTGCAGCCGACGCATTATTTTTTTTTCCCTTCCACCGTTCGTTTCCTCGACTTTTCATTCTTCTTCGTCTCTCCAGCTCTCTCTCTCTCTCTCTCTCTCTCTCTCTCTCTCTCTCTCTCTCACTCTCTCTAGTCCTATGTATCGTTAGATATAGAGTGACAAGTGATCCGTGATAGTGTAAAACGCAGGATCGATCGAATGTCAACGTCGAGTTGAAATTCCGAGGTCCTCGAAAGGGCCAAGAACGTCTAGACGTATGCTCCCGTGGTATCGTGCAACGAGTTCAAAGTCGAACTCGCTTAACGCGAACGCCGAGGAAAGAGAAACGTCGACGTAAGAGGGGAAAAAGAAAAACGATCGCGCGCTCATAATCCTCCGATGATCGCGGAGGCGCGAGGACGCAGGACGACGGTGTCGAGGAAGAACGATGACGAAGAGGCGGTGCTCTGTGCCACCAGATGACGAGTCGTAAATGATAGAGGAAAGGACGATCATTTTTGTCAATGGAGGGAAGTCTTTCGGTATTCGGTGGTGGGTCGACTTGGGGCGCGGACAGTACAAGCCCGCAGCCTCGGGAAGATTCCAGACAGAGAACTGGCCCGACTCAACCTACGAGTCCTGCGAATAATACCGCGGACGATCGTAAACTGCACGTTAATTCGATACGAGGTATTAGATTTGCAAAGACGACGACGACGACGACGACGATCGACGGATCTATCAGAGATCTTTTCGATCGTCGATAACGTCGATATCGTACGAATATATTTTACGATTCTATCTTTATATCCTTCGATACTATTTTTTACTCGTAATCGTACGTGTGGATTAAAAAGATCTCTCTTTTTTTTTTTTTTTTTCTTTTCGATTTCAGCCCAGATCGAGATAATCCCGTGCAAGGTGTGCGGCGACAAGAGCAGCGGCGTACATTACGGTGTGATCACCTGCGAGGGTTGCAAAGGTTTCTTCAGGCGGTCCCAATCGTCCGTCGTCAACTACCAATGTCCGCGGAACAAAAACTGCGTGGTCGACCGTGTAAACAGAAACCGGTGCCAGTATTGCCGTTTGCAAAAGTGCCTACGCCTCGGCATGTCCAGAGATGGTGAGTAGCTAGGAGTACTCTCGTGGAAAAACGCTAGAAAACTCCCGTCGACCCTCCTTCGATTGCAACTTGGTCGTAATAACTTCTCGTTGACCTTGATAAAACGTTTAAAAGCATTGCAATAAATCACGATAAGTGCCCACCGCCTGAAGAAAGAGAGAGGAAGAGAGAATATTCTCTCCAAGGAAAGAAGCAATTTCGCGTCAGTTTTAAAGGATTTTCCCTTGCAACTTCTACTCCATATCTTTCTCGTTCGCGTCGTTCAACTACCACTTGTAACTTTAGCCATTTCATTCGTCTTCCTAGTTCGATTCGAGATACGGGCTGCTTCTTAAAACGCGTACGACTTTTCCCTCTCTTCGATAGCCTCGACGATCATTTCCATTTTTATAGAGAACACGACGTTCCTAGGTCTAAGATTTATTCTGCCGAATATAATCGAAAAGAAAAAATTGTGACGCTAAATTTGTTCGATCGTACCACGGGATATCCTCGAGAATATACATAAACGGTTAGTGTATATCGGATCGATTATATCGGAAAGCGACAAACTCTCTAGAGATCGACGCATTAACGCGAAACGTAATTAAGAGTTAATACTCGTATCGCATTAACAGAAGCACGTCCATGGCTCTCGAATCCGATACACGGGGATCGTAACGGACACGCGTTCCTCTCTCTCTCTCTCTCTCGGGGTATACGACCCTTTATCAGAGACCGCGCGTTCCCTCTTTCCCCTTCTCGAACGAGTCTTACCGACCACAACCTTCCTCTTCCCTCCTTCTTACCACGCTGCACCTTATCGAAGCGTGTGTGCTACGAGCTAACGTAAGCACGTTAACTGCGCTTACTCCGACTAAAGATATTTCGTATGCGTGCGTGCGTGCGTGCGTGCGTGCGTACGTACGTTCGCGCGCACATATCCGAAAGAGGAAGTAAGATTGCGGTGCTTAGCAGACTATGAAAGTGACACGTCGCGCTGGATTTCCTTTGTGGATATTCCTGGATTAGATATGCCGTTCACCTAGCTGGAGTTTCTCTTAAGTAGGCCACCCTGTCCTTGATCGTCTTAAGATCGTTCGACGCGTGAAAATGCATCGTCGCTCTCCTTGATCGTGACTACACGCGTATTTGGTCTTTCGAATCGGCTCCGTTTTGCTTTCTCTAAAAATACATCGACGCGTAGAGCGTAGGTACGTCGATACGACGTATGCGAGTTTGTATTTTTTAAAAGAAAAAACATACAACATATTCGAACAGAAGTTCATTATTCCCCGTCGGCCGAGTTAATATCGAGACAAGAAAAACTTGGGTGTAGTGCCAACGAGGCGAAAGACAAGAACGATATATATCGAAACGTCGTCATAAAAAATAGATATACGATCGTCTAAGCGAGTCTACAATGTAATAACTACGCCCACCCTACTACCATTTCCTTTTCCTCGCTAGTGGATGCAATAAAATTCTATTTCGAATCCACGCAACGCGTATATCGTATTTCCTCTTTCGATGGAGCATTTTTATCCCAATGAATATACGTGTTATACGCGAGTACAATGGTAATAACGTTAGCCTATCGTCCGTTAAACGTAGGAGCATTTACGAACGATCGGATCGTAATTAACTTACGTCTCGTTCGTCACGTCGATCTTGAACATATCGTAAGGATAAACTCGCTCGTGGATTCGATACGGTAGTAATCGCATAAACTGCTCCTCCTCCTCCTCCTCCTCCTCCTCCTTCTCCTTCTTACGAGGCTTATTTGCGTTCCACGATAAGAGAGCCGAGTCCATCGTCTTCTCGTGTACACCGCGCCGTATACATACGTACATATGTATACGCACACGTGTGAGAGCAAAGCAGAAAGTGCATCGTGTGCTGGCGGCGCATACTCTTCCTGTTGTCATCTCTGTCTTGCTCCCACCCTCGCGCTACTCTCTTCTCTCCCTCTCTCCCTCTCTCTCTCTCTCTCTCTCTGTTGGTCTTCGCGTTCGGTCGATCACCCTTCGTCGCTCCGTCCTCGTTGCTCTTCTCTCGCCTTCCTCGTCCATCCAACGCGCGTGTACACGATCCCGATAGCGGTTCAGCTGGGCGACTGACGTCGCGTGTAACGTTTTCCCCTCTCCTATCCCCACTCGGAGCACACCCTCACTCCCAATGCGTGCGTACATGCGTGCATGCACACGCGTGACCGTCCGCG
Organism: Dolichovespula sylvestris; assembly: GCA_918808275.2. Lineage (NCBI taxonomy): Eukaryota > Metazoa > Arthropoda > Insecta > Hymenoptera > Vespidae > Dolichovespula > Dolichovespula sylvestris. The sequence continues at coordinate 5,114,494 of OU964980.1, forward strand.
CGCTCACGATTCGAACGGACCTCTCCTTTGCACTCGACCGTGGCCGGACTCGCAAACTAGACGCGATCTTTTTTTTCTTTTCTTTTCTTTTCTTTTCTTTTCTTTTCTTTCCACTCGTGTTTTTCTTCTTTTTCTTTTCCCTTCCCGATCGTAACTCGCTCTTGGCACGCTCGTAAATCGGTGGTACGCGCGCTGAACCATATCGACGATAATATAGATTCTATCCCTTCCAGTCGGTTCGTTGACAGTAATATCGCGTGGTAAGATAGCGTCGACCGAAAAAGAAAAAAAGAAAAAAAAAAGAAAAAAAAGAAAAAAACATTGCAAACTTTCATTTCGGCTCGGTCTAGGAACGGAATCGGTGAGGATAAAAATAGGTGATTCGTCTCGAGGCGATCGACGACGAGTCGTGTCTCTACGTTATTTCTTTTTCTATCGATAAAAATCGTAACGGCCGGACTAAAGACAAGGAAGTCTAGGCACGACGGGATTCGAGTGGAACGACCTCGCAATGTTCGAAAACGTATATAATTAATACTTAACCCGCGAGAACCATATGCGTTTTCGCGCAAAGTCTATCGAGATATCGAATCTTCCTATGACGTACATACGTATCTCTCCCTGCATGGCACGACGTCATTAACGAGCGGGTGGGTACGAGGACGAGAGAGAGAGAGAGAGAGAGAGAGAGCTTCCGCGTTCTTCTGCTCCTCCCCTTTTCGCGGGAAAGAGTAGTGGGGAAAGGAGTCACGTGCTGCAATCTCGATCGACCTCTCGATACGACGACGTCCGTACCTATTTTACGCTCGAGAGTTTCCCCAGATTTCCTAAGTGGAGTAACCGCGTGCTACCATAGAGTCGAGCGCGACGACAAGGTCAAAGACCTTGAAAACAATCCGGCTACCCCGCCGCTCCCTGCACACCCCCCCTCCCCCCTTCCTCCCCCTCCCCGACCCTCTGGCAATTCCTCCTCTAGGGAATTTCGATCGGAATCGTTCGTCGTTATCGTGATATCGCCCGTAGACGAGGTGTTATAAACCTAAGCCCGTCCCATAGGGGCGTCTGTCTCGTTTATCGTTTCTCCGTTTCCTCGAAATATATACCTACGATATATTCGTTCGTTGGACAATCGGGTCGTTAAAATTCACCACTTTAGGATTTTTACTCGCCGCGAGTTAGGCGCGTTCCCATTAAACCCGATTCGATCTTTAAATCTCTAAAATACGCGGAGATACGTAGTAGTAGAGCGCTCCCCTTTTCTAACCGGCAGTAACGCACATTCTTCCTTTCAGCCGTTAAATTCGGGCGTATGTCAAAGAAGCAGCGGGAGAAGGTCGAGGATGAGGTCAGGTTTCATAGGGCACAAATGAGAGCGGCCTCTGAAACGGCTCCCGATAGCAGTGTGTTCGAGCATCAAACGCCCAGCAGTTCGGATCAGCACCACCCTTACAACGGCGGGTCAGTATCAGTATTTTCTCGTCTAAAGATAGAAGCGTAGAGTAACCGAGCTAGTTATCCGTTGTCTATCCCGAACGAAGGAATAAAAGGAAAAGGCTCGATCTCGGCTCTTCTCATCGACTCTAATCTTTTCGCAATGGATAGGTACCCGTACGGTGGGAGCGAGTACGCTTCGCCCGGACCCGGTACGGGTGGTTCCGGTTATTACAATCATCAAGCGATGACGAATTACGAGCTGAGCGCCGATTACGTCGACAGTACGACGGCCTACGACCCTAGGCCGACGCAGACGCAAGTGGCGGACACCGTCGCACCAGACACACCCTCCGCGGTTACGGCAACCGGAGTACTTCCCAGCGTGGTCACCACCGGTAAGCCTTCCATATTTACTTTTCGTTGCTTTCTCTCTCTCTCTCTCTCTCTCTCTCTCTCTCTCTCTCTCTCTCTCTACACACACATATATACATATATATGTGTATACATATATATATATATATATATATATATATATATAGACATCACCTTCTATCTCTTTCTTTATCTTTATCTTTCTCTCTTTCTTTTTCTCTCCTGGTCCTCTTCTACCGTTCCTTCCAATCGCCCACTCTTTATTTCGCCGCCATTAACGCTAATTGATCGAAACTAACACGCACACTCGTCGTCGAACGACGCGTCACCGTTCCGCAGTGCCGGCAGGAAGACGCGAGCAAATTCGTAAAATATGCGACTAACGATACAAGTATAACCAGCGAACTCCTTCCGGTACCGCGTGCCTGCTTATAACCGCGTTTCGATCCCACGAATCCTTTGGTCAAGGATTCGTTCTCGCAAGGGTGATCTCGGAAATACGAGAGAGGAAGCG
>OU964980.1:5119313-5144313 GCA_918808275.2 Dolichovespula sylvestris
GACACGATGTTGCCTCAGGACGCGTTCTACACGACGGATACGGCGGAAATGAAGCTGGTTTCCTGCGTGTTCGAGCTGGCCAGAAGCGTTGCCGAATTGAAGCTAACCGAAACGGAGTTGGCGCTTTACAGCGCGGCGGTATTACTCAGTCCCGGTTCGTAAATTTCAACCTAACTCTTTTATTGGTCATTTGCAAACGATAAAAAGAAAAAAAAATTTGTTCCTTTGTTTGGACAGATCGGCCGGGACTGAAGGGATTGGCGGAGATCACGAGGCTTTCGCAGGCGGTGATACGGGCACTGAGGTCGGAGCTGGACCGGAATCACGTGTCACCGATAAAAGGCGACGTCACCGTGTGCGACGCGATCCTCGCGAAGATTCCGCAACTGCGGGAGATCTCGCTCTTACACATGGACGCCCTGGCGAAGTTCAAACGGTCGCAGCCGCACCTCGAGTTTCCGGCCCTTCACAAAGAGCTTTTCAGCGTCGACAGCTGAACGATCGACGCGGCGCAGGGCGTCCCGACGCTGACAAACAAAGCGGAACGCGAATAGCGCGGGGCCTTGCTCTGTCGAGGTGAGTTCCGAGCTGGTACTCGAGACAGACAGAGAGAGAGAGAGAGGAGAGAGAGGAGAGAGAGAGAGAGAGAGACAGAGAGAGAGAGAGAGAATAAGAGAAATATTGAGAGAGCTATAACTTTGTACGAGTAACAACGAGTAAAGAAAAGCTAAGAAATATCGATACAGAATTGGAATAGGAAACGTTCTCTCTCGAGGAAGACGTTAGAATACCGAGACGATCTTCGTCGAGTAACGATCTGATACCGTCCCTTTCGATATCACGATCGATACCTGGCGCGATCTGTACGAGCGATCAAAAAGAAAAAGAAAAAGAAAAAGGAAAAAAAAAAGAGGGAAGCGTATATAAAAAGAAACACGGCCGTGATGGGAGGCGGAACGAACGGTAGATGGTTCCACGAATCCCCGCTCCTGCAACTTTTTCTTCGTCCTCTTCATCTTTTCGAATTCGCGACGGAGCAACGCTCGAGAGCACACGTTACATGTATTATAATTTATAAATGCTTATGCGTTAATTTTAGCTTAGAATTAAGATGGAAAGAACATACTTTTCCTCTCTTCTTTTTATCTTATCTTGTTTTGTTTTTGTTTCATTTCGTTTATGGTTTCTTTTTCAACGAAGACTCTCGGTGTCTGACTCGGATCGGGTACCATCTACTTCTCGGCTCGTCCGTCGACTCCGCCCCTCCCCCGCCCCGCCCCCTCCACCATTGGCTCTCGCGCGGCACGTTTATATTCTACGACGTCCTTCGGCTAGAAATTGTATAACGCGTCAGCGATACGCATAAGCGATTCCAGTTTTTTCGTTTCACCAACCGTGCAGTTCGATATATCGCGGTGCTAAACGACAGGGAGCAAAATAGAGAGGGGGGAGAAAACAAAGAAAAGAGAGAGAAAAAGATATATATATATATATATTATATATAGGTAAAAAAGCAAAGAGAAAGAAAACAAATGAAAGAGAGAGAGAGAGAGAGAGAGAGAGAGAGAGAGAAATAGAGAGATACAAGCGTTTAACGAATTCTTCCTTTCCTTTCTGTTGCAGATAATTTCCTTCGTAAAGAACGTATTGGGCCTTAAATAAACATAACATTGTTATATATAAAGTATACATAAAAAAGCAACATAAAGTATATATAAAAGATATATAGAAGTATATATATATGTATATACACACACACACATATATATATATATATACAAATATAAGATATATTATATATATATATAAAGAGAGAGAGAGAGAGAGAGAGAGAGAGAGAGAGAGAGAGAGAATTGAGCGTGAGAGTGTGCAAAAGTGTGACAGCGAACGGAACAAAATGTAAGAGAACGTGAGAGAGTGAGAATGATAAGAAGAACAAAATATCGAACGAGAGCGTAAAGTGAGATATCGGTTGTTACGATACATACATAAAGTATATATTGTATTAACTAACAAAAAAAAAAAAAAAAAAAATAAAATAATCTGGTTGAGTCCACCAGGATAGCCTTAGGACGAGCATCGTTAACTCGAGGACTGCCGTAAACATGAACATTTTGACCGAGTCGCTATCTCGACGTAGACTCCGAAATATATGTAAATGCAGGCGATATAAATGAAAAGAAAAAAAAGAAAAAAGAAAAAAAATAAACATACACACATGAAGTGAGAAAGACTGTAAGATTGAACTAGAAAGGGAAAGAGAGAGAGAGAGAGAGAGAGAGAGAGAGAGAGAGACAGAGAGAGAGAGATGGAAGAGAAACAAGAGAAATCCATTTGATCGAGACGACAAAGCAACTAGAGTAACGTCGAAGCCGAGAGGGTCGAGTCGAGCGTATCGATTAGAAGCAACGATCTCCCCTTTTTGTTATCACGAAAATGAAACTCGAGACTAAAAGTTAAAAAGGAAAAAAAACCGAAAAAGCTGCGGAAAAAGGAAAGAAAAAAGATACAAAAAAAAAAAAAAAAGAAAATATTACATATATATGCATGGCCGATGGTCACGTTCGACCGATCCTCCGACCTCTTCCATTACACACCTTTCAGTAGTGATTCGTTAGTCCTGAGCTACTCTATGAATAATACATTATAATTACATAAATATGCATACATACATATATAATAAAAAATAAAAATAAACAAAAATATATAAAAAAAATATATATATATTTTGGCGGCACGGTCAAAATTCGTCAATCCTCGAGCCCTCGAGCGGGGATTAAAAATACGTTTAGATAATTTTGTCCTGGGACTAGCCTGGACGGTCACAGAATGCGAGACACGTACACACGTACACGTACAGAAACACGGACACAGCGGAACATGCACAGAGACGATACGTACACACGTAAAAGAAACACAGATCCGTACAGAAAAGGGACAGTATACACGCATACATACATATATACATACGTACGTACGTACATACATACATACATACATACATACATGCAGGACATGACGCTCGACAGAGACAAGAGAAAAAGAAGAAGAAATATAAAACAAATAGATACTGGATAAAAGAAGAAAAAAAAAGACGGTCACACAGAGATAGGACACACGCCTGCGCGAGCGCGTAGATAGTTAATCGAGTACACATTATGTGCGCATTAACGTTTTGGTACTGTAAAGCACTGTCTAACGCGCCTCTCTTTATACGTAACACACGTATTTCTTAAATACTTTAAAAATAAATAATCCAATACCGCGGTGAAGCCTCTCGAAGCGATTTTTACGCACTGTTACCGGCTCTCCTTGCTCGTCGTTGCAGGATCGTTGTCACGTAGGCGATCGCACGCACGATCGTTACTACTTACACGATCAAATTTGTTGCTTCTTCGTTAATAACAACAACATCGATCGCTCTCTTGCTTTCTAATTACAGTCGCGTCCATTTCTCTCCCTCGCTCCCATAAGAGAATGGACGTATCCAATTTTTGACGATAACGTAGCCGATCGTAGCGTGATCGTAGATCATAGTGACGAAAGCAAAATTTGGATGCGTTGCAAGCTCTATCAATTACGGTTCGTACCTATCGACATCCTCGTTGCGCAAGAAAAGAAAAAAGAAAAATGACAAAAAAAAAAAAAAAAAGAAGGAAGAAACCAAAAGAGAATCGCATAGAGATAATTTTCGAATTTCGACGATCGTACAACGACGCGAGGAGAGCGATGGCGAACCCGTGACGGTGCGCCGACTGACACGTTTCCGGACGGTTAAATATAACTTATAGAACGAAATTAAGGGATGCATAATTATTCTGCCGATTAACGAGTAAGTGCGTAGAATTTATTTAATTGTAGATAATGGGAAAGAAAAAAAAAAAAAAAGAGAAAACGAACGAACACGTACATACACGGAATCACGTACGCGCGAGTGCAAATATACATCTTATCCATGATCGTTCACGACCTACCTAGACACAAGACACACATGCACACTACCACTTCCACGTCCACCATCACCCACCGTCACCCACCATCGCCACTACCACTACCGTACACACATATACACGTTGACTTACCCTCCCACAGAGAGAACGAGAATGCGTGAGAGTGAATGAATAAGAAAAAGAGAGAGAGAGAGAGAGAGAGAAAGGAAGATACGAGTGTGTGAGAGAAAGAAATCTAAAAAGTATGAGAGATAAATGGAAAGCGAGAGACACGTACACGATGAAAAATAAAATAAAATAAATAAATAAATAAATAAATAAATAAATAAATAAATAAACAGAGAATAAGGCGCAACACGTACACGCGCACGCACGTTGCAATTAGACGTTATTATCGCAATTTGGAGTTAAATTTTATAATATATAATATATAAAAATATATATATATAATAAATAAAAGTTGACGGATAATATAAAGTTATATATATAATGTCTAAACGAAAGGAGATCGTATCTATTTGAGGGTGACGTAAGATATGCGCCGTTTCAATGATTCTGCTTTTAACCCTTTTGTACGTTATACATACACACATGGCACACGAACACACACACACACACACACACACACACACACACAATGTCATAAACACCTATGAAAGCGCGCGCACTACTTATATCGATTTTTAAACGAAACGAAGGAGAGAGAGAGAGAGAGAGAGAGAGAGAGAGAGAGAGGGAGAGAGAGAGAGAGAGAGAGAGAGAGAGAGAGCATCACAGTTTTCGATGTGAGATACGTGCGTCGCTGATCTGAAGACTGTCCCGTTCACTATACGATTTGTTTTGAAACGCTTTTTAATGGAGTAAGATCTGTAGAATAATATAATTTTGAGATCGTTCAAACCCATTTTAATTTTTCATTGACAATATCTCGTTACTTCTCAACGTTCTTTTTTATTTCGTTCGTTAAAGAGAGTCTAACGAAACGGTTGATTATCGGTTTTCAACGTATCGAGTCCTAAATCTTCAGATTATCTGCGGCATAATCCTTTGGATACTCTTGCTTTGAGTCTTTAAAAAAAAGTTTCACCTACACTCGCGTCTATTTTTTCATGTCTATGTCGTATAAATTAGTAACGCATTTCATTCGCGCGATTCGATAAATATTTCCTTTTTTCTTTTTATATATATATAATGTCCAAACGCATTGCAGGATGTTCTGAGAAGAAACACAGGAAAAAGTCAAGACACACGATGTATAGCACTCGATATACGATCAACGTCCACCAAGTATATCCCTGTTAATGAATGTAAAAATGTCTTTTAAAGAAAGTAAAAAAAAAAAAAAAAAAAAAGAGAGAGAAAAGAGAAAGAAAAAGGTGGGTAATCTCTTCAGCTTCGAAGCTTCACGACACGATATATCGACGATGATAAGTGTTACAATCGCTTGGCTTCTGATGTTGCAAGTAATAGCGCCGCTTGTATCGAATGTTCTCACTAAAATAACTTTAATATTCCTATGCCACATCCATTAGATATATTTCGTGTAAATATCAGGCACCCCGGATACACGGACCGACAAACTCGATGGATGGATATTAATCATGGAATATCGAAGTGCTGAACTCAGTAAATTTACAAATCGAATAACGTAACATGAAAAAAAGAAAAAAAAAAAAAGAAAAATAGAAAATATTATCCTCAGGACATCCTGCCGTTCTACGTATATTCCGACAAATATACGTAACAAGATGTACGCGTTAGAATCGTTTTAATCTCGACAAAATCATCTCGTACAGCGTATCATTATCGTTGCATGATCTTCGGCCCCTCAAAAAGCGACGATCGGCCTTGCGCTCGCGATCGCCTCGAAGTTGATACAATACAAAAATATAATAAAAAAAATAAAAAAATAAGAAGAAGAAGAGGAGGAAGAAGAAGAAGAAGAAGAAGAAGAAGAAGTAATGAGTCTATTTTGCGCGTAAACTTTAAGACTGCGGATATATGATGCACTGTGTGAGAGCCGGTCTTTCGACAAAATTTCTACTCGTTCGACTTCGTTGCGGATATATCTATCTAATATACGAAACAAATAAAAACCCTAGCGAATAAAGAAAACAAGCTAGACGAAGGGAGAAAGAAATCTCACCAGGATCCGCGAGGATCATTATCGTTAGTAACGGAAGAAACGACGACAAGCATATTATTATAACGACGATACGATCAGCTTAGATCTTCTTAGACGGTTCTACGCGAAAAGACGCAGTGATCAAATACACACACGATTATAGTCACAGGAAAGGACACATAGAAACGAAAGCTCATTCTCTAAACGAATCCGAGAGACTGCAACGTGACCGGCACTCCATCCTAGAATTATCCCTCGAAATTAACGTCGAAGAAAGAGAGACGAAGGGAGAGAGAGAGAGAGAGAGAGAGAGAGAGAGAGAGAGAGAGAGAGAGAGAGAGAGAGAGAGAGAGAGAAATGTACGATTTTACGTCTAAAGACAAATTTTTATTAGTACCTTGAAAAAAAAAGAAATTACCGGGGTCCTCGAATTATAACTATTGTTATATACATATACATATATATACATATATATATATATATATATATATATATATACATACACACACACACACCCTTGAAATGATAGATCTCCGAGAGAAATTCGTATCGTAACCCTTTGTTTCTTTTTTTCGATTAGACGCATAGACGAAGTATGCGTGTGCGAATGGCGCTGAGTGGATGTGGTATAAGGATATTTATACGAATCATGCGAAACGAAAGGAAATAAACGTAGCGCGATAAGCAAGAAAACGTGGCTTGCGGATCGCGCACGCTATGTCCTTTCGTTGAATTATCGGGAATTTTGGAATTGGGAGATACTCATGGTTTACGTTTTGAAAATAAAATTATCTCGTTATAAAGTGTTAGAGAATGAAGAAATGGCTGAGACTTTAAGCAGCGCGATCGCAATTATATTTTAATAGGATTTGTAGAGAATATCGAATGATATTTGTTGGACACGCAAAAAAGGGGATCGTCGTGTGGCCTTCGCAGAAATCGTTAGGATGATGTAATAAAATGGGATCCCAAGAAGAGGAGGAGCGTTAAATTTTGCGGATAGAAAAAGGATAGAATAGCGAACGTTTAACAAACTTTTTCATGGAAATCGAAAAGCTCGAATTCACGGAGATAGGTAGAAATCTAGAGCGACGCGATATATAGGCGGAAATAAAAGGGGATAATGAGTTAGGCCGTTGTCCTCGTTAACACTTTTTGGTTAAGAGGCACGACGAACGAAGTATTAACGACATGTAATAGCCGATGTCACTCCGTGTAAGGACGAATAACAGTCATTTTTTACTACTAGAATTGTAACGAAGCTGCGTCGACAAAGTTTAGCTCGTTTCGGACGTCGATCTTTTGTTTAGACGAAACTTTTTCTATCTTTACTTGATTAATGTTTCACCACAAAAAAGGAAAAAAAAAAGAACAAAACAAAAAAAAAAAAAAGAAAAAAAAAACAGGAGTATCGTTTTTTCTCCTAAGTGATCTATATTTCCATAGTTGGTCCATTGTAATCGCTTATCCAGGCACTTCCTTTAAATAAACGACTGATTGGCGTTATTATCGTTTCGTCATCCTTAATTATAACGCAAAGGTAAGGATCGCGTTAAAAATGCATGCTCTTTCGATCGATTCGTTCGTTAACGAACGGTAAGGAATTTCTTTTAGAGCACGTCACGACCGACCGATATAAACCCAAAGGACTAGTTCTTCTTCGATTTCGATTAGCGTATCCTTCGATGATGAATTTCTCTAAGAACAACTATATTTTACATTGTTTCCTTTTCTAGGCGATTATATAAGATCTGTTTTATACGAAACACTAAGATAGATCAATCGAACGAGAGAACAGATAGTATAATTCTAACGTAACTTTCTCGCATCCTGGGGAACGATTATTATGAGCTACGAGGAAAAGATACTGCAGGCTATTCCCCTCGATGCCTCACTGTTCGTTATTTTCTGATTTGCAGCAAACACATTTGATACTCTCAGCCTCTGAGACTATTGTAGAATCTTCAATAAACGTTCATCCCGATGAAGAAATTTGTTAATTGTATGCTAACTAAAAACCTAAATAAACCGCCAAACCCTGTGCAATAAATTAAACGAACAAAAAAATTGTTGCTAATAAATCTTCATTTGAAACAATTTGTCGTCTCTTCTATTAAACATCGCAACTCTCTATGACAAATTCATCAATTTCTACAATACGTGCCAACGATATTTAACATAAAATATCATTTAAAAAATCATCTCTCTTCTACGGTGACACATAAATTCCATCTACTTTAATTTACCGTTTTCGCTCCAGAGTGCGTTGCGCGTTAAACATGATGTCTAACGTAAGCTCGTCTATCGGTCGACGTTCCAAGTAAGATATTTAACTATTATTTGTAACAATATTTCTTTCAATTATATTCGTTTTCTTGTTATATTTTCGCTTTTCTTGTTATATCAATGATTATCTGTGGCAATTTTTGACTTGAATATTTCTTTTCGTATAAGGTTAGGGACGTACCACTCTTATGTACTTTATAAACTATTGCTGTAGATTATCGTTCCAATCTAATTATTTCGTATTATTGTTCAGTTTGAAGATAGCCAGCGGAGCGGTAATATGCGACGAAAGTATCTTAAAAGGAGATATCACTATCGGGACAGGAACCATAGTACATCCTAGGGCAAGCATTTTGGCCGAAGCCGGTCCAATAATTATCGGAGAAGGAAATATTATAGAAGAGATGGCGACGATAGCAAACAGGCAGGACTAACAAATTTTCTTATTTATAATAGCTCTCTCAACATCAATAATTTTATGCAGATTACCACCTGATGCTCCAGAATCTACGATGATACCTGTACAAATAGTCGGTAACTATAACGTCTTCGAGGTAGATTGTATCTGCGAAGCGCATAAAGTCGGGGATAACAATACTTTAGAGACCAAAGGTACGTGTTGTCTCCTAGGCGCCTTATCACTTTAATTACTCTACGTTGTTATATTAAATTTTTTTTTTTTTTTTCTTTCGCAGCCCACATTTCCAGAGACGTAGAATTAACTAACGGATGCGTGATAGGAGCAGCTTGTTCTTTAGTAGAGCCCGAAACTGTTCCAGAAAATACCGTAATATACGGCAGCAGATGCCAAAGAAGAGAAATAAATGACAAACCATTCGTAAAGATTAATAATTTTTTAACGACGCTTTTAATATCCCTACGCTCTTATCTAAATTTAATGTCACTCTTCTTTTACATTAGCCACAGGTAGGACAACTGGACTATCTAATGAGGATATTACCAAATTACCATCACTTAAGGAAGCCTAATGTGAAATCAATGAAAATGGAACCGGCTGTATAACGGAATTGTCATTTCTAACGAGAGAAAAACAAATGTCAGATCCAAACAATAGTTATCTTCTATATAAATAAGATAAAACCTGTACGTAAAATGCTTATACGTTTTTCACGGTGCGACAATAATAATGACACTTGAAATAATTTGTCACGGTTATCGTACACTCGATGATGATGATAATAATATTGCACTTTATAAATAAAACAATCAAAATACATTGCGTTGTTAATAAATACTTGACGACGACACGCACTTAGTCTAATAAGATCGATCGCTTCGGTCTCTCGTACGTATATAAGTTCGGCCGTCTACGGCCGTATACGTTTATTCGACGCAAATGAAAAGGAATCTTGATAATATCGATGTCGAATACATTATACTGAAATGAAACTTATTATATTAAAAGTAATATGAATTAACATACCAGTGTCGTTTGTAAAAATTAAGGAGCGTGACGTATACTCGATGCAAAGGATAAAAAGGTCGGAGCACGGTGCAACGAAGTCGTACGATGGCACATAAGTATTATATCTTTCTTTTTTAAGTCCGCAATTCTCGACTGTCGCTAAATTTTAACGAAAAGAAAACGCAAACACCATTATTCTTTTCTGCATTCAAACTGATTCAAACTAACCGAAGCCACGGTGACGCAACAAGCACGTTGAAGGTAAAACTGCCGCGTTACCGATTGGCTGTTTCTTTCGCGGGATTTGCTAATTTTTTAAACTTACCGATGAATCACTTCCAAAACTATTTTCGACGTTATTCGAATTTATATGATTATTATTATTATTATTATGTTCGGGAACGTCATTATTTAATTCAGAACATCGAATATCACGGTTAAATGGACTAAAATTCATCGCTTCGTCGTCACACATGTCAATTTAATGGAAATAACGACATACTATACGTCGCAGAAAATAATATCATTTCAATTGCGCAATTATTATTGCGTAGTAACAAAACAGATATAATATTCGTCTTAAACTTATCTAATAATTATGTATCTTTTATCGAGTTATCACCAACATTCCGACGTGCTTAGAAGTAAGAAAAACAGATCGAAAGTTTTCACAAAAGAGATCGAAAATTATGGTCGGTCATCGCTTTACTTTTTACTCGACAGATGAAACAGAACATTCCGTAGTTCGATCTTGCCACGAAAAGATGGCAGCATATTCGCGAATAGAATGGATAAAACGTTAATAAAAGAAAGAGAGAAAGAAAAAGAAAATTTGCGGCGGTACGCAAAGCTGCAAACGTCTTTCGTCGGCGAACCATCGCTTTTAATTTTTGTTCATAATTGCAAGTAGTATCGCGTAAGTCCATCTCAGTTGTCAAATATTCATTTAAATTATCGCGTAAAGTTATATACATACATATATATATATATATATATATATATATATATATATATACGCATAATCGTACGGAAAATAAATCTTTTATGCGACATCCCTCGAGAAAATTACCGACGTCAAACTATTTCAACGAGGAGATCGGTTCTTTCGCTTTATTTCTCGTCTACCAATGAAAACTCCCTTGGAGAATTCATTGCGTCGCAATGCTAAACGCTACACCTATGAATATGAATTAGCATCTCCTAGCGAGAGGGGGATTTTGGTAACAAACCATTTATCGCTTCCGTCAGCTTTAACCAACCTGCGACAGTGATTCTCAATCGATCGTTTCATCTCCTATTCAAACTTGACCATCTAGAAAATTCTGAAAAAAAATTCGCTCCCACCAAAGAGGATACCGTAAAGCGGGATATCGCATGCTCGAATCTTTCAGAAAAATCTTGATATACGGTTCGCGTATATACGCACGTACGTGTGTGTGTGTGTGTATATGCGTAGATGTATAACGAAAAAATCGTTGAACGAAGGACAGAGGAAACGTAAAAAGTGAAGGACAGAGAGAGGGATTCGCGAGTGGCGCTTTATTTTAATGATCGTCCGTGGCAACCCCCTGCGGCGGTAACTCTTGTCGCCCGAAAGTGGTGACCCGAGAGAGCTGTCATATTTTGACGTCCGCAACGGGCGTCGTATGAGAGAGAGAGAGAGAGAGAGAGGAGAAGAGGGTTGAGATTATTTTTCATGGCATTACGCCGCTCTCGAGGTAGAGTGGGCTGAGTCGAATTCCCAAGAAGGGAGAGGGTAACGAGGGGAAAAGCCCTAATGGCTCGACGACGAATTTACGTAAGCTTTTATCAACGCTCTCGCTATCCTCCCTCCTCCCGCTTGACTCGTCATCAGGAACGGAAGAGACCGCGGTTTCTCGGTGACTCTCGTCGTATCAAAATCCCCAACCCCTCTTTGCTTTCTTCTAAATGTGACGTAGGATATCTTGAAGAAGAACGTCGACGAAATACTTGCGCATCTAATTCAACAAATTATCCTACCTATTCGTCATCCGCGAACGACAAAAAGAAAAATCACGGGATGCATATTAACGAGGAAAAGTCTCGACGATCGTTACGTCCAAAATAAAGGACGAACGAGGAGGTGTCTCGAACATTTACGCCGCGCAGAATGAACGAAATGGGGGAGAGAGCGGTTAAGCATTGATTGCGAGCCCATCATATCGTGACGAGCGTCGACACGAGCGTCGACGGACAGGCCCAAGAGGAGAGGGTAGAAAACGGGGTGGTTCGGGGAGCACGACCGGTACGCTTGTCGTTTCTCGCATCAGCCATATCCGCGCACCCTCAACATCATCGCCACCGCGTATCGTTCGTCCTTCTCGTCCTCGCCGTTTCGGAGTAACGCTTTTCCCCTTCCACGTGCGCGCCGGTTTCCAGTCGCGCAACGCAAATTGACGTCTCTGCATACACGAGCTCGAGCTAGCTAGCTAGCTAGCTAGCTAGCTCGAGTGGCAAACGAGAGTGACGAGCGTTACGAATCCGCGACTCGCTTAACATTTCCATTGTGAGCCCTTTCTCCCCTTCTCTCTCTCTCTCTCTCTTTCTCTCTCTTTCTCTCATCGTTCGATTGTGAGTCCCCGACACTCGCAAATGCCACGGCGAAAGGAAGCGAAATTGAAAAGGGACTTGAGAAGGGAAAGAGAAACGCCGCATAACATCGGACTAAACTTCTCTCTTCGTTCGGCGCGTGTCCGCGATTGTTTCGTGCCTTTATACAATTCTTGACAACGACGAAGGAATACCGCATATCTAATGTCGATGATCGTTCTTTAACACGAGCCAGGGAACGTAGCATTTGTTACGATTATCCACGGTTCCTTATCTTAGATAAGCTCCGTCTATTAACGCCATTGAAACAGGAAACGAATCAATCGACGCAACGAATAATACCTACTTACTCTAAAGACGGTTAGAGAGAGAGAGAGAGAGAGAGAGAGAGAGAGAGAGAGAGAGAGAGAGAGAGAGAATCAAAGGATCGGATCCGCCCACGAGGCCGTCCAAAGGGAAACCACCCGTAAAATCCAAAAGGGGTGCAGCATAGCTCCAACGGTGGCGTGGCGGCGGCGGCGGCGGTGACGACGACGACGACGACGACGACGACGACGACTCTGTGACGCGATTATGCTAACGAAGTTATTCTATTGTAGCGCTGTTTACAACGACGTGCGCATTAAGGCTATACCGGAACAATAGCACCGACGATACTCTCTCACAGGGGAATCCTCGGAAATCGTGCCAACGTTATACCGTACGCCCGTATCGCTTCCAAGAGGAAATTGCTACCGACCTCGTCGTTCTCTTAACGAGACGATGGCTCGTTCCGTGTTTAAAACATGAAAAAAAAAAAAAGACAAAAAAATTATATTCGATATCTTTCGAGAATGATCGCTCATCCTTTCGACGTTAATTCCTACCAAAGCAAACCTATTCATGAACGAAACGAGGCAGGTAACGACGATCCGAATCCATTGATTCGGAACGGATTAATCTTTTACAGTTGGATGCACCGTAAAGACTCCGAGTGGTGTTTTGCACGATCCATATTATTACCTCGCTACACTTTACTCGCTAGTTAACGTTTATAAGCGTAGAGGCCCGACCGCGTGGTATTAGCCATTCCTTATCTTCCTTCATTCTTGCTATTTACTTTCCCCGATTATTATTCCAACGGTGTCTCGAATATAAGCACGATTGTTAAACCTACGCGATAACTCGTGCGCGTGACGCGAGAATACATCATATTGCATCCCAAGTTCGAAAATGCGAATGAACTTTGCAGGAAAGATTCGAATTTAAACGATATACCGAAGAGGGAGGGAGAAACGAACGGTCTTACCTTCTCGCCTGGTTACCCTCTATGGCTTGGGGCGCCACTTGACTCGTATTTAACTTTCAAATCTAAGTATTTTATGCCTTTTGCATCTTAATGCCCTTCTCGATTCACGGCCTCCGCGGAAGCTCTTTTTTCGCTCGCTTTTCAGCCCCCTCGCGTGTTCTCTCGACGAAATCTATATTTTCATGGCTGTCGTCGTACGTTCCCTCGCTACATAAATTCACGCGTCGTCGGTGTTATCTCGATCGTTCGTTTAACTTCGTTAGAAAAAAATCTATAAAAGAAAAGGATCAAAGTAAGATTAAGATATTCGGCGTAAGAATCGGAATAAAGAGTAAGTCGTGTAAGTAAGTTGGGAGTACACGTATCGACCGCTTAACGAGAGAAAAAGCAAGAGAAAAATATCGAGGACTCGTAGGACACGACTCGATCTAAGTCGTACTAGGTACGACGACGCCACGTCGATTCGAGACGCGAGTAATTCATGCTCCAACGATCCCGGCATTTATGTGTCCAACGAAGCGTGGCGACGCTTCGACGGGATTATTTGTAGGATCTCGCCGTATACTCGACGTTTCCGCTGAATCCTTTGTGTCGACGGCCCGTTACCGCGCCACGAAACATTTCCAAGACGCATTTTGGGGTGCGCTTAGGAGCGACTGATTTTCCCGATGAATGGGACCAAGAGAAAAAAAAGAGAGATAAAGGGATAATCGATTCGCGCGAGACATTACCTCCGCGTCGCGGATGTGTTTGCGAAAGAGAAAGAAAATAAATAAATAAATAAATTGACGGCATCGATGCACGGTGTCGATCGTTCTACTTTGCTAAATCAATTACGACGAACGACGAGACACGGAAGGAGCATAAAGTGGATTAAGTGGATAATCCGATAATCGTTATATCGGACCGAATCGATTGCGGTCTCAACGGGGATTGTCCTGCGACGAAGTAACGAACTTTATCGAAAAAAAAAAAAAGAAAAAAAGAAAAAATAAAATAAAATAAGTCGAATGTATTCGTTCTTTCCGGTTTGAATAAATTTGAACGAGCCGAATCGTTCTCGTCGTCAACGCGGAAACGCGCGTCGAAATCGTCGCGGTTATATTCATTTTCATAAACGAGACCGACGGACGGAATCGGGATCATCGAGCGTGCGTGTAATTGCTTTTTTCTTCCATTCCTATCGCGGAGAAAGCGAACGAAAGAGAGACGCAGAAGATGTATGGGGTCGTTCGGTTCTCCCGGTTGGTCGGGACACATCAAAGCACGACAGTGGCGCATTCGGATGCACGGAGCAAGCCGACAGACGTCGTTCGTCTCGAGAACAGGAACGAACTTCGTACCAGATAATCTTCGTCTCGTCGTCGGCCCTCCGTACGATACTCGTACATGTTTTGCCTTCGACGAAAGGGGGAGAGAAAGATTAAGAGGGAGGGAGGGAGGGAGAGAGAGAGAGAGAGAGAGAGAGAGAAAAGTAGAGAGAACGTAAATGGCATTCTTCTAATTTGTCGGCACGACTTTGTCGGCTAATCAATCGGCTTCGTGATTACCATGCGCCACAGCGTTAAACAACGCGACCGCCTTCTCCTCGGTTTCGCCGCGTACTTTTCTATCTATCTACGTATCTGTTACTCCGAGCGAGCAAGGTGTACGCTCACGCACGCGTGTCACACGCACGTCAGGACTCGCTCGTCCACACGTGCGTCCTTCTCGAAGCGCCGTACCGTGTCGTCGACATTCATGATTTTTCCTTTTCATCGAACGCACACACGTGTCCATATACGCGTACCTTATCCTCTTTCCTCGATCTAATTCTACGCTCTAAACGAGGGCCATCTTGATTTTCTCTCCGATTTAAAAATATATATTCGAACGGAAGCATCTATTCGTTGAGCGAGTTTCGTATATATTTTTTTCTTTTCTTTTCTTTTCTTTTCTTTTTTTTTTCTTTTTTTGTCAAAAACATGAAAAGGTAAATATCGCCGACACACTTGTCGCGGTGGCCACGGACAAAAAGTGGGAGGTAATTTATAGGAGGCTGGATCGAGGAGCGTTGAAGACGTTAAACGGGCGTCCTGCCTAAATCAAGTTAATCGTACGCGACACGACTAAACGGGCTGCTATATTGGGACGAAGCTCGAGGTCGAGCAGCGCGCGAGGCTGAAACGGTACGTGTTTTCGATTACGCGTGAAATGAAGGCGGCGATGCGTGTGTCTCTTACGTTGAGAGAGAGAGAGAGAGAGAGAAAGAGAGAAAAAGTATCCGCAAAACCTTTCAAACTTACAAGAAACTATGTAACGATACTTCTAGAGAAACGATTACTTCTTACACGCATGATACCAGAAGTAAGATGATTATAAGGATAGGGTAAAGTCATAACCCTTTCGATGTCAAAGAGTATACGTTTGACTTTGTAGATCGTTTTCCTCCTCCTTCTAATCGACATCGATACTTTCGATATTATTCTCGATTTCAAGTAGACGTACTCGCAAGAGAAAGAAGTTTCTATCGGAAGTAAGGCTCGAAGGAGGAGTATCTCCCACATTCATAATTCCAGTCGAGCTTAAGCGTGCGCTTCTGACACGAAAGTGGTGCACGGCTCTCTCTCTCTCTCTCTCTCTCTATCATCTATCTATCTAGTGTGTGTGTGTGTGTGTGTGTGTGTGTGTACATATGTAGCTGCATAGATAAGCCACGACGTCCCTCTTAAGCGTCGTGTATAATTTGTTCGAAACTACCGACAGAACGGAGGGAGCTTGGGCTAATCCATTACAAACGCGCCGGTAAACGTGCCGTCTCATTTTCTCAACGCCCACCAATTTGCTAACCATCGATTTCGTTCGTTCGCGGCACGCACTTGCCGCGTCACGCAAACGCAGTCTGTCCCGTTCCCTTCGATTCGCGATTCCTCGCTTCTTCTTTTTTCTTTTTTCTTTCCTTTCTTACATTTTCTTTTTTATTCTTTTTATTTTCTTCCTCCATCTTCGAGGAGCCACGTTGCTCGACGTTTCGACGTTGATCGATCGAAAAAAATAGAGGAGTAAAAAAGAAATGGTCGAAAAAGTGTAAGACCGACCGATCCCATGGATGTACATATAGATACAGATATACGTATAAATATATCACGTTTGCCGGTCGACGAAGCGGCAGGCAATTAAAAGATGCTCGGCTCGGCTCGAAAAACGACTATGAACGTCGAGTATATCGCGGCTCGAGAGTCGAGGCGTTTAAGAGTCGACGGTTTCCGTTCACACGTGCGTAACGACGCGCGTTGCGGGTCGCGCAAGGACGCCTCTGCCGCGAAAAACAAAGAACCGGGTTTACCAGCTTACTTCGAGAGAGAGAGAGAGAGAGAGAGAGAGGAGAGCAAGATTTAAGGCCGTCTGAGCATCCGTACGGCCACGGTATCGCGAACAATTTCAGTTATGAGCAATGATCATCGATTTCTCTTTCCTTTAAAAATGGACGCGACTAAAGTTTAAAGGAAAAAAAAAAGAAAAGAATACCATCTGTTATTCCGTTTAAATAACGCGCGCGTGTAATATACGAAGAGCACACGTTCTATAGAGAACGGCATCGAAACGTACCACTTGAATTTCTGAATCGAATGAATGAACGAGTTCATCGAACTTTGTCAGTCTTTTTTCTATTTACTCCGACGAGTCGAGTCGATTCCAAGAATTTTTATAGGTCAATGGAATACCATATATGGAGCGAGCGTCGTCGCGTAAACGTACCCACATAGATATAACGTTGTAAATCCGGCGTATTCGTAAGCTATTATAACCAGCACGATTTAAGTGGACGTTTTACATAATTGAACAACGAATCGGCTTTACTTCGGTCGCGATAATTTATCGTTGATTAATTATCCAAAATCGACAAAAATCACGGCGAAGGTAGGATTGGATCGATGCCAAAATATAAATCGTTGAGAGTTCGATTATACGGATATACTTTGACATTACGGATGCAGTATGCGCTGGAATAAAACATTCGATGTCGCTGTGCCACGACGTAAATCATAGGTCCTCTCGTACGAGTAGACGAACGAAAAGGAAGCAAAAGGAAGTATCTAAAAATAGCAAAGATCTCGAGTAGAAATCTCGATTCTCGCGAGAGAGGGACGTCACGGTTAGGCGAGCAGACCCAACGAATCCGTTTCGGTCGAGTTTTCCGCGAATCTCGACTCGGATATTTAGGAATTTGCGCTTTACAATGCGTTAACTGGCAGTTTGACCATCTTTGAAAACGCTCGCGTGCTCTCGATGAATTCTCGTTTCCGTTTCTTCGTCGGTCGAAACCGCTTAAGTTCGCTTCTTTTGTCGAATACGTTTGCATGCATCGTAAAACCTCTCTCTCTCTCTCTCTCTCTCTTTCTCTCTCTCCTCTTTATCTCTGGTAACGCATCGTAAAACCGTATCCGCCGTACGCGGAAGTCGAATGCTTTTCCTGCGCTTAAAATGTCCTATGTTACCGAAAGGATCCAACACGAAAAATTATTATTCGTTTAGATATTTTTAGCGGCGCGCCTTTCTATTTACTCGTGCGTTTTATTTTTCGCCAAGGAGACGTCGCGTAGACTTCTGAGCTCGAAAATTCTCAACTTGACGTCTCTCTCTCTCTCTCTCTCTGCCCCCCTTCTGGTACGACGCCTTCGTTTAACTTTAGATTCGGTTAAGCCCAATTAGAGTCACGTCACGTTAACGAGCATCGAAATAACGTCGCTATTAGCTCGATGTAGCGATTAGTATGGCTCGAAAACGAGCTAACGAGCTAACAAGCTGGAGATTGGACTATATGGTCTTCCACTTGTCAAAGTCGCATTAATCAAGTATTATAATCGTTTGTGTAATCGTAAAGGAAGTATCCGCAATTATCGTATAATTACGAGAAAAGGATTAGAAGAGAGGAAGGATGCGATGGAGGTAAAGCCAACGCAAATGCGACTGAAGAGTTACAGGGGATGGGTGATGTTTCCGACGTATGAGAGGATCATCGTTAACGAGCCACGACGCTCTGTTAACACGCTCGCTGTAGCCCACCAAACACGTTCTCCGCGTATTATTATAGCTCTCACTCGCGAAAGGCCCAACGTGTTTCCCATTAGCTCGATCACCGAAGAATTCTTAGTGAAGGAAAATGAGAGGGTGAAAATAGGTGAAAAAGAGGATAAAACAAACGGTTTAATCCTGAAAAGAAATTATGAACCGTTTGATATCGTTGGGTTTGCGAAGAAGACGACCCTTGGAGGATCGAGTTCACGGATAAGGTTCGGACGGAGACGAGGTACCTCGAGAAAAGTGCGAGTGAGCAGCAAGATGGCGGATAGGCACGAATAGGCGGCGTCCCTACGACGTCGTTGGCTGTAGCGTCGGCCAATGGATGCGCGAGGAAGGCCTCGAAACGCCACGACCACCGCCAGTCGCGAGTTTGCCCGAGAAGCCGGGACACGACTGGGACAAACACGAGGAGCGCGACGTCGGGGAGACAGAGGAATTAAAATGCGCCCGACGAGCTTCGCCAGTCACCCGTCGACTCGTGCCCGATAAGGTCGATGCACGTTGCTCCTCTCTCTCTCTCTCTCTCACTCTCTCCCTATTTTCGCGTGGACTGTGACGTCGTTGTCTCTCTCTCTCTCTCTCTCTCTCTCTCTCTCGCTCTTTCTCTCGGTGTAAATATCCATTCATGTGATCGAGAGATCCGATGAATTAACACGTGCCAGGATGAGGACAAGAGCTTCAAAGTTCTGTGTTGAGATCCGTGAGAAATAGGAGGGAAAAGAGTATAGATCGTGCAAAGTACGTTCGATGGATCCATGGATTTAATCGACGATCGGTTATCGTGATTCTTGAAGAGAAATCGAGAATCCTTTGGAAGATAATTAAAATGACGTTCGTTCGATAGGTCGGACGATGCACATTTTCGGTGAAAAAGGTTGAAGGATTATTGGATCGAACATGGACGTGGATTCGAGTATCGAAGAAACGGAATTGGACGTTGGTTCAGCGAGCGACGAGTTGGAAACGTCGATCGCAGAATCTAAGATCGCTCGACGTCCAACGCCAAAGCCGTTTACCATCGAGAGTCTCATAGGGAGTTGCACGGGTGCCAGAGGGAATTGTACAGGTGACATCGGCATGTCGAAGAACGAAAAGACCAATGGAAACGACGAAGGGAATGAAAGGGAGAGAGAATATTTTTATCAACGACATTATCTTGCGACGGCTGCAGCTGCTACTGCTTTGCCATCAGGTTGGTCTCGAGTCTCAAACTTTTCAAAACATTAAATAAGGATTGCAAAGCGAAGGAATCGTTGGTTTTAGGTTTCGGTGTACCGTTGAGTTTTTACGGGGCTTGGCTACCTATGCGAATGTATGGCGGTGCCGGCGGCGGCGGTGGCGGCGGCGGCGGCGGCGGCGGCGGCGGCATTTCCGGCGTCCCAATGCTACCGCCACATTCCTCGGTCAGTTATCCTTCTCATCAGGATCTGCACCAGAATAGATTAGCTCATCATTTGGGAGCCGGTTCGAATCATCTACAGGGTGCGTCTTATCCCAACACCTTCCATCGATCTATAAATCAACGTGGATCTACCAGTTTCACGGACAGCGACGACGAAGGTAGCATCGACTCGCCGCCCTCTCCCGTTCACGATCTCTCCAAATCGAGATTAGGTGAGTTTCTTTCGAGACTTCGAGGAGGTCTTTCGCGTAAGCTCGTCGATTCGAAGAAGGTATTAAAAATGGAAATGTCTGTTCGTCGTCTTCGATTTCGTCGAAAGGCGCTTGAAATTCGGCCAGGATCCACCGTCTACCGTAGGCCATTACACGCGTGTGAGAGCATACGTATACGCGCACGCAACCTATAGAGCCTTCTCGATAAAATAATTTATGCACGCTACCGTGTATCTCGTTCCTTTGCCGGTCGGTTCGATCGTAAGGTACCGCACCGTGGGAGAACGTTGATGGAATTCGTAAACGCTCGTTAATCCGATGCGATTTCTCGCGTTTCGCGAAATCAGACGTGAGGGAGGAGCGTGTGTCCCTCTCCCTTCTTCTTCTTCTTCTTCTTCTTCTTCTTCTTCTTCTTCTTCTCTTTTTCTTTTTCGACCGTCATCGTCTCGTCCCACCGCGAGACTTTCTTTCCCGCTCCCTCCTTTTTTTATCGTTACGTAAATCCATAGAGAAAAAAAAGCCTCCGAATAAAAAGCTTATATTAATTTGTTACGATTTCAAATTCGTACAAGTCGGGTAAAAAATGTTATTTTCGCGAATAAAAATACTCGATAATATACTTGATTCGCAAATCGGTTAGAATCAACGAGAAAGATATTTAATGATCGACGTTTCTATAAACCGATTATTACGCGAAAAATCTTGAATAGAGCGTCTTGCTCGAGTTTGTGTAAGACGGGTCTCTCTTTATCTCGATAAAAAAATCATTCGCTGGCTCGAATAGAACCGTGACCCAAATCTTACGTCCTCGCGGCTAAAATTTAGCGGTGAAATTTATCGATATAATTCATCGATTCGTGGTAAAAACGGTCAATTTAACGATGGCTAATAGGACGTAACCATCGTTGAAAATTATCGGAAAGCGCCGATGATCGTCCAGGGGGGGGGGGGAGGGCGCGCCAGTGTTTTCGACGTCGCATCGAAATAACGTGAATGGCGAGCGATTAATTCTCGGAAAATAAGAATAATGAAAATTCCTAGACGTAGATGGGAGAGATTGGAGAAATAGAAGGTTCGAAAGTCGAAACTCACAAAAGACCGCGAAGGATCACCGATCACGTATTTCCGAAGGTAGCGGGCCGAATGGACGATCGACGGTAGCCGCGCGCTTTTATTCGTGGCCGGTCACTTTTTATTGATGTACCGCCGACCGAATCAATTTTGTATGCACGACGAAATGGCTTCGGGGAATCTGTCATCGGTCATTTATGACACACCGTGCCGAAGTCTTGCGTTCGCGACGACGATGAATGACGACCACTGTCTCTCCTTGTCAAAACTTTTGTCCGAAAATGCGATTATTCGGATTATCGCAAACCCGTGTGCACGGTGATAATACCCTTTAAATTTTCTACGATCTATCCCTCGGCCTTACACCTTATCCAACGTAGCACATCGTAATTTCGTTTCAATCGAACGAGAGGGAAAAGAGGTTTTTTCTGTATGCAAGACGGACGATTTTTTTGGAATAGCTCATTAGAGATTTACAACGACGCTGACGTGGAAGACGACGAATGCAATTATGCATGGTGGTAATCGATCGGCAATCACGTATGCGAGCTTGGAAAATTCGGGGAAAGTATTTGATATTTGTAACACGCTCGAATAATTAACCAAGACGAGGTACGCGCTAAAGAGCACGGTACCAACGAAATCTCTTTTTTTTCCAACGGAATGGAAATGATCGTGTGTAGAAAAAGAGAAGGAAAGGAAGGAAGAGAAACAAAAAAATGTTGAAATATGTCGATTAGCCAGTGTCCCGCATCTCGCTTACAATTAGCGACGATTCGATTAGAAAACAATTTGATAAAGAACGGGATACGGGATCGTCGTCGATCAATATTATGAACACGGAGTGCTCGACGGAGCGTCGAGAGAGTTATTCATTCGATGCGGCTTTCAAACGCAAACAATGTATGAATTAAAGAAGGGATTATCGATGAATAATGAAACATGAAACTCTCTTGGACATAAAAAAAAAAAAAAGAGAGAGAAAAGAAAAAAGAAAAAGAAAAACAAAAAAGAAGCGATTCGAAAATATTGAATCTTATCGAGAAGTAAGATACTTATTTAATATTTACTGGCAACGTAAAAGATTATTACGAGATTTTCATCGTCGATCGATGGCTATTATTCGATTCATTCAACGTTCGAGACTACGACAACGAAAAGCGATGATGATTTATGACGAAGAACTAAGACGAGGAATCGATTATAGTGGAGCAATTATTCTCGTTAATTTGTGGAACGAGAAGAATTAATGAAATTTCCAATACAAAGGAAAACGTTCGTGCGCCAGGTCTCCGTTTATATATCGATCCAAACTACATCCCCTTCTTCCCTTCTTCTCCTTGTCTCTTATACAACGAAGGAGCAACGTCAGGCGACAAACTGCCTGGTCGACCGTTAATAAACCCGATTGAAATTTCATGTCGCATCCAGAAATACCCTCTGCGTCGTCTTGCGCACGCGACTTCCTTCGACGATCCCGATAATTGCTTCCGGTCTCTCTCTCTCTCTCTCTCTCTCTCTCTCTGCCGTTTTGTCGATCGACCGCGCGTCGCGCTATATCGGGCATCTCTGCGTCGATCGCGACGAAATTATTCTCGAACGAGGTCACGGTGGTACTTTGCGTCGCAAAGTCCTGATGTATCTATTAAGCCAAAGATGTTACTAATAAAGGAGAAAAAGAAGGACAGAGGGGACAGGGATCTTTAGTAGTAGGTACCCTACATGCATCTATATCGACTTATCGCTCGATCGAGTCATTTAACGCGATCAAATCATTCGATATTGTTATTATTATTATTATTATTATTATTATTATTATTATTACTATTCTCTGGCTCGCCTTCGAAAAGAGATCCATCTCCATTATTCGAAGATAACTCTCGAATCGTAGGGACGCACACTCACTCTCTCTATTCTATTCGTGGCCGGTGGTCGGGCCAAACTCCCTCCTCCTCCTCCTCCTCCTCCTCCTCTTCCTTCTCCTTCTTCTACCGTACCAATGTTCACGAGGAAGACCCTAACTTTTTCGCTTTTACCGCAGTTTCCAAACGACGCAACGACTTTTCCTTATTCATTGCCCACCGTGGACCCTGCATCTCGAACGACACGATATGGGAGGATCCGTCGGCGAGATTCGACTATGTTAGAGGCAACAAAAAAAAAAAAAACGTGTGCTACCCTCCCGATGACCAGGATCGCGAATTTACTCGATCGATAGACACCTCGCTCTACAAAAGTATAACTCGTTAAAAGTGCCAAATAATATTCTCGCGTTATCCTAGTCGAGATAGGTCACACTAAAGAATTTAATTATCCTCGCGATTTAGAATAGCAAAATAATTCATGATCCAATTTAATCGTTTCCGTTTGGCAACTTTCGAACATCGCTCGATTGAACCGATCTAAAACGATATACGAAATTATTACATCGGCACTTCGTAATAAGTTCACCGAGACACGGCTGTGTAATTTTGTATCGATCGACTCCTTCCAACGATTATTATTATCCCTAAGAACTATACAAAGTTCATTTAACTCTAATAAAAAAGGAAAAAGGAAAATTCGAATCGAACGACGGTAGTAGCTCGATTCGATCTTTAAGGGAGAAGAGACGAGAGGATATAATTTGAAACTTTGTGAGAAAAAGACAGATAGATACATACATAGATAGATAGATAGATAGATAGATAGATAGATAGAGAGAGAGAGCCGCGCAAAGTTTCAATGAAAAACGATCGACGAAGTGGGATCGAAACGCGATTTGGCGTATCGCCAGCGTTTCACTTAGTAGACGGGGCACCCTGTTGAGAACGTGTTCGTCGCGACGTATGCGCCAGTATGCTTCGATGAGAGAGAAAGAGAAATAGAGAGAGAGAGAGAGAGAGAGAGAGAGAGAGAGAGAGGATTTGCTTTGCAGTCCGACGTATCCAGATTCCAAGCGTGCTTTTCACCCAAATAGCTTTAACCGTTTCCTGGAAATACTCGCGCATTTAAGTAATCTTCGCGATAAGAATAAGCTAGATAGAGAGTACACGAGTCGTACCTTTCTCTCTCTCTCTCTCATTTCTCGTCGCTTTAGAGACACGCGGTGGTTCGTAAAAGTATCAAGTCCTTTTAATTTTTCAACGACTCGCACGAGCTTACCGTCTTCCTGCAAAGAGACTACGTTAAACATTTTATTGCCACTATCGTACGCTCGCGCATAGGCATAAGAATCGAAAGATGCACACAACCAACTCGACAAAGTTGCTCGAAAGACGAAAGGAATGAAGACGCGATATCCTCGTCTAGAAGAGGGGAATCGATCGATTCGATTTTCTCTTCAAGTGTAAAGACTGGCAGGGGGGACAGCGCCCGAACAGATGTGCCGAGAAAACTTGCCGTCCGGGCCGATACACGAGTTAGCTCGTGTACGAGCGAGGAAGAACCGAGCGAGAGCTTCTCGCGGAAGCGTTTTGCCCCGATTCAATCGAAAGTCTTTGAATAAATGAAGGCCGACACGGGTGCATCAAACTCTTGCTCGATCGCTTCGACCGGTCGCGGTGACGTTACAGCTTCGAAAACAAGGAAATGAGAAAAGAAATCGTTCGAGTTCTTTTTGCGTT
>OU964980.1:5146813-5324313 GCA_918808275.2 Dolichovespula sylvestris
GGATACACCGCAGGCGGGCCGCATTTTCGCAGGCTGCGGCGCGTGCTAAGGCCGCTTTTGAAAGAGGGACGCAACGGGAAAAATTCGTCGGTCGAACGCCGGCACCTCGTGGGCGTGACCCCATATGCCGTTTCGGAACTAAAGTGACACAAAAACCATTTCTTTCTCTCTCACGTTCATAGATATAGGTTTACGTGCAACAGTGAGGGGTGGGGTGGGGGGCAAGAGAGAGGGTACTACAGGGTGGGCCCGTTTTTCTAACTCTGCTAATTCGACTTAATGCCTGGCTAATTTTGGATATAACTTTTCGAGGATAAAACAATCGGATTTCTTTCGTCTGAGAAAGTTAGCGGTACAAAGGACTAAAGCTTTTTGACTTACGTAAGAAAACAGTTGGAACGATTCATGGTTCGTTTAGGGTAGGTTGTTACAAAGACGGGAAAATGGTTTTACGAGAGAGGGAGAGAGAGAGAGAGAGAGAGATAAATACATAAGGATGAGTGAGCGAGAGCTAGTCCAAGAAAGAAGTCCAAAGTTGTTCCTAGCAAAATGTGTAGTAGGTATAGTGGTATAGAGTGTACACAATGGCGAGGCAGAGTGCATTACGGTTAATACACGAAGGACCGCGGTCGTTTAGTCGACGATCTCGGCAGTTACCGCTTCGCAAGGGATAAATCATCTCCCGATTCCGCCACGCCTACCGGAGGACAGAGAGAGAGAGAGAGAGAGAGAGAGAAGCGGCTCCCCTCGAGCGTAACGTACGACGTAGACGACGTACCACCGCCGTTCCGTCGTATCGCGCGGTCGATGAGAGAACACTAAAGGGATGGAAAGATTCCTCGTGAACCTTCGAAATAATAAACAACGAAATAAGGATCCACCTTTCTTGCCTCGGCTTTACTACGTCATCTCTTGTCGTAACTTTATGCTCGTTAATTTCTTACTAATGGATTTTTCAATAATTTCATGTCCTACTTATTACGCAGAATGAATAAATGAAAGTATCGATAAAGCGGTTATTTCGACTAATCGTCCGAATCGATTTGTCATCTCCTCGAAGATGAGACTTCCGGGAGGGCATTTCCCTTTGAATCCACTTACCGCTAACGTTTCCTGAACAATTATGCGCGCAAAACTCAAAAGGAAGGGTGCTCGAAACGGAAGAGCAGAATTTATCATCGACCGTACGAAAGAAATAAAGGGATGATACGGGGACGAGGTCGGAAACGGTCGACGAATTCGAAGATCGAACGATCGCGGGCGAAAGTAAAGAGTGACTTCAACGCGTGGCCGTGAAAGACGTTTGTCGATATTTCAGCCTCGATCGGGAGAATAATATCCACGGAAACGATTTTCAATGTACGTACGATATTAGGTAAGTACGCGCGTTGCATCTAACGACGCGAAGTTACAGGACGCGTGCTCCGAGACGATTCGTTGCGCTCTCTCGAGGTACGATTTCTCTGGCCGATTTCACGGCCCTTTCGGCTGAAAATGGGAAAATCATCCTCGGTCCTTGACTGCGGGCCAAGGACTGTGGGAAATAAATAGGGCTTCGGGAATATTCCCCTTCATCGATTCCACCTAGTCGGATCAATTAAAAGAAATTACATGGATTCTCGTTACTTGCGATAAATCTGATCCGTTGCAAAGAATCGAAGGATGCATGCGGAAGTGAATCCAACGGATGGACGATTCATTCGAAGATCTTTCGTCTTTGGCGACGAACGAACGCGGAAAGAAAAAAAAAAGGAAAAAGGGGATGAGAGAAAAGGGAGAAAAGGGATATTTCAAAAGTAGGAAGAAGGAAAGGACGAGATGAGAGAAGAGGATGGAGAGGGTAGACGAGGCGAGGAGAGGAGAGGAGAGGAGAGGAGAGGAGAGTTTAATGTTCCCCTCCAGTGGGTGACTCGAGGGTGTAATTGCCGTAGTGGGCGGAACGGAGCGAGCATCGTGCCAATGGGCGTGGTTCGCTGATTACACCGCGTTGATACTGATATCTCGGCTACCGGCAACGAACCAGCAAGCAACCTCTTCGGCGCAACCCTCTCTCTTCCCTCGTTCACCTCGTTTTCAGCCCTCCCGTAAAATAATCTACTGAAATTCGAAGAACTTTTCAAAGGGAATCTCTCGTTTTCTTCCACGATCGATCGGTGATCGACGATTTTATATTTCGCCTCGAAGAAGATACGTTATCCGATATTCCGTTTACGAAATATATCTATAACGTCCGGAAACGCTTCGAAGTCGCCGTCCGCGATGTCGACGAGTTTTCGAGGTCGATGAAAGAATTACGATATCAGGGTGAAGGAGGAGGAGAGAGAGAGGCCTCGCAAAGGTCGCAACGGAACCTCCCCTTCGTGGTAGTGCACGGTCAACTAGAAGACACACACTTTGCTCGCAGAATTTTGAATGGACTTCGATCCGTCGAAAGTTGCGTCGTAAGCGTTGATCGGATTAACCCTTTGAACCAGGGCACGATCCGCAATAAAAAGATCTCTAGATCCTATCGTGTAAGGTCTAGTAAACTTGAGAGAATAAAAGGATAGGAGAGATAACGCGAATGCGTTGAGAGAAATTTACAACGACGACGAAACTCGCAAACAACGAGGAGTCGTCGATTATTTGGATACGTTCGAGGGAAACTATACGATTGTCGAAACGGTGGAAGAAAGGAGGAAGGCAACGGAAGTGATCGTAGAGTAAATGAAGGAAACCCTTGCCGTGTGGCGTCGATGGTACACGCCCTGCTGACTGGACTGTTTTTTATCGTTTCTACGACCGAAAAATCGACCCACCGTGGAAAGCGGCCGATGAGCGCG
Source organism: Dolichovespula sylvestris (assembly GCA_918808275.2). Classification (NCBI taxonomy): domain Eukaryota; kingdom Metazoa; phylum Arthropoda; class Insecta; order Hymenoptera; family Vespidae; genus Dolichovespula; species Dolichovespula sylvestris. The sequence continues at coordinate 5,149,636 of OU964980.1, forward strand.
GTCCAGGAGCAAAGAAGGAAGGAAGAAAAAGAGTACGAGTTCGAAAGGAGAGAAAGAGGGTCCAGTCTGGTCGATTCGCCTGCAGCTGTAAACGGGGACCGCGTGGGTGGAGACGCGAACGTTCGCCTCCGAGTCAGCATCGCACGTTTTCTCCTATTTCCAAGTCCATATACTTTCCAAATTTCTTTCCTTTCGAATAGGAACGTATAGAAAAGGGAACTGCGTTGTATCGTAAACGGTTCCCACTGATCGAACAACTATCTCCCGTCGTCGAAGAAATTCCTTTTCTTAGAAAATTATCTCGTTTCTTTTTTCTTTCTTGTCGTGACCCGATCTTGTGGGGGAAAAAAAAAGAAGAGAAAGAAAAAAAGAAAATATCAATGATCGAGTTCTTCTTACGAGGATATCGGTGTACCTACACGAAACGATTTGGCTCGCGTGTAAAGCGTTATTCGAAAGACGGCGATCGGTACGATAGGGATGCCGTATAAGAAGGCTCTCGACTAGCAAGAGAGAGAGAGAGAGAGAGAGAAATCGGTTCGACTCGTACCTAGATCGGATCGCGGTATTGAGTGGGCGTCGAGTTTGAGGCTCGGCCAGTCGATCTTGGTTTTGCTCTTTAACTGGGATCGCCCCTCTTTCGCTCTCTAAATGAGACTCGATGACCGGGCGAAAATCGAGAACTCGCCTAGCGAACGACGACACGGAAGATCCTCGAAGAGGGATCCTGATCGTGTGCGAATGGAGAAGCGATTAGCGATACTCGTGTTGCCGGATTTGACCATTGTAAGGATAATTATGAAAGTGATTTGACTCGAAACTCGAGACAAATCGAACAAATAATACGGCATTTGTTGGACCACTTTCATAATGATTTCGTAATCGATCGGGCCTATCTAACGTTCGAAAAGAAAGATTCAATCTCGCTCCTATTATTAGTCTTAATACGAATGTACACGATATCGGGATAGTCGTATAGATTTTATAGCTCGATAGAGATCGGAGACAACGGCTATCGTTAGGAGCAAGGCTCAACGAGGAATAACAAATGGCGCGATAATTCGATTACGAGTCGTTCTCGTAAGCGGTAGGCGATCGCGTTTATTCCGCTAGACCATCTCGTATTTCGTTTATCATTTCGTAAGCGAGTAGAACCGAGGAGTCTTTGGTCGGGGTTCGACCGCCACGACCGCTACGGCGAGCGATACGCCGTCTGCATAACAAGACGGCACCGTAGCGCCAAACGGAATGTATCCTCCCTTTCCCCCGTTCCCTCCTCACTATTTTTACAAATCATCCGTTTAATTTCGTCGTCTCGACGATATCCCGAATTTCCGCGATCGGCGAGTTTTCTTCGATCGTTTTATTCCGTCCCTTTCGATGAGAACTTTTTTACTTTAATTTTCCTCGTAATTTTTCGTGGGAATCGCAGAATGCGATTACGCGGCCAAACGATTAGACGATCGGACGACGATTGGAGGCGTTTAGAAGGGCGATGGGGGCGGGGAGAGAGAATCGTAATTTTCAACGTAAGTACCCCGTTGAGCGAAGTACGCGTTATCGCGAGAAGAACGCGATGACGATTCGTCCTAACGAATTAATTATTGAGGCTCGATTACGATATTCGAAAGGGCGCACCGATGTCGACGTGGTTAAAGATGCGGAAAGGAGGCGGCGACGAAAGGAAAGCTTTTCGAGGGAGAATGCTTTCTATCCTTCTCGGTTCGTATATTATTCATGTATGAGAGCAAAGCGTGCTTCTCGTCGCGGTAATATCGTCGTACGAGACATTTAATTTTCGGTTTCGTGCGTCACACGAAGGGCGCGTCAAGGGTGAGTTTCAACGATTTACTCGGTCGCCGTCCCTGCGGGATCGTCGTCCCTACGGGATCCTCGTGCTGCTCGTTTCGAAAAAGTTAGGTTAATTCGAACAGCGGCCTGACGAGATCGGTTTCTCCGTTGTCCCTCGAGAAGATTAGGTTAAGATTTGAAAAGTAAATTTTCGAGTCGATGCCCCACACTCTCACTCTCTCGCTCTCGCTCTCGCTCTCGCTCTCGCGCTCGCCTCTCCTTCGGTCTCGAGAACAAAATTACGCTCCGGATGGGCCGCATCGCGACGGAGGTGGGTGTGGTGACCCTCTACCGTTGATCCTATCGTACGCGTTTGTTTAAATAATCGGGCGTTTCGGAACCTTCGAGCGTATCATCGTGTCGGCATCAGGCTAACCAATATGTATGATAATTTCGACATGCCTTCACCTCATAATGGAGCCCAAGTACGTAAGCTATACGTGCCCTTGGACTTTCCTTGCCTCTCCTCTCCTCTTCTTTTTCCTCTTTTCGTTTCTTCTCTCCTCTTTCGGACTCTCGATCGTTCCTCGACTGCACCCACCCTCGCTGCTACCAACCGCGAACGTTTCCTCTTCTTTTCGTCGTCGTAACGAGACTATTCGCGTTGGTACGCGATATAAAGCTATTACGATAGAGCATAAATAATATAACGACGTTGTTACTTACGGGATCTTTAGGAAAAATGCAAAGGACACGGCTTACGATAGTAAGATTCGACGAATTCTTAAATAGCGCGCGGTCATTTGCCGCCATTTTGCTTCGGATTCGGCGAAATCTTAGCGCCACCTGTCGACCTACTTACGTAATACGTTATTCGAAAAGCAACCAATCAGGAGCCTGCGCGCGAAAAAATGAAAGGAGTCATCGTTACAGCGCATATATTATCGCATTTTCAACGCATTATGTTTGGATTTACATACACTTAAATACATTCAATAATTGCATAACGATTAACAATTGTTGCAGTATATTTTCTCCCACTTTTACGCCACACAGACGTCGCGAAGATCGAAGAGGATCGAAAGGACGATCGTTCTCGCGAATCGAGTCGAATGCGTTTACGCGCATGATGATGATGATACACGACAAAGTATAATATACACAGAAATAATTACATAGATACAGTTAGGCGTAGGTCGATTCGGTGTTTCCTTTTCTATTCGTTTCTTTCTTATATACACGGTCGTCCTGTCAGAACGATCGCACGCATTTAATAGCGTGCGATTATTATTATTATTATTTTATTATTATAAAGGCTCCCTCGAAACGAACCGATTGTTTTATTTTTACACGAGTACCGATCGTCTACACGCCTGCGTGAAACGAATACTACCCGCTACTCGCGTTAGATCGTCGTCGATGAGAGCTTTAAGGTTTCCTCGAAGAAAGAGGCGGCTTGATTCGAATCGCCAAGGTGAATGTTTTACCGCCTTTCTTTTCTCTTCTCTTCTTTTCTTTTCTTTTTTTCTTTTTTTCTTTGCACATACGAAACCTTAATATCATTGCCGATGCGATCGAAGTTCGGTACCGTCTTTTCAAAATTATAATTTCCTTTTGCCGACACGACGACAATCCGCAGCAAAAACGACTGTAGCAAGAATACAATTTGTAATACAATGCCTAGCGTTTGACAAACTTTATCCACATTACTGTTATTTATCCTTCTTCTTCTTCTTCTTCTTCTTATTATTATTATTATTATTATTATAAATAAATTACACGCACGTACTATTTGTCGAAGGAATCAGAGTCCAGCATACTTTGTGCAATACCAATTATTGATTGTAAAAAAGACAACGATAATAACGGCCGTCTGAGAGAAAAGAAAGCACGTTGTTATCGTTGCTATTGACAGAAATTTTTGTTCTATTACTATCTGACAGATAAATACATCGTCTACATACGTAGAACGTGCGTGTCTTTAGATGTACTTGTTTTGGTGCACAAAGAGTGCAAACAATTCGCACGAGACGATAACAATAATAAATTACGCTATGTAAATATATATAATTTTTGCCATACCCTATACACAAATATGCGGTGTGTTTTATCATGAATGGAAAAAATAAAGGGAAAAAAAAAAAGAAAAAAAAAAAGAAAAACGTTTACGCGTTGAAAGAAAACGAGAAAGAAACGATAGCCATATTTTCCTAAACATGCATACAACGACAACAACAACAACAACAACAACAACAACAAACGAATACTATTTCTCCTTCCTATAGTCTTAGTACGATAAAATCAAATTGATTGCGTATATGTAATAAGTGATCATAAAGAAAGCGCTTTCTTATGAAATATTTCTCAATGATTTTGGCTTACTCTCGTCTGACCACTTTTATATCAAGGAATGCACATTCGAACAGTTTACATCTGTCAAAATTCAGTAAAGAATTTAAAAAACAGTTTGGAAAAATAACATACAGTCTATTTCTTTCGTACAATATCGAATAAACCGTGTAACAGCCGCGAAAATCAAATAATAAACTAGAAGCGACATATTTTAAAAGCTCTAAAGGCTTCGATCTACAACTTCGTATAAATCGATAATACAACTCCCTTATATCTCGGCACTGGTGTGTGTATATACAAACCCTTGGCGGTAATTTTTGGTATGCATTATATACACGTGTGTGGTAACGATATTACCGTTTCCATTTGTTTCTGATCTGAGGATATACGACGTATATAGGCGCTTCGGTATTAAAGGACGCTCTCTCCTCCGATCGTCCGTATGCTACACGTCCACCGTTATTCTGACATTGTAAATGATCGAATTTTATCTACATAAGAGAACTAAGTGTGTGTGTGTGTGTGTGCGTGCGCGCGCGTGTGTGTGCGCGCGCGCGCGTGTGTGTGGTGTGTGATGTAAAGAAACGTACGATTACGCTACTATCGATATAATAAACTATACTTTTTAGAAGCGTATTTAGTTTCCGAAGGTGGGTCGTTTTTTCTGTGTTCCTTCAAAAAGCCCAAGAGTCTGGGCGTTTGTACATACACGTATACGATTCATCGAATAGAGCACCAAATTAAGATCGAGCGAAACGTCAACGACAAAAAAGACAATACATTGAATTAGTTTTAAAGGAACAAAAACGTCGATATCTTACGCATTTTCAAAAAAAAAAACTTTCACGATAACGCATCCTGCTGTTATGAGATAAACATTTACATTTCTCTCGTATATCGTATCGTTCGTTAAATCTGAATAATATTTAGATCTATTAAGTACCAACAAGCGCATTTACGACCGCGGTGGCACTCTTCTTAATTTCTCTGTTTCTACAGATCGTTAATAAAACTCCATGTTATGCTTGTCCGACGACGATTAAACAGAGAATAATTCATTTAAAACTTTAGTTTTAAACGTTGAAACGAGTCTCGGAACCATCGGCCAACATCAATGTGACCGTACGATTGTTTATCCATACGAGTCGAGCTAAACGCATAGGATTCAATCGCGTTACGTCGTTGATGGGCGCAGTACTGTATGATTTGACGCATCGAATTTGTGAATTACCCAGACCGAACATACCGCTGCTTGTTTGCTAGAAAATAATAAAGAAACGTTTTCTTTTTAACATTTCTACTTATTTCTACGCTTATCGTAGAAAATCTATTATAACCGTTCAAAGATATAACACATATATTCTACTTATTTACTTACTTGCCAGAAGCATAGCTTATTTTCAGAACACGAATAGCTAACTAAAAATTTGCCCTCCGGTGAAAATGCTAATGCGGTTACAGGACCTTGATGGGCGGGTACCGTTTGACATTTGACGTTACCTCGTAGTTCGTAAAGCGCCAATTGCCCACCCCGGCCGCCTACAGCTATCCTGCGTGTTGCCGTACAATGACTGACCTGAAATATACGACGTTAGATTTCATAATAAGTGGACACTTCTTCCTATCTATAATCCAGGGACTCGTACGAACTTGATTGAATCTGCAAACAGCAGGGAATACTTCGGACAATGGTTTTGCTTTCAAGTGACCAGGATCTAAACAGTGTAATATTATATCCATGACCTAAAAATACATGATATTTAATATCTACGGAAGATTTTTGCGATCCACGTTCGATATTAAAAATAAAATGAGATATTATACAGATCGTACTTCGACCAAAAGATCGCTCATTTCACTTTGCATCTTGTCAATCAACTGTTCTACTATTCTGAGTATCTCGGGCTTTGCCCTAGTCAGCACGCTTGCTCCTACGTTGACGTTCAAAGTTTGTGCATTTTGCTGCACCGTGTTAAATCTGGCTACTTCTCGTGCCATCGTCGTGATGAACGCCGCCGGTCTAGCAGTAGCTATTAAAGTTAAAGCGTGGCGCGCCGTACGGCATGTATCAGCTTGAGGAGTGAGCGGAAGACCGTACGTCATACTTGGTACCAACTTATCCGCATCGCAACACATCTCGAGAAGCCCTAAAAGTACCTGTTGAATGAAATATTATTGATAGAGAATGGCAATTAAATTATAATTTAGAAGAAGAAGAAGAAGAAGAAGAAGAAAAAAGTATCTTCTTTTTTTACTTGAAAACCCTATAGCCCACCTTGGATACATCCAGATATGGTTCCCACACGGTAAAACCTCTGCCAATGAGGTCTATGGCAGCTCTTCGTAGAGGTGTATGCAAAGGCAATTTAGGAGAATGCGGTGCGTGTAACAGATGCGTCAAAGCCATACTGGTGTGTCTAGCGAGATTGTTATTTCCAATACCAAAACCTTCCACGATCGAACTTTTCCGCCTTTGTTCGCTGTCTCTTCTTTGATTGGTCGTAGTAACATCTTGACCGAATTCGGCACCAATTACGCCCAATAACACCACCGCAGTAGTCTGTTTACGTTTCAGCTCCGCTACGCTCGACGGCTTCCTAGCTACGCTTACTTCTGAAATTGTTCGGATATTGTCAGCGTCGTGACGATTGGATTAAAAGGAGAAGTAACAGATATATAAATATTCACGCACCTTCGGCTAGCTCTTCTTCCTCATCCTCGTCATCTCCTTGAGTCTCGTTTATTGGAACCGGGCTACCTGACGTCGGTGGAGTTTGGTTTTGAATTTGTGGCGCAATAGGTTCCTGAGTACTATACATTGGCAAATACTGGGACCAACTGTCGACGAGAGCTTTTCTACCTTTTGGACCCATTCTGCCTAATTCGGCCAGTAATAAGGCTTGAGCCGCTTCTCGTATCTAAATACACGATTAATAAATGAATTATCATAAAATTATTCCAATAGACCCGGTAAACGAAATCGATATACGAACCTCTAAACACTGATGTTGCCATCTGCGTGCCATCATTTCTACTTGCGGCCGTTTGAATGTTTTCGCTCCGCCTTGTGCGGTTACCTTATCTGGTAAAAGCACACAATGTAAAGTAGCTAAAAGAGACCAACCCTGTTTGATTTGTGCCTGCTGGACAGTATAAATCTCTTCATTTTCCTCTTCTGCTTTATTCCAATTGACGGCTGCTCTGTTACCAGGTCTAAGCAAAGTAAAAAAAAGTATGATTCATTTTCTAAATCATTTTCTCGACATTATTTTGCGTTCTTCTTATATATTCACTAATGAAATTTAACCTGTGCATTTTTCGATTTCGTTCCTGTTCGGGTACGAAGGTTGCATTATTCATGGACATTAAGGTATTGGCTAATGCTACTACAGCCAATAAATGGTTACTTGTAATAGTCGTTGATAATTCCCAATGGGCTCTTGCGGTAAAGGCCCTAGTGAGTCTCTCTTGCCTTACTAACTCGACGGGTAATCTTTGTTCCAATTGTGTCGCAGGTTCACCGGCAGGTTCCAATTGAGTTTGCCAAGTTGGAAGTAATAACGACATATAGCCTGCAAAAAGAAAAAAATGAAAAAAAAATAAAAAAGACATTATTCGACCGAGGATAACACATATTTCTATTTATAATATTATGTTTGTAGCGTGATACTTTCGTACCTCCCTTGGACAGCACGCCGAATGAAACTGGTACCATGGGTCTTAGCAAGCCCAATTTTCCTTCGCAAACTCGATCCAAGTCTGGATCCATTCCCCACGCATGTAAAAGACTCAGAAGTAACTGAGCGACTTCCATCGTTGCGTTTGGCTCACTAAACGCACCATTTCTTTTGAGATTGTTTTTCGCGATATCGTTACTGTTCCAATTGTCACCTATGAAACATAAGAGAATCTATATTAAATTACAATTTCAATATTACTCTAGGAAAAATATACAAAAATGTGCGTCGTAGCGATGAATGCGTGCTACGTTAAGTGATGTCGCCCGTACCGTGCCAATTTAAGGCATATCAATATTTTCACTGTAAAAAAAAAAATAAAAAGAAAAGAATAATATTACTTTAGAGATAAAAAAAAAAAAGAAAAGAAAATACACGTAGAAATATTCCTAATATCTTTCAATACTGGAAAGCACAAAATAAATAATCTCTTAATAATGTAGTATAATATATAACTACGTGACATGAACGTGAGAAAAAAAAAAAGACAACTGAGAAGCTATGAGACGATGCACTTATGGTGTACAACAATTCGAATGTTGCTTGTCACTTTAGACGTATAAGTGATTAGTTCAAACTATACACATACCACAAATGGCTATGAACCGATAAAAGTATGATTAAATAATATTAATGTTTTTCATTTCTAATAAGCAAATAGTAAGAAGCTCTAACTGTGACGACGACACAACTATTACACATGTAAAGTGATCCGCATTCTATATTGTCATTTTCCATATAATTTAATAACAACTTACCAAGGGCTCTGAGAATAATTGAAAAATGCGTGCATAAAATATAAATAATATCTCACACGTGCTAGCTATTAAGTTAGCGATTACACTCGATAATCCTGTTTTAAGTGGAAACAAGAAATGCGTTGTCACTACATACAAAAAATAGAAAGCAAATTGTCAACTCTAAAGGCGGAAATACCCATGCACAGAGTAACATGAGTGACATAAGCCACCTTGTTCTTTTTTTGGCTAACCTTTGCCGTCAAGAGTGGACGGCTTGAGGCCTACACTCTCTGCCTTAGCTTGTAATTTAGTGTGCACATTCTCCGCCCCTTCCTTCATCTTAGCCAATATACCTATAGAAATAAACTCCTTTAGACGTATTATCTATCTTCGAGATAGATGATCGAAAGAAACCTCCTATACTTTGGATTATCTATTAACTACGATGAATTGTATGCGATCTTACGTTTCGTCTATCACAAACACCCTTCGACGATATATATATATATATATATATATATATATATATATATTTATGGAAACTAAGAACACGTTTGAATATGTAGTGTCGTGGTATAGACTAGCGTTATTATGTGAAATAAAATGAAGTCTAGAATATTCATGAAAGTCATTGATACAACTCTCGAGCGATTATGTGCATTGCACAATTTCTCCTAGTCCTCTATTATGGGGGGGGGGGGGGGGGCAAAAAAAAAGAAGAAAAAAAAAAGAAAAGAAAAATACTGAGAATTACAGCGTATTAATAGCTGTCCCAGATACTGATTATTGTCGACGACATTGTTCTCTTGCACACTTCCAATGTGGGAACAGTCGTTTGGACGCGTGCCAAAAGAAGGATGTTTCTCATAATGAATAAACAAAAGTACAGAGTTGAAAGGCGAAAAACAATATTAAGGACGATACCGTGACGGTCCTTCTCCTTTAAAATTCGTTCAACGTCGCCTGCCTTATCCTTGACACGACCGAAAAAATCTACAAAGACATACACCAGGTGAAATGTCTCCATTTATTTAAGGATCAATAATAATCGAAAGATTCATATATCCACATAATGATTCAAATTCCATAATGATTTAATAAATAAATACCTGCAATTTTTTTATGAGCGTCTGGACTTGCAGATTGAGTGAGAGCAGCAACCTTTTGATATTCGGACGCTGAGATTAATCCTTGAGATTCTAACGATCCTGGTGACATAGTGCCATACTCGTCGCTCAATAATTGCACTAAATAAATAAATAATCAACCATTAACAGTAGAAGCAAATAATTCGTTGCATTATTTACGGCACCCATCGGGAACACATAATACCTATTAATGCTTCAATATCAAAAAATAATATATGACTTTCAGGATCCTTAGGATTGCTTCTAAAACCTTGAATCATCAACGGCGATCCTTTAGCTTTTATTTGGTTCCCATGATCTGTACCATGCCCCCCATGAAGTTGCTGCAGTTGATGCAAACCTCTTTGCGTTGCATGCCTAATTGCCGATAGGTTCCGATGTCTTAAACCTCTGCAGAAATGAGATAACGTTGATCATAGAATATAAAATAACTCTGCAAAAAATGTTCTATCGCTAAATTCACATGAGGTTCTCACCATCCGCGCTGCAAGATTTCATTTACCTAAAGAAATGTACAGCTGGATTAGCTAATCCAAGTTCGCCACTAGCGGCAGTACCACCAGCCGCTGTCATAGTATTCTCGTCGCACGCGAACAGTACTTCCTCAGCGATTATACCTACAATGCGAAGAACGCTTTACATATTTCATATTAAATATATTACGGAATAATGGCAGAGCGAGAGGAGTAATTTATAAAATATTTTATAAACAATCCTCAACGTGTTTTCAAAGTTTAGTATAAATAGTAGGCGTAAGTAATACTTAAATCCATTTAACGTTAAAGTAATAAGTAATGTTTACCATGCAGCACTCTGTCTAAGTGGCCAGTTTCCATTTGCCACACGTACACGGCACCGTCCGAACATCCAACTATCATGAAATCATCCAACGGTCTCCACTTTATAGTAACTACAGGGAAAAGGTGTCGGGAGGCCAAAACAACACATTTTCTCTCCGCCAACGATAATAAAGTCGCGCTATGATCCGATGCCACGCTGCAAATACATTTCTGTATTCTAGGCTGCAACGAATTTATTATGGATTTATTATAAAAAAAAATATTAGGAGATATAACGTTTGATTATAAATGTGGGAGGAAGTTAACATACGCTACAATTATCCGGAGGAACCATCAATTGTGTAATTTCACCGGCATGAACACAAAATCGATGAATCAATGTACCGGCATACAAGTCCCAAAGACAAACGGCAAAATCTACGGAACCAGAAACAAGATGTGCACGATCGTAACGCGGTGCTGCTCCATGCGGATACAAAAGACAATTTACTCGTCCCGAATGACCCAATAATACCTGATGCGGTGGCCAATCTATAGAATGTTAAAAAAATTCATGAAAAAATAATTTACATATTTATAAAAAGTATAAATAACGAAAATAGGGATATTGTACCATCGTATTGCTGATGATTGCCATGAAGCAATTGTAGCATAACTGTCTGTGTGGCTGGTACGATAATAATACTACCGTCCTCGCGACCAACAACTAAACGACTTTGCTGTGGTAGGTATATACTGGCAGTCAATTTAATGCCATTCTTATCTCCGGAATCCAATTGATCTAGGATACCAACAGGAGGTGGTTTCATTGCTTCCCAAGCAGCTGTTAAACTTGTCTTAACTGTGGGCGATAATGTAGGTGTTGAGGAACCATCATTCTGACATATCTGTACCAATTGTTGTGCCGTTAATTCAGGTACTTTCCAAAGTACAACGACTCCTTCGCTATCACCACGAAGTAAATACTTTAACGTTTTATTCTGTCTTTGAACTGTAACTAGTCTCATTGCAGGCGGGCAAGACAGTGGCTAATGCAAAAATAAAACGTACATATGAATTAAAAATAATAAAATGAGGAACGTGATTAACAATTTAATATCTAATTCAATTTTTTCCTTACTTTATCTCCAGGTTGAGTCAGAATACAATAAAGATAAGGTTGATCGTGCTCTGTCCCAGCTGTATGAAAACTTTTGTTATCTGCGACGCTACTGAGATTATAAAATACAAAATAAAAATTACAAATATATTTTATATACACATTACTTATGAACATTTTTATTACATTGAGATATCTTTTCAAAACATTAATAAGTATCCCCATAAGTAATGTTTTGTTATTATTAAACATAAAAAAAATTAGATATACTGTTTATAACATTGCTTTTCACATGACATAACATATTCTTTTATCATATTTTATACTTCATAAAGAAGTGTGCGTTAGTGGTGCATGCAAAGCAGTTTCAAGCAAATTAAATATAGTAATACGGTGAATGAAATATTGTAAGAAAAGCATATAGTTATTCTATACAGTAAATCTATAAAAAAAATATTTACTTAATCGATGATTAACAAAAATTACACGAGTTAATATTTAAAATATCTAATTATGATAAACCTATGATGCTGCTTGTAGTACAAGTAGAATAAAATAATAGACAATATGTATATATTTATATATTTATATTACTTCCAATTGATCATACTTCATCAATGAATAATGACGAAATGGAAGATGCATAATGTGATAAAAACAATAGTTTGAACCTTTGAGCAGCAGAAGGTTTGAAAGAAGAAAAGTTACAAAAGAAATCTGAGAGATATAAATAAAGAAAATAAATGAGAGTCAAAGTAAAGGGGTGAATGTAAGAGAAATTCAAATAATAATCATATAAAGAAAAGAAAAGAAAAGAAAAGAAAAGGAAAGAAAAGAAAAGAAAAAATACCAAAAACCAGTAAGATTAAGATAGAATCAAGATAGGTCTATAATAAAAGAACAGACGTTGTAAAGTGATTATACGGAGGTTACCTGCTGAGAGCCTTGCCCTTCAGCTTGCTAGAAGACCAGACCACCCATGGAGTGCAGTAGATGTATGTTATGTAGAAAAGACACATCACCGTAAAACAGATCATTGTGTTAATTGGCATGTGATGTTTATGACAGGAGAGAATTAAATATAAGAATATTTATACATAATCAAACAAATCTAATGATGTTCAAGAAAAATGCAATGTAGGACTTCCATGGAAAAAGAAATGAAAAGAATTGTTCCTTCGGTAAAAGATAAATGATTATGTGTAAATATATTAGAAATGACATCATGAAATAAATAATACTAATTTTTAGTAATGTTTATGTTAAAACAAAACAAAAAATATATAATGAGATTATATTAAATGCATAATAATTAAATTCAATTTTTGGAAATTATTATTTGGCTCTAAATAATTATCTATATAATATGCTGTTATATATGACAAATGGAAGAAAGAAATTGGGAGAAAAAAATATTGAATTTGTGCATTGCCAGCAGGTGCTTCTACAGAGCAATATCCAGCTCCAATTTAAAAATTAAGGAAAGCCGATTTTTTTAAACAAATTCAAAAGATAAAATTAAGGATTAACATACTAGTACAACTGACAGGCATTCTAATTACTTATATGTTAATAATGGATATTAGTTTTATCATATCAAGTACAGTATTGTTATACCCTATAAAATATTTTACTATTTTAATTACTCATTAAAAGTTAAAAAAGGGAAGTATTAAGAAATTAGTTTGCTGGAATAAATTAGAAATTTTTGTATCATCAAAATATTTATATGATTATGGAGAAAGGTAAAATCGATAATTTTTATAGGGCTTTTCAAGATCTAAATCTAAGCAATAAAAAAAACAAGTAAACTTATTTTTTGCACAAACATACTTAGCTGGTAATTTATAAAGATAGCCATGACCCTCATCACTCCAGAGAATAACTCGATCCGCAGCCAAAAAATCACCGGCCATCCAACGTTCACCCCGAGGCGCCGTTATGGAACATAGGACCGAAAAATCGCCTGCATCGAATATCTGAAGAAAGAAACATAAAGATTGAAGTTATATAATTTAAATTTATAAAAAGAAAAAAAAATGAAATAAAATATAATAATATAGCATAATATTATATATATTTATATTTATAATTTGGAATAAAATTACAACCAACCTGCCAATATTTAGAACATACAATAAGAACTGTACGCTGGTTGTACGGGCAGCAAGTCATCGCAAGAGCATTCAAACATCGTATTTGTTTGCTCTCATGTTCGTAAAGAGGTTCGCTGTTACGATTTTCATGTCCCAAAAGCGTCCACACCTTGACTGTACCCGTCGTTGTCAGAGCCAACACAACGTCGTCTTTAAATGAATTAAAGCGCCTGTGTTGCGCGTTAACTAAATCTAAAGAGGTACTATGTAGCATTTTAAGCAACAACAATCTTAATAAGTTATTCATTTGATCATAACTTTATATTGAACTTTTTCTTAAGAAAATTTAAAGATAAATATTATTAACTGTATAATCAAAGACTTTTCCCATGCATTTCCATGCGTATGATAAAATATAAAATTTACATTCTACTAGTAAAGTTTTATTTATATCATAGAAACAGAGATAGACTGTACCAAAGCTAAACCCATCATGCTTTTTATTTATATATACAAAAGTAAATCTAAATAATAAAGGCTTGATTGATAAATCAAATGAAATAAAATAAAACATCCGTAGGGGCATTTCTCAATAACCCATCTATTTACTTCATGTGCATAATAATAGTGTGAGAGAAAGAGCTCCCTATTTAATTCAGGATGTTAGTATATTACAAGAAAAAGAAAGAAAAAAGAGAAAAGAAACAATGAAATATCTGAACATGCTTATTTAACTTCAACAAAAACAACAATCCCTTAAGTTTAATAACTATATTTACAGATAAGTTTTATATAAAAAAGATAAATATTATTAGTATATACTTACGATGGGTACAGTATACCAAATTAGTATAAGGAATTAAGTCAATGCATGTCAGTATAAATGTAATGTATACTATCAATAGACTAAAATGTAGGGTGTCATGTTCGATGAAAAGAAGCGTGAATAGTATGTGTTAATGTAATAGTGCAAGGATTAGTGATATTGACTCATTTTCTACCAATGGCACAAAGTGTAACGCAAAGAGAGAGATAATTTGTGAAAAATATAATATTAAGAAAAGTAAATTGATGACAGAAGTGATATAGCGTTGAACATCAGTGCTTTAGCACTGGATTGTATCCACTCGCATTTACATGCTGCAACAATGTAATTTAGATTAAAATTCCAACTCTATTGTATAAATTACCAATACTAGATTATATAATATACGGATCAAAGGAGTCACGAAATACCCGTTATATTTGGCCATCTTGAAAAATTCTAAATTAAAAGGAATTTTATCATAATCAAATCTATATATTATACCCAAAGCACAAAGCTTTTCTGAATTAATTGCATAATTTGAAATGTAATAGTGAACCATAAAATACAGAGAGATAATAGGTTAAAACCTTTTTTTTTTTACCATAATATGAAGTTTTGTTATACTGATGTTTCCACATTATAAAACAATATAATAGAATAAAACTATAACAGATAAATGAACTCAAAAAGACTGAATCAGCGGAGAAACATTACAAAATTATACTTATGAGTTTCCAAAAAGTACTATGCACAATTTGATAAATTTTCAATTTTAAATATTAACATAGCACTATAGACAAATAAAACTAGTATAAAATACCAGCTTCATTTCTCATTATTATATTTCCTTTTGTAAGAATAAATAAATATGTGCATAATACAAATTGACAAAAGATTGGTAGAAGATAAGATAGCATTGTATGGTATAAGCGTAGGTGTGATGAAGTGTAACTAACTTGTATGCACGTAGAACCGACCTTTCCGTTTGGCCGGCCGTAGAACGTGCAAAGCACTAATCCAATCAGGGTTCACTCGAGAACTCAATGTGAATAGCACTTCCAAACTAAATGGATCCATTACTAAAACCTCCGGATAATACCTGTACATATATGATAAAAAATATTATAAATGTGTTAGATATTTACACAGAAAGAAATAGAAAGAATTTATTATATACCCGGAACAAAACAATCTGACGTCTTCTCCTCCAGCTGAGACATAAGGCAACATTTGCGTATGGACATTGTTAAGTTTTACTGCTTCGCGACATTTTCCATCAACTAAATCCCAAGTGCACATCTCTCCGCTTTCACTGCTACTAACAATATAATTTTGCTCCATGATAACACTAGCTCGACTTAGGCACATTATTGGAGCAGTATGACCAACGAGTAAACATCTTGGTGTCATCTGAAAAAAAAAAATCAAGATAAACAAAATGAAGCTTTTTATTGAAAGACAAAATATAATTACCTTTAACGTTTCGGGATCAACTTGCCATAAACATATCTGACCGTCATAACATCCCGTAACTAAAGTTTTTTGGTCTCGTGATAAATAAACACAAGAAATACAATGAGTTGGTGCTATCCGACCCCATAGTACTATGGGAACTACTAAACTTGTACCTGCTGTCATATTGAAGTTTTATCTGAAAATTAATTTAAATTTGTACAAATCAAGGAAAACTTAAAGAATACTTTCATTTCTATTTATTGTTGAAAACTTAAAAATAACAAATAAAGTAAGCTTCTATTGTTCTAGCTGAAATGTCCATAAAAAAAAAAAAAAACGTTAATCTAGGAACAAACATGATTTACAAGTAGGTAGACTATATGATACAAAAAGATCACTATTGGATAAATAAATGACAAACCAATAACGTATTTTCATCTGAATCTTAACATATTCGCATTGACAATATTAATATCTTTAATCTAAAGAAAATAAATGAAATCGAATAAACATATGGAAAAGAATTTCCTTTCGTATTACATTAAAACAATAATCGTTTATAATCTTAAAGAATTATCAAAAGCAATTCCAGCGAAGGCGTCTGCTATATTATATTCGCAAGATGTCACTGACAATCCTAATTATCTTGACATGTTTTTCGATATCGTTGCGACCTTTTGCATGTATTTATCAAAATGAAACGTATAAAAATGCAGAAATATTTACCAGAAACACCGACTAACAATGACAACTACTTCAAACGTCAAAATTGGCGTAATATGCCGAAAACCTTCTCCTTCCTTACTGTACTTTCACGATCGCGGCCATCTTGATGTGAGGATTGTGTCACTCAAATGAATCGTACAATCAGCTGTTCTATGTCAAAAGATCCCTAGGGTAATAATGCCAGGAGCGTGGATTCAGTTATTTATAATAATATCGAATAATATTCAAATGTTTTCAAATAACTGTTAATCTTTTCGATTAATTTCTTAATACTTCTTTCCCAAAGATTAATCACATGACACACTAAAATTCCAATTAAATTTTAAAAATCGTTCCAATAATTTCGAGTTTGGACACATCCGTAACAAACTTCATGGCTATAAAATTCTAACCGTATAATCTGAAGGTAGCCCCGTTAATATAGCTGTAAATATTAACGCAAGACCATGCAAGATAAAAGTGCGAGGACTATTTTGACTCAAAAGTCGATTCATTTTATATTATATTCTTAAAGACGATTGACTGCTGTTCGCTAATATTCGGTAAGATTATATCTATAAAATATATGCGTAACGTCAAATGTAATATAAAATATAAAAGGAAAGAAAAAAATTTAAAAGAGTAATTGTTATGAAATAATATATAATAAATATTATATATATATATATATATATATATATATATATATATATATACATATATATTTTAATATTAACTCAAGTATAATATTATGCGCGAATATTATTATTAAATTCAAGAAAACGCATTGATATTACGGAATATTAAAATGAAGTGTCATTATGAAGTGTTGGGTGTTACAAAAAATGTCACCGATGATGAACTAAAGAAAGCTTACAGGAAATTAGCACTTAAATGGCATCCAGATAAAAACCTGGATGCTCCAGAAGAAGCTAAAGAACAATTTCAATTAGTTCAACAAGCATGGGAGGTACTAAGTGATACTCATGAACGTGCATGGTACGATAGACATAGAGAAGCTATTTTGAAAGGTGGTATGAGAGAAGATTATAAAGATGATTCAATTGATTTATTTCAATATTTTTCAACTAGCTGTTTCCAAGGTTATAATGATGATGAAAAAGGTTTTTATACCGTCTATAGAACAGCTTTTGAGAAATTAACAGCAGAGGATGCTGAATTTGCTACGGAAGGTGATTCTGACGAAGAAGTACCTAATTTTGGAAATTCTCAGAGTTCTTACGAAGACGTCGTTCATCCATTTTATGCTTATTGGCAAAGTTACAGTACAAAAAGATCATTTGCTTGGCTAGATCTCCATGATATTAGACATGCACCTAATAGGAGAATACTTAGATTTATTGAGAAAGAAAATAAAAAAATTCGCGATAAAGCAAAACGAGAAAGAAATGAGCAAGTTAGAAATTTGGTTGCATTTATAAGAAAACGTGATAAAAGAGTGCAAGCTCATGCTGCATTACTTGCTGAACGCGTCAAGGAAAATTTAAAAAAGACAGAAGAGCACAAAAGAATGCAATTACTGGAAAGACAAAAACAGTTAAAAGAACATACCGTATCAGACTGGTCCAAATTTTCTAACGTTGAGGCAGAACTTAAAAATATCGAAGCAAATCTTGCTGCCGAATTTGGAGAAGACAAAGACTCGGAAAATGAAAATGACATCGACGATAACACCCTTTACTGTGTTGCCTGCAATAAAATTTTTAAAACGCATAAAGCT
Organism: Dolichovespula sylvestris; assembly: GCA_918808275.2. Classification (NCBI taxonomy): domain Eukaryota; kingdom Metazoa; phylum Arthropoda; class Insecta; order Hymenoptera; family Vespidae; genus Dolichovespula; species Dolichovespula sylvestris. The sequence continues at coordinate 5,168,108 of OU964980.1, forward strand.
TTTACAAATCATGAGAATTCAAAAAAACATAAAGAAAATGTTGCTATTATGAAACAATCTATGATACTGGATGATCAAAATATTCAAGAGAATACAGAAGAAAGTGATACAAGCTCGGAGTCTATGTCCACTATAACAACTTCTTATAATACTCCAGGAGATGAAGTAAAGTTGGCAACTGATCCACAACTATCTGATTTATTATTAAATCCTAACATAAGTAACACTACTAGCTATGATAATGAACATGAGATTTCCGAAGGTGAATTAACATCAGACGAAGAAGAGAAATCTCAAACTCCTCCAAATGCTTGGGCAAAAAAATCTAATGCAGAAGATATTACTCTGGCTACTGGACCACAATTGTTTGATGAACCAATAATGGTAAAGAAGGAGAATGAAGAGGAAAACATAACTTCTGAGGATGAGTTAATGTCAGATCAAGATGAAGAAGACATCATAGTACAGGCTAAGCAAAAGAAAAAGAAAAAAAAAAGAAGGAATATACAAAATCCAGAACATGATAGCGATGAAGAGGACAACAGCATAGATGAACACATGTGGCTGTCGAAAAAGCAACGTAAAAAGCAACAACAGAAAAAAGTTGCTTTAAGTAATATTGCTATGAATAACAAAGAATTACCTAAGATGATATATGCGGTACCAGAAGGACAAAATTGCAGTGGTGAAATTAATGAGTCTGATTTAAAAAATCTTGAGAATAAAAAGACACAAATGACTTTTGAAAGTACCAATAATGTGATAAAACAAGCGCAAATTTCCTCAGAAAAAAATGGGAATAATAAAGCAAAGGATGAAAAGAAAATATGCAGTAAAGTAGAAAATGACAACAAATATAAAAATAAGAAAGATAGAATAGCCGATGTTCAGGATTTAGCACATTTTTGTGTTTCCTGCAGAGCTGAATTTCCTAGTAAAAACAAGTTATTCGAACATTTAAAAAAAACAGGACATTCGGTATATATACCAGATGCATTGAAAAATAAGAAAAATCAAGAACGTGTTTCTAAATCAAAAAGAAACTCGAACAAAAGAAATCAATAAACTCATAGTTGTTATATAGTAAATTAATAAATTGTAGGAGAATTTATTGTAATAAGTCATAAAAATATAGACCTTATTAGAAATAAAAATAAATTCCATTGTCTATAGATGTACTCCTTCTTTTTTATATATCATTATCCTGTATAAAGTTCTTGAATTTTTCAGATTGTTAAATATCTCTGATATATATTTACACCAATGTAATAATCAGCTATGAACATAATTCATTGTGCTGCTAGCCACAGGTGAGGAATACTCCTATTTAAGAAAATGTTTATTTGTTTACTCTATTAAAAATCACAACTACTAAATAGTTACTAGTAAAACTATAAACGTTATTTTATAAAAAAGTAGGTCCACAAGTATGGCTGCTAAAAAACTGATATATCCAGCGGCAGAACGAAATAAGGATCCTATTTTATCAGTTTTACGACGATACATACAACGTGGTACAAGTCAGAAGTTTCTGGAAATATCCTCGGGTTCGGGACAACACGTTGCTCACTTCGCTCCTTATTTTCCACACGTTACATTTTACCCTTCAGAATATGAAACGCGATTATTAGAAAGTATTGCCGCACATGCTAATGGTTTTTCTAATATAAAAAACCCTTTAAAAATAGATATTACTACCAATTATCAAACGTGGGGTAATGGTACTTTTTTGGAAAAAAGTATAGATTACATGTATAATGCTAATATGATGCACTGCGCACCGTACCAATGCTCGATCGGTTTATTTGAAAATGCAGGAAAATTATTAAAATCCAATGGTGTTCTATTTACATACGGCCCTTATGCTATTGATGGCACTATCACACCAGAAAGTAATATACAATTTGACAAATCTTTAAAATCAATGAATTCTGATTGGGGCCTCAGAGAATTGAGAGAATTAGAAAACTTAGCTGAAGAAAATAATATTAAGCTAGTAGAAATCATTAATATGCCTTATAATAATAAAGTTATTATTTGGAAAAAACATTAGATATTATTTAACAAAACATTAGTAATATAATATAATACTGTAGGAATATATAAAATATTTCTAAACATAAATTTTAACAACATTTCTACTATTTAGATCTATATATCTATTTGAACATATATCTGCACTGTAGTTAATTCAAATAATTATATCAAAAATTGTAGAAAAATATATATTTTAGAAAAAAAAATCTATAGACCTTAAAACCTAATATCCTTATTTTACACAAAGAAATTAACGTTTTCTAATCCTTCTGGTAAATAATTTAATCCAGATTCATCTTTATGCAACATATTATATCCTTTACCATACCCTGTAAGGAAAAGATAATAATATATGATAAACGATAAAAAAAAAAGATAATTTTACAAACAAATGAAGCAAAAATTTGAATTACCAAGATTCTTAAGAATTTTTGTTTGAGCGTTTCTTAAATGTAATGGGACTCCTGGTTGAGGGCCTTTGTGATTTGCCACTATCCTTTGAGCTGCTCTAAGTGCGTCTTCCATCAATCTAGACTTTGGGGCACGAGCTAAATAAATCGTACATTGCGCCAAAAGAACATCACATTCTGGCATACCTATCATTTTACAACCATTCATGGTATTTACGGCGATGCCTATAATGAATATCAATACTTTACGTAATATAAAATTCGTTTACTTCTTTTTATTCATTTACTAATATCTTCTTACTCAAAGCTTTTGGATCCTCTAAGCCAACATCTTCACACGCCATTCTAACTAATCTTCTTGCTATATAAACTGGATCTTCACCACCCGCAATCATTCTAGTTAACCAATAAAGAGAAGCGTTTTCATCACTTGCTCTTACCGATTTATGCAAAGCTGAAATCATATCATAATGTTGATCTCCTTTTTTGTCGTATAACATATGTGTTTTCCTTAGATTTTCTTTAATATCATCTAATGTTATCGTTATAGGATCGGTTTCTAAAAATTCTTCTTCGCTTGGTGCTTTAGATTGCACAGTAAGTTCTAAACCACCTAAAGCTATTCTAGCATCACCATCGCATGTCTCCGCTAACCATTGTATGGTAGCTTCATCTACAATGAATCTTGGAATCGACGATGTACCAGATCCACATGCGTCTGAAATAATTCCACTTGATAAGTTGGTTATAGCTTTTGATTTGGATGAAATTTGTAGTGTGCCACCTAATGAAGATAATGCACATTTTAAAATAGATACTATATTAGAAATAGACAATTTTTCCAAAGGAACTACTCTGCAACGGCTTAACAATGCAGAGTTTAAATTGTATGAAGGATTTTCAGTTGTAGCTCCAATAAGAGTAATAGTTCCTGATTCTACATGAGAAAGAAAAACATCTTGCTGAGCTCTATTAAAGCGATGTATTTCATCCATAAATACTACAGTACGTCGACCAAATTTCAGTTCATTAGCAGCAATACTAATCACTTCTTTCAAATCATTCACTCCTGCCATAGCGGCCGAGAGTTTTACATATCGCATCTTATAGGTTGTATTATTTTTACATATGTTTGCTATAACGTTCGCCAAAGAGGTCTACAAAAAATCAATTTATATACTTTGTGCAATACGATATATCGCATTATTTTACCTTGCCACATCCAGGTGGTCCCCATAAAATCATATTAGGTATTTCTCCTTTATGCAATAATTGAAACAAAGCACATCGAGGCCCAAGAATATGCTCCTGTCCAACGTATCCTGAGAAACTAGAGGGTCTCATTCTTTCAGCAAGAGGTACGCGTTCATTAATTCGAGGTTTTTTAACTGGATTGTTCAACTATAAATTACATTTGACGATTATAATAGTTTGGCCTTACTAAGATAGAATTATGTATTAAATTATAATTTATTACATTTTCTTTGATCTCCAAATCTTGCTTCGTACTATCATCTTTTTTAATAAAAAATGTTTGTCCTGAACTAATTTTCCTTTTTGTAATCTTATTATCGGGCTTTTTCATAGGAAAATTTTTTGATTTAAGCGATTGACTTACTGGACTTTGACTAGACTCTTTCGAAATACCCGCGGTGTTTGACTCGATCAAAAATAAACATTTTGTAACGTGGGAGTGAATTAACGGCGATGGAAATTCGATTTGGCATATAGGACACGAAATTTGCTCGACATTCATGTTAATATCTGTAAACGAAGAAAAAAATTATATACGAAACATTTCCTTTTTATTTCTATGATTTGCTATATATAATCGGTATTATGTTCTCTTAAACTTTCTCTCGACTTAACTTGCCGACATCGCGATATCTTCAACTTAATAAAAAGTTTCGAACGATTTCGTACGTTCTTTCAATTTTCTACGGCATGTCGACGGAAGGCGAAAGAAAGCAAAACGAATAATAATAAATGGTGTCCTTACGAAATCAAAGTAAAGATTTTTGGTTGAAAGTACCGTTATTTTATACAGCGTTGCATTAACCTAAGCCAATCGCTTGAGGGTATAAAAGAGGACGTTCCTTCTAGCCAAAGGCTACATATACGTTCCCATCGTTTACGCAGTTTCACGATCACTAAGCAGAAAATATATTGCGTCTTTCATGTATTATCGATTTACTTCTTGATGCAATATCGATAAGATATTTTAGAAGACAAAAATTGAATGCGATTACGAATTTGGCATCGATCGATTTATGCACATTAATCGCTGACGTGGATGGCTGCCGTTAGAAGAATAACGTCCTCTACAAAGTACAAAGAGAATCGATCGGAAGTATTCACTTGTTATTCTTAAATAATTGCATCCCTTGGAATATCGTTTCGCTTATTTTCGAGATGGAAGTCCGCCGCAGGCGAACAAAAACGAACGATAATAAACGATTATTGCGTCAAAGCGCGAAGTTTGATTGTGATGAAATCGCTACCGGCGACTACGTTACAAGTAGGATCCAAAAGGAGGAGGTAATGCAATAAAATTGTTTTCTTCCTCCTTCACATTTCTTTACATTTTTCGGTCTTTTTTTTTTTTTTTTCATCTGAACGATATTAATGCGAATACATAAATACAATATCAACAAGTTTATGAGTTACATTCATAGATAGACGCTGACTAATTTCTTACGCTTCAATATAGGGTGATCAGGATATTTTATTGCAAAAACCAAATGAAAAGTATTCGTTGGAAGAAGAACCTAAGGTAGTTCGCGAAGAAAAACGAGCTAGAATAAAGATATATTTGGAAATTGATCTAATAGCTGTTATTTTATTGATTGCTGGTCTGATCACACGTCTCTATAGATTGGAAGAACCGAGAAGTATAGTGTTAGTTACTTGATGTTCTTTATGATGACTTTCTATAATAATTTGACTGATGTCAATGACATTATATAGGTTCGATGAACTACATTATGGCAAATATGTGGGCTTGTATATGAAACGAACGTTCTTTTTCGATTCGCATCCACCATTGGGAAAGCAACTTATTTCTATTGCTGCATATATAGCAGGCTTCGATGGACAGTTTAAGTTTGATAGAATAGGAAGTCCATACGCCGATACAGTTCCTCTTTTTGCACTGCGTTTATTTCCTGCCCTATGTGGGAGCCTCATAATACCAACAGCTTATCATCTTGCCCTCGAATTAGGTCTGAAGCAATGGACTGCTATGATTGCAGGAATACTCTTATTGTTCGGTAATTATTCTAATGCGTGATAAAGATTTGCTGTTTACAAGATGATAAATGTTGTTACATTTATATTTCAGATAATGCTCTTCTTACACAATCAAGATTCATTTTAATGGAAAGTATGTTAATACAATTTTCATTGTTTGGATTATTATGTATAATAAAGTTTAGAAAGGTCATGGATCAACCAACAAGATTTTCATGGTGGTTGTGGTTGTCTCTAGGAATTGCGAGTTTAACATGTGCTGTATGGTATGTATTTTTTATGTCGTCTTTTTTTTAATTCTGCTTCATATAAAATTTATTTTATAAGATGCATTTTTCTTTCAGCGTGAAATATGTTGGATTCTATTCATTGATCCTTGCCATTTATCTCATCACTCGAGATTATTGGTCATTGATACCTAGGAAAACTTTATCTACTATAAGATTACTTGGTCATCTATTATTGAGAATTGTTCTAATAGTCGTGGTGACGAGTTCTATATATTTAGGTGTCTTCTATATACATTTGGAAACACTTTCTAAAGCTGGTCCGCATGATGCAGTAATGACTAGTGCATTCCAGGCAAGTTTAGAAGGCGGTCTTGCAAGCATTACCAAGGGGCAACCTTTAGAAGTTACACACGGTTCACAAATCACGTTGAGGCATACTTATGGAAGAGCATGCTGGCTTCATAGTCATAGTCATATGTATCCATTAAGATACCCAGATGGTAGAGGAAGTTCGCATCAACAGCAAGTTACGTGTTATTCGTTTAAAGATGTTAATAATTGGTGGATAGTAAAAAAGCCAGATAGAAATGATTTGGTTGTTACAAAACCTAGCGAACCGATAAAACATGGGGATGTAATACAATTGGTTCATGGTATTACTAGTCGAGCATTAAACTCTCATGATGTCGCAGCACCTATGACACCTCAAAGCCAAGAAGTGTCTTGTTATATCGACTACAATGTATCCATGCCTGCTCAAAATCTTTGGAAAGTAGAAATAACAAATAAAGATCAGTCGGGTGACACATGGCATGCTATTCAAAGCCAAGTACGCCTGATACATGTAAATACCGAATATGCATTAAAATTTAGTGGTAGACAGTTACCAGATTGGGGTTTCAATCAATATGAAATAGTAGCGGATAGATTGGTGGATCAATCGAATTCTATTTGGAATGTCGAAGAACATAGATATACTAAAAATGAAGATCAAAAGCAAAGAGAAAGAGAACTTATTAATGCAGAAATGATACCATTGCGTGCAACTACACTAAGTTTTTGGGAAAAGTTTGTGGAATTGCAAATAAAAATGTTATTTGGTGGCCAAGAGGGACAAAATAGTCATATGTATTCAAGTGGACCATTAGAATGGCCACTTATGTCTAGAGGCATAGCATATTGGGTTTCTAATGACAGCAATGTAAGTTGAAAGAAATGCGTAGTAAATAAATTATATAATTACTTAGTTTATGCATATAAAGTTTATCTCTTATTTACAGGCACAAATCCATCTTTTAGGAAATATAGCAATATGGTACTCTGGTACAGCAGCTTTAATAATATATACTGCTCTTTTAATATTTTATATGATGAGAAGAAGAAGAATGTGTTTTGATATTATTAATGGAGAATGGAACAGATTTCTTAATGCCGGTGGTATATTACTATCTGGCTATTTTTTACATTTTTTACCATTTGTATTTGTAGAACGAAATTTATTTCTACATCATTATTTACCAGCATTTGTTTTTAAGGTCCTTTTAACAGCAGCAATGATAGATCATATTTATTATTTAATAAGGTAATTTCATTATTTAAACAAAATAAAATAAATAACATTTTTTAATGAAAAACATTGACAAATAATGCATATTTACTTTTCATTCCAGAAGACGACATACTAATAATACGATTTTATACGCAGTAACATTTAGTACTATTACATGGCTAATTTTTATTATTTATGTATTCCGAAAATTTGGTGCACTAAGTTATGGGACAGTACCCCTTAGTACCAAGGATATATTGAAATTAAAATGGAAAGACACATGGGATTTTATCATACACAAATCTTAACAATTATAATTTGACGTTATAAAAATTATTTTTATACAAATTATATATATATATATATATATATATATATATATATATATATATATATAATTGTAAAATATAAGACTCTCTACTTTGTGGCATATTTAAATTAAAATGCTGAATAATTACAAAGTTCGTTCGTAGTATATAATTATGCACATTTGGATAATTATTATAATAATGTCCAAATGTACGTATATAGTTAAACTCAATTAAAAAAGCGTAAATATAAAGAGATTTATTAAAAGTTTTCATACCATTAAAATGCGACAAATACATAGCAATACTCGGATAATGCAGAACAGGAACACAAACAGATAACTTTAGTATGTATTATGTTAGAATTTTTTCTAATTTAATTTTGCGCGCACTATCAAATGTTATATATAAACATTTAAAAACGACATATGATATACATTTAAATGAACAAAAAAATTGTTAAAGTTATTAAATCAATTTACGAGACTGATTATATAGTATTTTTGAAAAGCTAAAACTTTTTTAGGGAAAGTCAATGCTACATTCTGTTTATATGCGATTGAATCTTTAATAAGGGTATTTAAACCGTAAAATCCAGGTTTGTTTTTGTACAGAAAACTCGATATTCTCATATAAGTTAAAAAAAAGTTTGTTTTTACACAGATTTTTCTTTTCTGTTGAACAATTTATAATTTAATTATTTCCAGATTATTCACAACATAATATTTAATTGTGTATTTTTCTTAGTCGTATTTATATTAATTTGTCAGTGTGAAATGGCAAACCTAATTCTAAATACGTACACTAATTTTCCTTATTATAGCTTTCAATACAATTAATTACATGTTATTAGGAAACGATTAAATTACAATTTGTCCATCACTACTTTTTTTATAACTAGAACCAATGAGTATTATTTGTACAATTTCTTACGTTTCCAATATTCTTATGATGATTGAAATCAAATTTCAAAGATAAAATAACAATGTAATATACATAACAGAATAGGGTAGACATTTGTCTTATCACAAATCCAAAATACGTATTTAAAATTTTTTAACGACACACGATTTAATCGTTGACGTTAATAAGTGAACACAATTGAACGAATGAGACCATCTCTAACACTGTGATCAGTATTACCGATTCCAAATGAAAAGAATACAGAATCACAGGTCATATGTTGCGTGCAGAGTCCCATTGGATACCAACCAACTTTGTTAAAGACTACACCCACGCGATAAATCTGTTTTGGAAAAAATAGCGATATTTTTTATAAAAAAAGAGAATACTGTTCTTATTTTCAATACATAAAAGTAGGAAAAAACAGACCTTGTGTTTTTGTATGTAAACAGGTCGATTAAATGTAATTTCCACGAGCGTTCCAACATTTACTTTAGTAGTAAAATGTGTGTATGTTAAACGACTGCCCTCAGAATCTAAAAGATGAGCATACAGTATTTCTGTATATGACGTATCAGGATCTGAATTTTGATGTAAATTACTTGCCTGTAAAAAGTATTCAACATACAATATATATATATATATATATATATATATATATATATATATATATATATACACACACGCACAAAATATATGCAAGTTCTTTGATGAAAACGACCAACTTATGCTTTCCGATATATATTAATAAATTAACATACCACAGTTGCAATTTGTGTGGGTACTTGTACGCCCATAACACAAATGTTTTTGTCCACACTAAAAGCCACAGAACAATCTAAAACATTGCTATTAAGGCAGTCTGTTTGATGGGCTATCGCTCGAAGACAATAATACTTTGGTCCCTCACGAATTCCACCTTCAATTATAACTGTAGATGGATTATTCGTTTGACTTAAATTTCCAGAATCTTTTCTTACTCCTCCTTCGACTACCATCGGTGGTGCATTGTGTAAGGTATTACTACCTTCACCTTCATTATTATAAGATAATTGGTAGTGTAGAGATGTCGAGGGCCAAAATGTACAAGAACTAAACGAATTGGTATGTGGAGTGGACACTCGTCTGTGCTTCTATAAATAAAACAAAAAAAAAAAAAAAAAAGGAAATTAATAAAACCATTACATAGAAATCCAAGCATACAAATATGCTCGCTTGGCACATTAGATATACTCACAGATGGACAAAAATGTGCCGACTGTGCTTTCATCAATGGTTTTGCCCTATTGTGCGTATCACTGGAAAATCCTTCAGGCAATGGTGCTTTGTTTTCTGTGCATAATATATTCATTAAGATAGCAAAAGCTTCGTCTTGAGTTAATAGTGGAGACATTCCTGGACTTTCAGCAAATTCTTGCGGCGTCAAAGTTAAAAATCTAATTTTTGATAAAGCGTTACCAATTACAGACTTCAAAGATTTTCCATCGGTCGGGTCAAGCGACTTTCTTGCGCATTCTGCCTTAGCCCATCGCTCAACAGCAGTAAATAAATCAAGTTCTGAATTAATCTCTAGATCAACTTGTTCTAATACAGTAATTACTGTACCCAATTCTACTTCTTCCCAACTAGATTCCTCTAGAACCTCATTCGTTTTAGTGCATATTATTTGTAAACACTTTTCCATGAGCACAGGTTCTTCAAAAAGTTTTGCAAACTCATAGGCTCTACAAGCTATCTTTGGCGACAAATCGAACCACAGATATTGCATACATTCTTCCACCAAGGACGGCAACATGTATTTTTTTGCGCAATAGCATAATTCACAGGCAAGTTCGAATGAACCAAGATTAACGCGATCCGTATATATATACTCTAATAGTGCTTTAAACGCATCCGGTTGCACATCGCGTATCTGTATAGGATCATTCTTTTCTGCCATACCTCCGTAAAACATAGCTTCGAATACCGGACTAGACATAGCCAAAAACAATTTATGTCCCTTCAATGTTTCCTGATGGGGTTCTTGACCGACGATAAATTTGCAGTCCGACCATTGTCCCGTTTCAAGCAAATATCTACCACGCTCAGATATCTTTTGCTTGCTGATCTGCCAGTCACAAGGTAGACCCATCTCTGCAGAATATACATACGTGCGATTAGCTCTATAGCAATTGATTTCGTTTAACAAAGCAACTCCAAAGAGAGACTAATGAAACGTAAGAACGAGTTTAAACGAAAATATAAGAGATATAGAAAAAGGTATGCGAGTGATGTAATTCCTGTAAATTGAACGTGTTAAATGAAAAATTAAGTCGATCGAAAGGATTAAGTACAACGTACCTATTCTTACGCGACGTCCCCCGTCGCTATAAATACGGAATATCACATAAACGATGCCAAAAAAATGCGTAGGCCGTACCTACGATCGTCAAAATACGCGCGGGAAAACTATAGACTTTTCCATAATAACAAACGATAAATAATAACTAAGAAAGGTTTGTACGTTTTGTCCGTTGAACTTCGTTACCGAAAATACTTGTCTTCTTGAATTAATCAATTTTTCGACCAACGTAACGTTTAGGCGATGTAAAAGCTTGTATATCGGTCTATGCACAGAATGCCACCGCCATCTTGTCTGTCGCGTACACCATTACGTCATTTTTCCGAAGTCGTTGATACTCTGTCTTGAAAATATTTTACGCTGTTTTTCGTCGTAACAAGCCCAATATATTGAGCACAGTACCGTTAATAAAAATATATAAACGTCGAGAAGCATCAACTTCATCATCGACTGAAATCAAAAACAATAATATGCAGGATCGCAGATCATAAAATCAGAACCGTTCGATTCGATACGTTCGATTTGGACGCGGACAGATTTGGATTTTTTCTTTCCCCTCTCTCTCTCTCTCTCTCTCTCTCTCTTTTCTTTTCTTTTCTTTTCCTTTTTCTTCCTTTTACCCTCGCCTTTAGACTTTCCTTCTCTACTTTTCTCCTCCTCTTCTTTATTTTCTTTTAATGGAAGCAATAGCCTCGGAAAAGCCTCGCCTCCTCCTTTTCGCGCGTTAACACGGAAGTGTATCAAAGTGTTTCTTAATACTTTTCATAGCTCTTTCGTCGGCGGCTTTGACGACCGTTGTGAATTTTCCCCAATGGCGCATGCACGGCTCAGCTGTGTGCGTTCGCGATTTATCCGCGCTGAAAGATAATGCTTCTTATAGTATTTTTATTCGATTAGACCGAGTGCTGGACACTGTGCCTGGTGACGCTTAGGTACGTGGGACTTGATTTTCCATCGGTCGTCGTACGACCGAGCATGGAAAATGTAGGAGAAGGAAAGAACTCTATTGTGATCTACTCGGGACGGGCACTTGCTGTTGAATTCACCTAAGCACAACGAGCTTGCTGTCAGACGACTTTTGATTTGCCGATCGAAGAGTATCTTGTCATTTTCGCTGAGCTATGTCTATTACGACACAAGTTTCGAATTTTTTCTTTCGTCACAAGGTATACGCGTAATATCCTTCGTCGTACCTTCACGAAAAGATCTATCATTGTGTGTTGTATGTTACATCGTATTGTTAATACGCAAGGGTGTTTTCTTCGTGTTTTTATGAAGACTCCATTTCAAGGAAGAAACGTTTTTCAGCAACGTACAAGCAATGCTTTTCTCGATTCGAACGTACCGTTTGCCTTTCATCGTTCAGACGTGTCGTTACGATATCGGGTGTGCCAACGAGTCGTTGCACATTGAATGGATACATGTGTTTTTAAAAACTTTACATCTTTAACTCGATCATTGTGACATCATATCAAACTAAGTAATGTAATGGTGCTACGTTACTTGTGCCACGCATCAAATGTAAATGACATTATTTACGTACTTGAGATCAAGTTAATATTATAATTTTCTCATAATTATGTTCTTTCTTGCAGGGAAAGTGGACTAATGCGCCAAGGAACGAGTATACTATTGCGGCATCGTAGCCTTACCTCCTAACAGGAGAAATGGATATAATACGAGATGAGGACAGGCGCAGGCGCCTGCGATTGTTGGAGGAACGTATAAAGGACCCGAGAAGTGTGACTAATATTGACAGTTTATTAGATACGGTCCAAGCGCTTGTAGCAGACTGTGATCATCCTGGTGTTAAACGCATGAAGAATATAGAAGCCTATATGAATAGATGTAAGTGATAAGAAAGCAATCAATAAAATTTATATATTTCATATATATAAGAAAGTAACACGTTTTTTCATTGCAGATGATTCTGTGGCCCAAGATATTTGTAAAATGCGAATGCGTACTGATGACTTTACATTGATTAAAGTCATAGGACGTGGCGCATTTGGCGAAGTTCAACTAGTTAGACACAAATCTACTCAAAAGGTGTATGCTATGAAATTACTCAGCAAATTTGAAATGGTAGAAAAGTTTAAATAATTGTTATTACGTTTATATAGGTTAAATTTATACAGCATATTTATTTATCATATAATTTTGATCGATAGATAAAGCGTTCTGATTCAGCCTTTTTTTGGGAAGAGCGAGATATTATGGCTCATGCAAATTCACAATGGATAGTTCAATTACACTTTGCTTTTCAAGATCAAAAGTATCTCTACATGGTAATGGATTACATGCCAGGTGGAGATTTAGTTAATTTGATGTCAAATTATGATGTACCAGAAAAATGGGCAAAGTTCTATTGCGCCGAAGTAGTACTTGCCCTGGATGCAATACATCGTATGGGATTTGTACATCGAGATGTCAAACCGGACAATATGCTACTTGACAAACATGGCCATTTGAAGCTCGCAGATTTTGGCACGTGTATGAGAATGGATGCGGTATGTGTTGCGTAAAGTATATTTATTTTTTGTTTTAATATTCAATAAATTTGAATCGTAATATGCGTGCCTGTATGATAATAGGATGGTTTGGTTCGTTCTGACACCGCGGTTGGTACACCTGATTATATATCACCCGAAGTACTCCAGTCGCAGGGTGGAGAAGGTGTATATGGCAGGGAATGCGATTGGTGGTCCGTCGGTGTGTTTTTATATGAAATGCTCGTCGGTGACACTCCCTTTTATGCTGATTCATTAGTTGGGACGTATTCAAAGATTATGGATCATAGAAATTCATTACATTTTCCTCAGGAGCTTAACATTTCGCATTATGCAAAAAACTTGATATGTGGCTTTCTCACAGATAGAACTAAGCGGCTAGGAAGGAATGGGGTGGAAGAAATTAAAAGCCATCAATTTTTTAAAAATGATCAATGGACTTTTGAAAACTTACGAGAGTGCGTGCCACCTGTGGTACCTGAATTATCAGGAGACGATGATACTAGCAATTTCGATGATGTCGATAAAGAAGATGGGCCGGAAGAAAGTTTTCCAGTACCAAAAGCATTTTCTGGAAATCATTTGCCATTTATAGGCTTCACATATTCGGGCGATTATCAATTAATGGCTGCTAATGGAAAAGAATCTGTAGATGGATTAGAAAATCATATAAATAATGGCACTAATGATGATGCCAAAATCTCACAGTTAGAAAATTTATTAGAACGAGAGAGAAGGCAGATAGAATCTATGGAAGCAAGACAGAGGACTTTGTCCGTTCAGTTAGAAACCATGACACGCAGAGAGACTGAATTGCGTGAAGAAGCGGGAAGAGCGGACAAGGAATTAACTTTATTAAGACATAATTATAAAGAAGCACAACGAAGAGTGGAACATGAAACGGAAGCTCGTAGAAAAGCGGAATCTTTACTAATGGAATTGAAAAAGAAATTCGATGAAGAACAATCTAGGAGAGCACGAGATGCGAGTAATTCACAGCAGACGTTCGAACGTGTGAATACGTTAGAGAAACAAATTAAAGAAATGCAATCTAAATTGGAAAGAGAAACGGAGACGGTAACGAGATTACGAAAACAAGCTACCGAAATTACCGTAGCTCGCCAAGCCGCAGAACAAATGGCGAATGAATTGCAAATTGCAAGAACTCAATTGCAAGCTCAACGCGATAGTTTGCAGCAAGAAGTTGCCGCCTTGCAGGTAGGATTTATAAGCTTGTAGTAAAATGCAAAGTGATGATACGTGGTATGGCTTTTTTCATAGGGTCAACTGTCGAAAGAACGTAGTTCCCGCTCACAGGCATCGTCTTTAACGGTAGAACTCGAAACTCGTCTATCCGCTTTACATCTTGAATTGGAACGTAGTCATGAGAAAGAAGAGAAGGCTACTTTGGACAATAGGCAACTAAATGAAAAAGTATCTGCGTTAGAAAAAGAAACGGCGAGCTTAACGCTCGAATTAAAAGCTGCACAAGCTAGGTACAATCAAGAAGTAGTCGCGCATCAAGAAACGGAAAGATCACGTATATTATCCAAGGAAGAAGCGAATCTGGAAGTTGTTAAAGGTATCTATGTGTGTGTGCGTATGTGTATATATATATATATATATATATATATATGTATATATATATATTCATATACAAACCTATCAAGATTGCAAAATTTTTATAAAGACATGTACCTTTACTTAAATGTTCATCACAGGACATCATAATGGAATATTCTCAGGTAATAATAGTTGTAATACTTGTTGTGTCGTTTCGGACATTAGCATCACGCAAAATGATTGCAAACTTCTCTAATTAAATTTTTTACTTTTTGATCGCATTCACACGGTGATACTCTTCTTTCTGTATGTATATTATAAATAAGTACTATGCGTTGACGATTATAAAGATAGAATCTTTAAGGATATATATATATATATATATATATATATATATATATATATATATTCTCGTTTATAAACAGCTTTACAAGCAAAATTGAATGAAGAAAAGAGCGGTAGACAAAGAGCGGAATTACTTGCACAAGAAAAGGAAAGACAGACTTCGATGCTATCCGTGGACTACAGGCAAATACAGCAACGTTTGCAGAAACTCGAGGGTGAGCACAGACAAGAAGTGGAAAAAGTAAAAGTACTTCAGGGTCAGGTTGAGCAGGAACAACAAAAGAGGAATGTTCTTCAAACTGATTTGGCGCAACAATCCTCGGAAGCTGGAAGGTTGCGTGCTCGAGAACAACAATTAATTGGCGAAGTTACACAATTAAGAGAAGCAAAACGACAAATAGAGGAAGAATTACATCATTTGAAGACTCAAAGAAATGTGGATCAGCTACAGACTAAAGAGTTACAAGAACAATTGGAAGCTGAAGCTTATTTTTCGGTAAATATCTTTACGCTAATTTTCTTGCGGCAAGTAGTATCCGCCGCGTTTATTTTAACGAATGGCATAATATCGATTTGTTTATTTCTAGACCCTTTATAAAACACAAACTCAAGAATTACGCGAGGAACTTGAAGAGAAAACACGATTGCAGCAAGAGTTGGAGGAAGAACGTAGTTCTTTGGTTCATCAGTTGCAATTGTCTTTAACCAGAGGAGATAGCGAAGCATTGGCGAGATCAATAGCCGAAGAAACAGTGGCAGATCTTGAGAAAGAACGTACCATGAAGGAATTGGAATATAAAGATGGAGTTGCTAAACATCATCAGGAATTGAATGCTAAAGAACAGATCGTGAACAGACTTAAGGATAGCGAGGCAGAATTAAAAAAATCTGTCGAACAATATGTCAAAGAGAAAGAAGACTTGAATAAACGGATCAAAGAATTGCAAGAACAACTCAATAAAGCACAGTCTAATGCCGAAGAAATTGAAAAACTCAGTAGTAAGCTTAAGACGGAGCAAGTGCTTAAACAGCAAGCTGTCAACAAATTGGCTGAAATAATGAATAGAAAGGATGTTTCTTCTACTGGAAAAAATAAGAATAAGGCATCGGCTACAGATCTGAGAAAGAAGGAAAAGGACTGTCGACGATTTCAACAGGAACTTACTCAAGAACGAGAAAAGTATGGACAATTGGCGGCAAAATGGCAAAAGGATCTTCAGGATTTACAAGTAAGACGGATTCTTAAGCTTCAGTCGATTCGTGCAAATTTAAAAAGAACGTGTCTGAAGCGTTTGAATATTTTTTAATTACACAGGCACAGCTCGTCGAGGAAAATCAAGCGAAATTGAGGCTACAAATGGAGCTAGATTCGAAGGACTCGGAGATCGAAACGTTGCAAATGAAAATCGCAAGCGTCAATTCAGAAACAGCAAGTGTTTCTTCCGTGGAAAATGACGGGGAAGACTCAGTTTTATCCGAGCATGGTTCAATGAGATTAGAGGGCTGGTTAAACGTGCCAAACAAGCAAAATATTAAGAGGCATGGTTGGAAGAAGCAATATGTGGTCGTTTCTTCTAAGAAAATCATTTTTTATAACAGCGAAAACGATAAAATGAATGCAGATCCAGTTTTGATATTAGACTTGAGTAAAGTATTTCACGTTAGATCTGTCACGCAAGGTGATGTTATCCGCGCCAATGCCAAAGATATTCCTAGGATTTTTCAGGTAAATTACGATCGATCATAGTTAGAAAGACACGGTAGATAGCGATTAGGTAGATCGAAATAATTTGTCTCGTGTTATTTTTTTTTTTTTTTTTTTTTTTTTTTTTTTTATGCAGTTACTTTATGCCGGCGAAGGTGAAGCTAGACGACCTGGCGACGAAGGGAACGCGCTATCTGGAATAGAATTGCCACAACTCACGGACAAACCTGGTACGCAACAATTAAAAGGCCATGAATTCGTTTCGATATCTTATCACATGCCAACCACCTGCGAAGTTTGTTCTAAACAACTTTGGCATATGTTTCGTCCATCTCCAGCTCTGGAATGTCGAAGTAAGTTAAAAATAATATTAGACAAAGACACGCATTACTCGAACTTTGGCTGTTTCAATATTACGCAAATCGTTATTCACGTAGGATGTCGCATAAAAGTGCATAAGGAACACTTGGAAAAGAAAGAAGATGCCATAGCTCCGTGTAAACTCCATTATGATCCAAACAGTGCACGAGAATTGTTGGTCCTTGCCGGAAGTCCAGAGGAACAAAAATACTGGGTCTCCAGATTATCTAGGCGCATTCAAAAATGTGGTTATAAAGCGAATTCGCATGTCGATGGGACAGGACAACGTGTCTCGCCAAGGTAGCGTAGCCGTGCAGCACAACGTAGCCAGGGACTAAATAGCTCTCGTGTATCGTGTCATCGCATGATCGGGTGTAGAGAGGTCAGAGTCGTTTGATTTTTTTTTCCCCGCTTTCTCACAACTATCCCTCTATGATAAACATATAAAGTTAGAGTTGATTTACTTTCTAAGTGCGAGAATCTCACTTAGTGCAAATTCAAAATCTGTTCGAAGAGTATGAGAGGACAAGGGAACCATCCAGGTTGGCTAATAAGAACTCCGTTCGTTGTGTTTTATTGAAACGAATGATAGGGATCGTACAATAGCTTTCATCGGCATTTTATGCATATGCGCTGCATGTCGGCATATGAAACACGCTCTTTTATAATAAAATGATCTATGATCGACATTTTCACGGGAAATGGTATTACGATGTGATGTGACGTGACGTTTTTTTGGGGGTGGACGGAGGATTGGGTAGGGAAAAAGCAAGAGAAGCATGAAAAGAGAAGCATTTAAAAGAAGTATGCGCTAGCTTCGTGATCGTACAATTTGAAAGCTTATCGCGTTAACGGGGAATCGAAACTTATCGATACGCATATTTCTAGAATACGCTGATATGCTTTTGGAGCTTCCTATATTATCGGGCATTGATATTTATTTATTTTACTTTGGGAATGTACTTTTACGTGTCGCATATTTGCTGTTCAATGCGTAGATATAAACGATAAAAATATCGCTTCCGCGTTCTTCATTCTATTTTCTGTCTTTTCAGGGAATCGACGAGATCGACGTTAAAGCCATATTTATCGGTGCAACAGCGCTCAGCGACTTTGCCAGCGAATGCCAGTATGGGCAAGTGACCTTAGCTCGCGTTGAAAATATCATCGGTCGCTTCGGTGCCCTCGATTGTTATCATTTAGTCCTTCTTTATTAAGGTTCGACTTAGTAAACGCGTCGCGCGTCGGTTGATTCTCATTGTTCACCCGATGATTCTTTAAGTTCATTCTCACATACATTTTCCAGAAGCCGTGTTTTCAGAGTCTACTCCCCTCCCCCCACTTGTAGTACCATGCGTTGCGTCGGATTTGCGATCCAAATACACCGTTAACAAATACCATATTAGTGGAAAGGAAGGAGCAAAAAATGATTAACGACTGAGATAGGCCGATTTTCATTTCTCGGCGATTAGCAATGTAAGAAATTCCAATCAAGTCCCAGAGCTGTATGGAAAAAACAGGGTTAATAGATATACCACGTGGAATCTAAAGAGATGGGTCTTTCGGAATATACGTACATGGAATCAAGGGGAAAAAATTAAAGGAAAGGGATAAGAGAAGAATAATAGTAATCGTTATTTATAACGGGTCAAAGAATAATGCTTATCTGAAAACAATCTGCGATAAAGAAATCAAAGCGATGTACGAACGTGTGCAGCCTTCCTCGTATTCGTTTCACTAAATTTATCGTATTACGGCAAATGACTTTATCCATTTGCCGTGCGAGATACTCGATTTGTTGAAACTTTATTACGTTATTAGTGTCCCTTGTGAAAAGGCATATCGCATATTCATTGTAGTTTGTATATGAATGCTTAAATCGAATGTTCTTTGTACATACACTTGTCGGGGCACCCATATCCAAGGGATAGAGCGGCTCGGTGCTTCTTTATTTTTTCGTTTCTTATCCTCTTTAAGCGTAGAATCAAGCTGGATATTGAGCATTATTTGCTCGGAAGACTAACGAGTTTATCACAGGATATTTATAGTATTATATTAAAATTTTATATTTTTTCGAAAGTAAAATATTTAAATTCTTACATCGAACTAACGTAGAGGCAAGTTCTCGCTTGCTCGAATCATCGAAAACAGCTGCCAAAGTTTTGTTTGTTTGTTTGTTTTTTTTTCTTTCTTTTTTTTTTTTTTCTTCTTCTTCTTTAACGCGAGATACGAACAGAGTCACGAAAGAGACATGTTAAAAGTTAAAAGCGAAAGTATGATTAAACGTAAAAAAGAAAAGAGTAAAGAAAATTATCAAAACCAGCACAACGATAAGTGCTAAGATAAGTTAACGCTAAGAGCGAGCTTCGTTGTACAGTAGATGTAATATTTACAGTTATGACCTACGAAAGTTTTAAGATATAATATACGAATGTTCGCGCGATACTTTTCGGATTGAAAAAAAAGATGCATAATCTCGAGAGAGAGAGAGAGAGAGAGAGAGAGAGAGAGGTTTAGGATTATATCGTGCGTGCCCTGCGTTGGAGTAGAACGTGGCACCTAACGACAAAAATTAGTACATATAAAACAAAACAAAAAAAAGCGTACGAGTATTAACGCGTTATCGCCGCTTGTGTTCTTATAAAAGGTACTCTCTGCGATGCATTCACTTTACGTTTCACGTAATGATGCGCGATAAAAGGAAAACATGATCGTTCGCCGCGTGCGACTCGACGCGTCTCACCCCTTTCTTTTCTATAGATCCTCGTGTTTCTCTTTCACGCGAGATTGACATGGTGCTCCCTCTCCTACTCTCTGGATCGATCTGGAACAGAAAGAACGTGGAGCTTCCAAAACAAAAACAAAAACAAAAACAAAAACAAAAAACAAAACCAAACGAAGAAATGGAATTTTCTTTTTCTTTTGATGCTCGCGCAACGTGAATTTAGATGAACGAAAAGCGAAGAATTTCAGCGGAAAGGAACACCATCCAACCTACTACCCTGTGCCTTCTTCCCGCTTTCGGTCTCGAGCGTGTAATCCTTCGCGAGTTGCGGAGATCGAAGGAGAATCGATGATACTGCGAAAAAAAGAGAAGAGAGAAAAATGCGGAAAGATGCGGAAGAGAACTTGTTACAGCATATTTTATTATTGTTTAGTTATTTACAATCTGTATATTATTAATTAATATTACGATTAAAAGTATTTTGTAGATAATACGCAAGTGTGTAGACTTTTTTATGACAGCCGATCCGATCGTCCGACGGCGGTCCTCCTCAAGGATGGATTCAAATTTGAGGTTTTTCTTTTTTCTTCTTTTTTTTTTTTTTTCTTCTATTTCCTTTAATATTATAAATACCTTCTACTGCGTGTGTCTCTCTGTGTGTGTGTGCGTGCGTGTGTGTTTGTGTTTGCGTTTGTCTCGATGATGTTGCTTTTCTTTCCATCTTTTGCAAGGCCTCAATATTAAAATCCTTCGTTGTTACATCACTTGCTTTTCGTTTTCTCGAATCGATCGTGCACTTCGATGTGCATATCACCCAGCATCTGCGCGCGTACACGCACGACAATATTACGTATTCTCGTGGCTTTATATACGCGGCTAAAGCTCGATCAGAGATTCTATTTATTTCCCAAGCATACACGTTTGGCGGATGAATGCGTCAACGAAGAGACGAAGGAATGCAAATTCAATTATCGTGTAAACGTACATGCGAACTGTGTCTTCTGCCATATCGTGCTTTACGTTTCCGCCGTTATCGCACAGAGCGAGAGAAAAAGAGAGATGTATTCTTGCGTCTCATGTCTCATCGTCTCGGGATAGTAAACAATGCTCAAACAGCTAATTAGACCGCACGATACAAAGTTAATTAGCGGCCTCCTTTAACGTTCATTCACGACAACGCGTCGTAGACGAAACGCTTCTTGAATTAATCAAGATAGATCTTTGCGAAACGTTCGCGTGCACCACGCGTGTTAAAGTGTGTTTCGTAGAGATCGTTATGACGTTGTCTTCGCAAGAATGACACGCCAAGTGAGGTAACATCCTGCACTTTTTGTACGGATATGAAATGTGTACCTACTTCAACGTATCTCACTACTTTCCACCAAGAGAGGGATGCATCCATTAATGGTCATAAGTATTGTATATGCGACGAAAGGTAGGAAGATCCGGCATACTTTCGGATGCATGAATAGTGATATGCAAATTGATCGACGACGTTGTCTAAAAGAAATTCGCACGGTTATTAATATTTCCTTCAATGCACGCCCTTTTCTCTTAGCTCGAATGATTACAACAAAAAAACGTATCTTCGCGGGCGCGAAGATGTAATTTCCTTTTTTATCGACTGATAAAACTATATATATATATATATATTTTTTTTTGTTTACCTGTTTGATATGTAACACACGCGTTTTCATAGCGAAGAAACAAAAGAGAAAAACAAAAAGAAAGGAGAGGAGGAGGTAATTTTTGGAAGACGTGGAAAAGAACGAAATTGTGTACGCGACAATGAAGGAAATATAATCGTAGATACGTGCTAAGAAATTTCGACTTATATACAACATAGAAGAGATTTGCCGTTATTTTGGCGCACTATTATATAAAGGCAATGTCGATACACTCGGTAAACATATGCATGCATAGTTGTGGATTACAATCAGATCGTCTTGATCAGGATATAGAAAGAGAGTGCACCTCTCGGACTGAAACGTAGTTAATCTTGCTCGTTTCTACTTCGACCGTCTATGTATATACGTACGTAGGTAAAACTACTTTGCGACTTGATAACGACAAAGCTGTAAAAACCTTTGGAAATTCTGGAAAAAACTCCTTTTTTCTTTTCCTCCTTCGAAACACTGTCTGCAAAAGTCTAAGCAGGCACACCTCGGATTTCGTTCAAAGATTGCAGCCTTCTTTTTCGTCTTCCCTTTTGTTCTTCTAACGTTTTTTTACGATGCTGCAAAGCTTCATCATCGTCCCCGGCGAATAAGCTCCGCTCGTTTAATTTCCGACGAGACTGCGCAGTCTCGTGGCAAAAGATTATTTCCTAACGAGGGCGACTAAACTACGGTGCGTCAATTTTGGCTTGATAATGTTCTTCGTTTGACCGGCCGTCGTCTGTTGTTGATTGGTTCGATTCCCCGCCCCGGCCGCTTGTTGTTTCTTCTTCATCGATTCCTGCTTGGCACCTCTATACGCAAAACCGTAAGACGATTTTATCGATAAGAGACATCAGACTTAAATAACGATAAAACGGCGTAAAGTAGATAATTCGAAGATCTTACAAGTATCGGGTAAGATCCTCGACGTCTACGAGCATCGAATCTTGTTCCATATGTAGATCGTCCCTTCTCAAGAGTCCTTCGACCAGAGCCTCGTTCAAAGCAGCGATTCTCGCGTGCAAATCATTGGCTATTACTTGAAGCTGTGCGACATTGAGTTCCGTGAGTAAAACTCTAGATAACCGTCGCCTATCCTCCCCCAGTTGAATGCCAACCTTTTTACAAAGAGACCATTTGAAAATCGATATCGACGAGTTCTAAATTAAGATTTGCTATAGAAAGAAAGAAAGAAAGAAAGAAAGAAAAAAGAAAAAGAAAAACAAAGAGTCGTTCGATCTTTGTTCGACTTACCTTCTCCAAACTTGATCGTACCATTTCCGTTATAGGACTTTGTTTGAGCCTTTGCCTTTCCACTTCCATTTGCATATGAGCCATTTCTTTAGCCTGCGCGAGTGCCATGCGTGCTTCCGTTTGAAGTCTCGCTTGGCGTGCAAAAAAATCTGCCTCGTCCACCGGCGCCGAATTTGTACCCGAGTCGAGTCTCAACGGTGGAAGGCTGAGTACTTGCGGTCTGGCGGGTGCTTGCTGTTTCGCCTGCTGTTTCGATCCACGGGACATCGGCGTGGATCCTGGAAAAGCGTCGCTCTCCGAACACGACGATTCTGTGTCCGACGGTGTCTCGTTCATGAAGCAAATTTGGAGATTCATGCCTTTGAAGAAGTAACGCGTTCGCGATACGTTCAATGATAAAATTACCAAAGTAAATTTCTGCGTAACATTATTCAGAGTTATCATTTTACGTAATCATGACGTATAGTATGTATAATAACAACGTACATACGTATTCGCTTTTACCCCTGGTAGAAATTTTAATTAGCAATCGAGAGCGAGTTACGCGAGTAAGCAAGATTCTTCGTAAAATGTCATATCGTTCGTTTTATATAATGGTTCGTACGCGATTTATCTTTAGATCGCAAGGGTTCGAGCCTGAAGGGATGCTCGGCAAAGAGGGATAGAACCGATACGAACCACTTTGCAAGCGAGACTGAAGGCTTGGCTTTCTTCCGCGTTCAGCGCGCATGTCCTCGGCGTCCGGACCCATTGCGAGTCTTCTTCTAATCTCCTCACGGTCGTTCCGTCGCTGTTGACAAATAAAATATTTCTTTGTATGTATGTACGATCTACTTTACGAATTCCCGCGCGCGAAAAGCGGTCCTCGACCGTTGCCGTTGCCGTTGCCGTTGCCGTTGATCGCCGTAGGCACGCCTTTCCTTTCGACTTCGTATCCGAATACTTGTGCAGTTAATAACAGACCGCGGTTTACGAGCTCGTTCCAATTTTTTTTTCCTTTTCCTTTTTTTTTTCTTATCCTCGCAAAACCACTCTCTTAACTTTTTTACGTTAAAACAGCTTGTATATTCTCTACGAGAGATAAACAGGACGCATGGCATTTAAATTACACGGTGTAACTAGCGATATTTGGAATAAATCTTCGTTACAAGGACAAAGAAACATTCGTATATATAATGGGGAATCTCGCTATAATATAACTAACGATTATAGAATTAAAAAGAAAAAATTGCACCTCAAGCGTATCGTCTGGTTCTCCTCGGATCAATCTATCGAATCGAGCGATCAAATCTTCCCTCTCGGGATCTTTCTCTTCTTTCGGTTTCTCAAGCACCGTGACCTCTGGTAACGGGACGGGTGCTCCCGTCGTGTCGTTGTCATCTTCCTAAGACGTTCGATCACACGATCAAATTATTTCTACGAGCTGGAACATCTTTGAACGAGGAACGATCGTAGCTAGGCGACAGCGAATGAGATCTTTCCATTACACGCGCGTACTCTATAATTATTTATAGAAAAAGGTTTTATCCGAAAGGCTTTACCTTAATCAAGAGTCTAATTAAAGCAACGAGGGACTCTGAATAAAATTCGATCGTATACAAGCTAATCGGTTAACGTTCACCGTGTCTTCAATTATCGGATTTGTAACCAATTAAAGGGAAGTTTTTATGGGGATTAAAGGCCACAGTTCATCGTATACGTTATAAAAAGCGCTGAACGTAACACCGACCGGTACACGTCTTGTCGTTTTTTCTTTGCAACGTACGCGTACTTAAATCATCGATTTCTATTCAACGATAATTATCGACTTTATCGGTAAAAGAAAAAAAAACGAGAGAGAGAGAGAGAGAGGGAGAGAGAAATCCAAGTGTGGCGCACCACGATTTTCTATATCCTAAAAGAGGAACCTCTACTTTCAAATCGCACGTTCTAGATGGTCTTTAAGGTAGACGAGTATACGTATGTGTACTCGACAAGTGGCTTGTCGAGCAAGCAGCGAGAAATATGGTATCGTATCGAGAAGCAGGCGCGTAATTTTACGTTTCGATAGTTTAGACGCTGTCGCCCGCTTAGTCGGGTTCCCATTACACATCTGTAACTTGTCATTATTGAGCAACCTGAGCTTACGAGATCAAAGTCGTCGTAAGTGAAGGTGTAGAGATCGGCCACGAAACGCGAATCCTTCTTGTAGTGTCTTCGAGACTTGTTGCTGCTACCCATATTGTTTTCCTTTTCTTTCTTTTTATCGACGATGAAGTGGAATTTCTCTCTTCTTATTTCTTCTTCCTTTCGCTACCAATCGCGTGTCCTCGTTCGTTATAAATACGTCACCAGAGAGAGAGAGAGAGAGAGAGAGAGAGAGAGAAATACGGCACGCGAAGCACGAGACCAAGAAACGTGCACGCGAGACGAGAATCGTGCGAGACACTGATACAAACCAAACTCGAGAGAGAGAACGTAGAAACTAACCGAACCGAACCGAGCCGAACCTTCTTCTTCTTTTTCTTTTTCCTCTTCCGGCGTACGTATACTTCTTTCTAGGCTTAACCACGGAGCTAAGAGCGGTGGTGGTGGTGGTGGTGGTGGTGGTGCCTGCTCCTGTTGCCGGAGAGTAGCTAACTGTCTAGGAGCGTCTAACGTCTGGCCAAGTCGTTCACGATCCTTGGTGAAAGTGGTCGACACGGTTGACGCGACCGTGGCACTTGCCGACGTACCTCTCCGCTACTATTCGGTCCTTTACCTCGCATTTTCGTTATTTTCTCTATTGATTATTCGCACACTTTTCTCTACGAATATACAATAATGATAATAATGAACGGAAATAAAAAGAATAAAACCGTCTTGAATGACTCCGTCTCTGGCTATTCAACGATAGTACTTTCAAAGTGACACGTTTTCTTCTCAAAGCTTTCAAGCTCTTTCTATTTGTTTCTCTTTTCTCTGTTTTCTCTCGAGATGTATCCCTCTTAACTTCACAGTCTCTACCAAAGGTACTCTCGTGAATTATTTCCCCGTTAGGACTTCAACAAAAGGACATAAACAGTGTTCGAGGTAGACGTAAAACGTCTTGGTTGGCTGATCATGCGCGTCCCTTGACCCACGTATACTTCTACTTTCGGTTAGTTACGTTTCTCCGTTTATCTTCGTCTTTCGAACGACTATAGGTACACGTTTCAACTTGTGATCCTATTAACGAAGAGCTTTACCAAGTGGTTACTAGTTAAAAAACACGATGACGTTATTAAAATTCTTCTCGTTAAATTTCATCTTAATTATCACAGCGTTATGTTCAAATTTATTCCATCTATAGATTTGTCAGATCAGTTTTTTTTCTCTCCTCACTTCCGTTTCCGTTATCGAATTAGCATACAATGTAGAGATACAAGATAGATCGTGCATAATAAATCGAATCTCGGCAGCGAGAATGAAAAATGAGGCCGTTATTGAAAATCTTGCTATGTTAACATGATCGAATTTATGCTCGAACAATTTCAAGTTTACACATCTAATTTGACGGATCAACTTTCCGATCACACGTCCGTGAACTATGGATCGTATTTACGCCTCGCATTTCTTCGTTCTTTTTATTTCGGTGTAACGAACGTCAAAGTTTATCGACTATCGCTTATCTAAATTTCCTACGGTATAAAGTTGATTATATACTTTTTACGTATTCGCGTTAGCAAAGATTAAATTGTAAATCGAGTCTGGGTCTTCGTAAATCTAAGTCCGTTCCTGACCAATGGCCTCGAGCGAAAGCCTACATGCATGCACGCCTACTCTCTGTATATCTAAGCGTGCGACATACATGCATATATGTAAACAAATGTGTACATATGTATATATATATGTGTGTGTGTGTGTGTGTACATATGCATGTAAATAGGAGGATGCACATCCGCGAAGAATTACAGCGTGACTGTTATACGATCCACGACCCTTTTAAAACTATGATATCTCAGGTAGGCCCATGGAAGAATAATAGAGAAACGTGAATGGAGAATGCCTGAAGTAGCAGCAAGAAAAAGAGAAAGAAAAAGAAAAAGAAAAAGCCGATCCGGTGCCGGCTCGTGCCACTTGGCATGATGCTCTTTTAACAGCCAGCGACGAGTAACGCCCTTTGAAAAGGGTATTCTCGACTGATTATAAACGTACCTTTTCTTCTAATAGTCGATAATAAGAAACAAAGGTGAAACGTAGAACAAAAGATATTACAAAAAAGCATTGCAAATCGAACGTTTCTCAGTTTGTTGCACTCTTATTCGAGATACGAATATTCGAAAGGAAGCTCTTATTAATTATACCATCGTATATCGTACATCCGTGCGCGTGTTTTTCTTGTCGCACTATATCCACTCACCCGTCGCTCTTCTTCACGCGCAGCTCTCAAATGCGACTCTATCGCATCCAAGTCGATCTTTGGCATTGCCGTTTCGATGTTGAAGACGTCAAATCCACCTTGAAAAAAGAAGGTTACACTTGAGACTTTTAAAGTATCTCTATGGCGATGTATACGTGGCACCGCTATCGTCGGACTAAATATAACGGAATGCCGATGTGCCGGTATCGTAAAAAGTTCGATCGTTCGCTAAATTTGTTCTCCTCTTTTTATTTCACTTTATTTTTCTTAGATGAACGTTGAGTTTATTTTAATGACCTTTACACATCGATAAAGATAATACCTTAGACGATAAAAAGCAAGAGCGAAAACGAAAACACGAAATACGTTTAAAAGACTTACTTGATGATTGAAAAACTACTACGTATGCACGCGACGATATGCTTCAACCGTGAAGAAACGTGTTGCGTGTGCGTTCCGAATACGTCGTCTTTAACGAACGAAGCTTTTATTGTCTTTTAGATTACGCTAATCGCGTTATTTTCCTGAAATAACTTAAAGGAAACCATGTGGTAAACCCCTTCGCGATTATTCGACCGACTTTTATAGCCCGTTCGAGTTAAAATATGAAAGGAAACGATACCTGGACCGCTCTCGGTATCGGCCCTTCGCTTATCTGGCCGTCGCGAGTTGGACGACCGAACTGATTGCTGTTGTTGTTGTTGCTGCTGCTGCTGTTGTTGTTGTTGTTGTTGTTGTTGTTGTTGCTGCCGTCTCTTTGCCTGGTTTCTCACCATCTTTTCCTTCTTTCTACAGTCGGCGCTCGACGCGTCGGAAAGATCTCGATCTAAAATCTTGTTCGTGTCTTCGGAGATAGGATCCTTGAGCATGTTGCGATTGCCGGACGCGGAGCGCGAAGAGCCGCGCGATGAGCCGCGCGATGAGCCGCGCGATGAGCCACGCACGGTGTCAACGGCCTCCATGGCTACGACGTCCGGAACGAACTGAACGTATTTTTCGAGATCAACGCCGATGTCTCGACCGATGCTCGAGAGAAGATCGATTTCTTCGAGCTTCGTGTACGTTGTCTGTTCCTCCGTGTAACCTTCGGTGTCGGTGTTAGTCTCAGAGTCACCGGGAGAACCGTTCGGCGCGATCGTCCTTGTCGTCGCCGTCGACGTTGTCGTTGCTTGGTTGCCTATTTTGGAGCGGTCGGTGCGAGGCAATTCTTTTGCCTCGCGTATGAGGTCGATGTGCTCCACCACGCTATCCTCCGTCTGCGAATGAATTCAAGATCGTAATAAGCGGTATGCCGAACGCATTATTAACCGTAGCTACATAGAGACCGGCTCGCCGGCTCGAGTCGACGCAAAACGCTTCCCTCTCTGCACGTGCGATAGCGCAACGGACCGCCCGCAGCCACGCTGCGCTTTGCTTTTAGATCTCATTCCCTCTAATCGCTCGCTCTTGCGCGCCTATACACACACTAACTATGCAAGTGGTACCACTTGACGCGTTCCACGTCCAAATATTACAAACGATTATTTTCTCTTTCTTTTTACAAAGAACTCGAGATATATAAAAGAGGATTTTCCCTTTCATTTACCTCGCCTACTTCGCTGGTCTTTCCCGAATCTATAATCTCCTCGATTTCTGGAAATTGTAGCGTCTCCTTCACCCCGATCGACAATTTGAAGACCTCCAGCTCCACGCCAAGCTCTCTCTCGTGTTCGTTTTTGATAATCTCCTTGGAACGGCGGAAAGCTTCTTCGGATTCCAATGTCAAGAAATTATCGGTCTCGATGATCTCTGGTTCTGGCGAAAGAGCCTTCTCCTCCGACCTCGAAACCTCCACGCTCTTCACGTAGTTTATACACTTCTCCGAGGGTGGCACCACTGACTCGTAGAGAGAAGTCACCGTCTGCAAGCACGTGCGCGAGAATACCAAAAGCATTAAGTTGCGTTAACATTCGATCAAGGAATCAAGGAAACCCGTAGCGACAATAACGCGCTCGATATGCAAATTTCCAAGATCGACCGAATTATATTCTCCTTTTCAAAGGAGTTCCAATGAAACGGAGAAATTCGCAGAGTCGAGCCTGAAAGTGATACGAGGATAATCCAATTAGGAGAACGATCGGATCGAATAAAGTGTGCAATGGCATTCTAATCCGTTGGTAAAAACGACGACGTCTATTAAAACTACCTGTATATTAAATTTAGGCTTTTCGTAAAAGGTCTTTCGATCGTTTCTCTGTCCGCAAAGATGATTGATACTCTCGTCGATATTGTTGTTATACTCGTTGCCGTTTTCGCTGGAGCGAGCATCGATGTCGTTCAAACGGATATAATCCGGGCAGCTGTCGTGCTCGTCTTCGGTAAGGTCGGTATCCGAGAGCAAAGAAGGCGCCAGATGTTGAAACCCTGGATAGTTGGTATTAACGATGCCGCAACAACCAGACGGAAGATTTCCCTCCTCGGAGAGATCCGACCACTCGGACGGTGTCAATTCGTGGGACGACGAATCCTCCCGAGAAGAGTTACGCCCTGTAAAGTTTCACGCTCGTTTAACATCGACGTATATGAACGTCTATTCGCGCGCGGCTTTTGACTGACTCATCATCTCGGTGCTTATCGTCCACTAGCAACCGACCACAAGCAACGGTCGCTCATTTCTAACTGCGAATCCTTCTCTCTGCGAACCACTCTATTCTACTTGACTCGACTCGTTAAATTGCTGCTCCCGTTGCGCAATTTACCCCTACCAATATCGAGTTGACGCGTCTTCTCATTTAACGGAATACTATTCTATCGTACTTGGAATCTCTGGAACATTAGATAATCTTCTCAATGAGATCTCGTTCAAAGTGGACGATGTTAGTCACCGCTTAAAAGTACACTCTAATCGTTGAACTTGAAATAACGCAACATCTTTCTAACGATGGACAATGTCAAGGAGAAATCTCGACTATGTATATATATGTATATATATCTTCTATACGTCGGAATTTAAAATCTATCACCCCATGTATCATCAAATCTTTACCTTCGTAATCGGCAAGACTATCGGTCGAACTGTTTCGACGAATCCTCGAGGTGGTCAGATTATTGTTGACGTTGTTGCGTCCGTTGTTGGCCGATTCAAGCTGAATGTTGTCCCGCGCTATAGCGAGCGAGGACCACGTGGTAGTGTCCTCGGCGACGTGAAACTCGACCGTTTCTTCCAAGCCGAAATCCGTCGACGAGGATGAGTCGTTTTGGTTGGCAATCTCCTCCGTCGTCGCTTGACTCTCGTTGCTTCTATGAAGCTGACTGCGAACAGAGCAACACGCTCGAATGAATCGATCCGTTAGCCACAGCTCCTATGTCGATCCATGTCGATACAAATATAGGATCTCGCATCTATGTGCTTTTCCTTGAGCACGAAGAGCCTATCTATAGATGAACGAAAGATCCACGTATATAGATACATCTATCTAGAGATTGCCGCGAAGATACCGCTGGGTATGTGTGTGTGTGTGTGTGTGTGTGTGTGTGTGTGTCTCCTTGGTGGAGCGTACTATTCATGTGCTTCACGAAATTTCATCGATCCCAGTGAGTATTCGTTCCTGTGTATCCATTAAAGTACGTTTAACGAGCTAATGGGTCACGAGAGAGAGAGAGAGAAGTACCTGCTGATAGTACGGGTGAAATGTTATTGAAACGAGAATGCATTAACGACGTATTATAAAAATAGATCGATCTCGTTGCTTACCTGTTTGTCAACCGACCGTAAATCTACCGATTATATAAAATATTATGCTTATGATGGTAGCTGATGTAACTAAAAAGAAAAAAAGAAAGAGAAAGAAAACTAATAAAGGAACGAGACGGTATAAATAAAAAATTCTTTTCTCTGTACGAAAACGTGCCAAAGTCTGTACATTTACTCGCTCGTACGGTGTACGACGTCGATTCTACGAAAGGAAGGCTTCGTCTTCGTTACATCTTCCTGACGTTCGTTTCGTCCCTTGTTTGCAAAGTAGAATGGTCGGATGGGCGGTGATAAATCCAAGATAAACGTCTAGCGACATTGGACGAAGTAGAAGATCTTTAAAAAACGAGGACACTCGCGATTCTTACATAACTGTAGACAAAATAAGACTATTTAAAGTGTAGCCGTTAGATAAGAGAAGGAACAAAAAATTGCCTTTGGCTAGATCGCCGTAGACGCGCACTCACACTTCTCATTCGAGTCGAAGCTTCTATGTGTAACTTTTACGGGGTGTACTCCACAGGACAAAGATTTGAAGAGGAATTTTAAATCGACGAGCAGAGAGCGTCTTCCTTGGAACGACGTAAATACGTCCAATGAACGTTCGACGTTAGAATCTTACCAAGGACGATAAATCATGGACGATCCATATGTTTATCGCAAAAACGAAGAAAACATTTTCCGCTTGATAGCTAGAATCGATTTTTGAAAGTTCCAGCGAAGAGGTCGTGTCTCCTTTTTTGTTCCCAACGAAAGGGCAATAAAGCCCTGAGTGCACTTAACCGAAGAAAACAGACGCCAAGGTAGACTTACTTGTTGTTCAATCCTCCTGGATGCAAAGGTAGCGAGACGATGGCCTCCCTGAGTCGCATATCGAATCCTCGTCTGTAAAAGAAAGAAGAACTGTAACGAACTGTTCCAAATAAAAAAAGATCATAATTTTCGAGTCTCTCCGATTGGTATATTCGAGGAACGTCGAGGTTCTACCCGCTGGATCAAAGGGAGATGCGCGATTCCACTCGCCTTTTCTTTCGATCTCACGAGATCATTTTATCTCGGCTCGTTGTAGAATACGTGCTCGCGAGGAAAGGAAAAGAACACGTCCGGGAATAAATAACGACGGAAAGGAGGAAAGAAAGAAAGAGATTGATCGTGCGTACGTCTCGACCAAGGCTATCCGTAAGAGGAATGGAAAAAGGAAATGGGACTCACCGTCGGCCATGTTGAAGCCGTGCGCAAGGGTGCTCGCGTTTCCCGTGGTTTATCGACTCGCAACCAACACCCTCGTTTCGTTCTCCTTTCCCTCTCTCTTTCTCTATCTCTCTACCCCTACTTCGACCCCTCCTTCTATCCCTTCGTTACTCCCCGGCTTACTCTCCTCTCCGACTTGGAAAGCGTGGATATACATAATAAAGCATTTCGCCGACGACAACGCGATCAAAAATACCGTTTTCCTTTTCTTCTTTTTTTTTTGTTTTTTTCCTTTTTTTCGAAACACCTTAAGCTACCAGGAAGACATTTTCCTATTCGTCTACAATTTCGTTTCAATACGCACGAGTATTATAGAATTTTCCTATATAGCTATATATATATATATATATATATATATATATATATATTTGTATTTCGTCAATCCTGATTGTTCCTTTGTCCCTGTTGCTCGCTCTATTCGAAATCCCTCGCGAACCCTCGACTTATTTCCATGGCTTCTGTTTTAACTCTTCCGCACCTCGTATTTCTTTGACACACCGATGAATCTTGTTACGGAACGTCGAAAAGAATTCACTGGTGTTTCCCCTTTTATGTTTACGTACCAAGAAAACTGGTAAGAAGTTTTGAGTCGAGAGGTTTCCTCGAACCGTCGATCTTCGTCGCGACTAAACGGATTAGGTCGTTCGCGTCAAAAAAAATAATAGAACGAAGCACAGTCGTTTTTATTCTTTTATTCGTGCGTGCGTGCGCGCGTGTATGTCAACGTTGTAGAAAGTCACGCATCGATCGATCGACTACTCATCTCCGTGCGTTCCGCTCCGTAGCGTAGAGCGGTCCCTTCTTCCTAATTAATACAGAGTCTACCTTTGTTCCACGTTAAAAGAAAAAGAAAGAGAGCACACGCGCTGACGCGAGGCTTACAATTTGAAAGAATATTGTCCCCTCGTAGGACGAACGAATATGGCCGCATTCGCATACAAAGTCGAAATGCTCCCTTCGCCGCATTCGCGTAGAAAAACGGAAAAGCTGTAATTTTACCAGCTTTAAAAATGATTCTCCTAATAACTTGAATACGCATCCTTGACAATAACTCGGATTTAAGTAAGGAAAGTAAATCGCATTGTTTTCATAAGTCAACGACATTGTATAATATCATAGGAAAAACGATGAAATTGACAAGAACCGAAAGAGAATGTTACCATTTAAAGGTACCGATCGAATCGATCCAATCAAATAATTTACACGATTCGGTTAAAATAGAATGACGATTTGAGAATACTCTCCTTCTCTCCCTCCTACCTTCGGTGGAGCGAGTACTTTGCACCCTATTCCTGTATATAGTTGTATATAGTTGTAACGTCATCTGTACGAATCTACGAGTTTCCATGCGCGCGTATAAAATAACAAATAAACGAACGAACGAACGAACGAACGAACGAACGATTGGCTTTTTTGAAAATCTTTTAACATTAATTACCGGTTTATTTCGCTCTTTAAGAAAAAATTACTTACATTATTCGTGGATAGTAGAGGAGTATATCTTTCGGGAGAGTCGAATGCGGCAATCCCTTGATCTTTCACGGTTTAGAAAGGGACGATCGTGTGGCGCGTCTTCGTTCTCGCATTCCACGAATTCGTCTGCGAGGGAAGAACAACGATAAGTCGACGAAGCAACTTAGGAGCTTCCTTGCGTTCTCGAACTTGAAACGCAAAATAATAAGAAATAAGTCTTAAAGGGAATGAGAAGGAAATTGGACGTTCGAAGAGAATAGAAAGGAGAGAATTTCGCGAGAAGAACGGGAGCAAACTGTGAGACGGTATATACGCTCGGTGTTCGATCTCTCTTTCTCTCTCTCTCTCTCTCTCTCTTTCCCTCTCACCCTTCGTTGAAGATACGCCGCGCATGCGTTTCGATGCCTCGTGGGGTTGTTGGCGGTTCTCTCCTCCGAATCGGATCGAATACTTTTCTTCGCTTGCTTTCTTTCCTTCCTTTTTCAATGCCTTTTATTCTCGTTTCATCCTTTCTCCATCGTTTCCACCTCTTTCTTTCGAGCCTACCACTTTCCATCGGCTCGTTCGCCGACCTAGACAAATTAAAAAATAGAGCTCGAGAACGTAGACGTCGAGCATATTCTTGATCCGTTCGTTGAACTTCTATCGGCGAACGAGGATTAGAAAAAAATATGTGAATATTGCATTAGAAGATGTACACGAGAGAATAGGTCGATGCAAGAATTTTCATCGAATTAATATTAAGGAGGTTAAAAGAAAGGAAATAATGTCACGTTTACCTAGATGTAATTCGTTAGCTAATAAAAAGAAAAAAAAAACCAAGAATGTCGTATTATTTAATTAGATGAAAGGAACGTGCTTTTTTCGTCCTTGGCTCGCATAGTCAAAATTCAATGTCGAATGACCGACCGAATGGGAGACTATAATAGGCTTTGTCTCGTCGTAAATAACTGGCGCCGAGAGTTTCCGTATCGAGTGGCCTAGAATCGTTGCCAGCTTCGTCGAAGGACTCCGTCAACCCTTTCGATATATAGAAAATAAAAAAGTTTATTCTTATACAGAAGGTTCGCGATAAAATCGCGTAACGGTTTCAAATATAAATCTTATATGATGTTATGGCTCGAGGGACGTAAAAATCGTAATACCTAGTTTCGTAGGAAAATAAAACGATACCTTACGCTCTACGTAGTATACTCTACATTCATAAGCATATCGATTCGTTAAAGCAGGATATGATTTATTTGTTATCTGTTAAAAACGCAAAATCTGACGATATTAAATGGGAAATATTGATTCGATTCTATTTGTCATTGATGCGACGTGAAGTAGACGTAAATTGGGTTCTAATCGATCGCGTATATCGTTTGATGTATTTCAACCTAGGCGGCGCTGCGCTCGAAAAATATTTTTCTTCTTTTTTTGCGGGAAATCTGAATTTTACAAATTTGTACTATCGATTATGTATTCTTAAAGTAACATTACTACCGTCGTTCGCTTAAACGTTAATTAAAGATCAATTGCGCAAGTAATTAAGATCTAAGTAGGTTCTAGAAGTTGCATAAGTTATATTACGCATGTGTCGTGAATAACACGAGCGCCGCGTAGTAGTCGGAAACAGTAAAATCGTTACGTCGCTTGCAGAGTTTCGATTTTGTAAATAACAGTTGCACCGTTGTTGCGTCATGTAAGTAACTTCGACAATTTTTTAAATATTAGTAGCCAAGCTGCTTACAAATTATCGTTTTTAACAAACAATTTTGATCGCTCGCTCGTTGGAATCAAGTAAATCGTATCAAGTAAATCGTGCGTAACGCAAGGACGAATAGTAGGTTTATTTTTTTTTTCTCCAACGGATTTGGTTAAGTACGTTTTTTATACGTTTCAGATTTACATCCTTTTCTTTTTCGTATAAGAAATAATACGAGTGAATAAGTGAATCCAACGAAATGATGCTAGCTAGAGTTTGCCGAGGCGGCCTCTCGCCGACTCTAGTGAGTTTTATAAAAACTCCTATCGTTCCCAAACCAATGTTAACTAAAATTCAACCTTCGAGATTGTTCGCCAACGATGGACGGACCGCTTTTACAAGAACCGCACGTAGAAATCAAACTGTTGCGGAAAAATTGGCGCAACCAGCTACCGAAACACGTAAATTTTAAGCATCTTACGATATTAGAAGTAATTTCCTTTCGTCTCCTTCGCCAGGCATGCATTTAATCGATAACAATATTTTAGCATTCAACGTTGGAAAAGCTATACTAGCTGGTGCTTCCGCATTTGGATTGGGCTCCCTTTGCTACTATGGATTGGGACTTGACAGCACGGCAGGAGCCATAGATCAAATGCAGTACGTACATACACATCTATATATTATGCCTGTGTGTAGGTTAAAAAAATGTTTCTTGAATTCTTACACGCACCTACATAATTGTTCCTCTCTATGCAGCTTTTGGCCCCAGTACGTAAAGGAAAGAATTAGAACGACTTACATGTATTTTGGTGGATCAGTCATTATTACAGCGGCATCTGCCGTTTTATGTTTACGATCCCCTGCCGTAATGAACTTGGTGACTCGTCAAGGATGGCTGGTCGTTATCGGCACGATGGCGGCAATGATTGGCAGCGGTATGGTGGCCCAAAGTATTCCTTATAAGGAAGGTTTGGGCCTAAAACAACTGGCATGGATGGTACATACCGGTATAATCGGTGCTGTTATCGCGCCTATATGCTTCATGGGTGGTCCGTTGTTAATGAGAGCCGCCTTGTACACCTCCGGCGTAATCGGTGGATTATCGACTGTGGCGATGTGCGCACCTAGCGATAAATTCTTAAAAATGGCAGGACCCCTTTCCATTGGTTTGGGAGTGGTATTCGTTAGTTCATTAGGATCGCTTTTCCTACCACCTACCACTGCATTGGGTGCTAGCCTTTATTCCCTATCTATATACGGTGGATTAATACTTTTCTCAATGTTCCTCTTGTACGACACTCAAAATATTATAAAGGATGCGCAAGTACACCCTGTGTACCACGATAAGAGTATAAGACCGTACGATCCAATTAGAAAGTAAGTAAATTGCGAAGAGAAAATATAACAAATCGAATCGTTTCACGTAAATTAATCGAAAATATTTCCTTTCCAGTGCCATTTCGATTTATTTGGACACGCTGAATATCTTCCTGAGAATTTTGACGATCTTGTCGACCGGTGGATTGAATAAGCGAAAATAAATTCCCTAGCAACAATCTCCCTATGCTTTAATTAATAAATTCTTTCAGTATCCGATATAACATCCCATCTACGATGCATAATATTAAAATACTTGATTGAACGATAACATTAAAAAAATGCTTTATTTAAACGAAGCATTGTTATATCTAAATGCGATAACGATTTTGTAGTTTCTAATGTTAATATAAATAAATAAATAAATAAATAAATTAATTAATTAAATGTTGAAAATGTGTCAAATTTAATGGGTTCTTCTTGAAAGGATAAAGATCGTTTACCAGTCCTCAAAGTAGAGATAAAATTAAATGCACTTTATTGTCGTTTCTCAAGCATACCCGTTTGAGAACAAATTAAGATATAGCCGCTAAGGTAGTTAAAGATACTTTACAAATTTAAGCTAGGGATTAATCCTAATTCGAGGTACAGCCGAAAGGGTTCGCCGAAAGGGTTTATCGACGCGGTGCCGATGATGGTGTTGTGCATTCGTATCGAGATATGGTGTCGTGCGTAAGCGAACGCCGTAACGGGGCTTAACGCGTGCCGTTCGTCGGCTAAGGCTGAATGCCGTCTGAACGGCGCGCGTCGATATTCGATATATTTTATATACGCGACAGATATTACCGTCTCTTCGTTGGAGTCTTTAAAGTCGAGTAAAATATTGCATAAAGGGAGCTTCCAATCAACGAGTGCTATGAAACGTTAATTATTGGCATAGGCACGCGCGCGCAAGTTATGTGCGCGTATAAACCCTTTAAAGACTTAGTACGTAGGAATATGTTATTCGTCGCGTACGTGTCGGTGGAAGAGCTCCGGGAAAATATGCTACATTTCTTTCTTCTTTTCTTTTTTGTTTTTTATACGTTCACGCAGTCCGACTTTCCGATAGTCGACGTCACGGAATGTCTTCTTAAATAACCGGCAAACAATTGTCTTGCCTGATTAAGTACTCTAATCACATTGTGTCGTCGAACCATTTTATCAAAATGCATGGCCATTTCATTGTAATCCATCTGATTCCGCATGACAAAGTCTCTGTGTTGCAACAATAGCGTTATACATAGAAACATTAGGAAGGGATTGCCACCGCCAAATTCGTGGGGCGGTGGTAGGGAACTTTCTCCCGACTGATCCTCGCTGGTTCCCGCTGGGATCAAGTTCGTAAGCTCCGTCGCTTCTTCGCAATGCTCTTGAACCGGTTGCTTCGTTGGACTCTCGGGTGCCTCCGTATTTTGATGCCAACTTTCCGTACCCTCGCTATCCGATGCAGATTCGGATCTGTAATGCACGTACACACGCGTTACCACACGAGAGAGAGAGAGAGAGAGAGAGAGAGAGAGAGAGATATTTATCCTTATCATATCCGAAATATTGCATGTATTAAATAATGATCAAATCATAGGCAACCTTGCATTTCGTTTAAGCAATCTGATGGGCGTTACAGACTTGACACCGTTTTGATCTTCCAATATCTCTCCGTCGTATTCGAGATCGGCTTGCTCGTCCGGAGTCGCGGGATGATGCTTTTGTTGCAAAGTATGGAGCGGATTTTCCCACACGAACACATCCGCCACCGGACTACACCTAGCTAGTTCCGTTTCCGTTTCACTTTCTGCTAATTCGCTTTCTCGTTTCGAGAGTACGCAATCGCATTGTTGCTCGCTCGGCGGCGAAGGACCAAAGACTTGCCGATCGAGAGACTCCAATTCCAGTCTTAATTCTCTCGTCATCGAAGTAGTCATGGGGAAAAAATCCGTCGGATCGTCCGGTGAGCTTGGTTCGTCTCTGAGAACTCTAAGAACACCGCTATCGCTCGAAACTCGCCTGTACGTCGTGTAAAAGAAAAAAAACGAGAGAGAGAGAGAGAGAGAGAGAGAGAGAGAGAGAAAGAAAAAAGAAAATATCAATTATGTTATCTCGTGAATCGTAAATGCATTGTACAAGGCGTACCTGAGTTCTGGTTCGGCATCGCTAGGCGTTACTTTACTTCGATTCAGGCTAGTGAAATTTAAAAATTCGTTCAAATTTTTCACAACGCGCACACACTTTTTTTCCGGCGTATCATTTTGTTCGGTACCTTTATTTTGGTCTCTACCTTGAAGAAATAATCTTTCTTTCAATTCCAACGGATTAACGCGTTTCGACTTTCCGGTCAACGAATCCGTACTATAACATTTTTCCGTCGATTCGGAATTTCTACGATTCTTGGTCGAGGTCAAATCATTTTCAGGCTCCGAAGATGTCTCGTAAGGAGAATTGGATCTACGAACGCGAAAACGGTCGATTATTCGATAAATAATATAACGATTATGATCGAAATAATACCTCCTAATATCGCCGTTCCTTTCCGCGGCTGGTTGTCGTACTCCGGATTCTTCGACGGTGATATTTTTTCGTTTTCCACTGGCCGCTATGCACGCCGACGAACTTTGTCGCCTAATCGCACAGACCTTCGTGTAGGCGTTCTCACGAATGTGTTTTACATTTGGACTGGGCGGCGGGGAAGGCGGTGGGAAGGGTACTTCGGCGAGATTGAGTTCGCCGTTGGGCGGCTGCGCAGGGAGCGCGGCCCAGAGTACCTCCAACATCCTCAGGGCGTCGTCCAAGGCAAATTCTCGTTTCATTTCTAATAGAAGCCAGCGATAGCAAAAGAGAAGATCGTCCGCTTGATGGGACTTTAGGTAGGCATAAAATTCTGGATCGTAGTGTTGTAAACCTAACGCGAGAAAAGAAATCGCTGGCGAGAGCGATACTAGAGAGAATATTAAGATCCATTATAAATATATCTATCTTACCCTCGGCAAGATGGGCAAATTTCGTAGTCATCGCGATCCCATCCAGCATGAAATTGTCCTTCAACCTTCTCATGAGAGCGCAAAGGCAAATGTAGGCCTGCGCTTCGTCCCTCATGGTAACTAGAAGAGGCGACGCTAGGTCGCTCATCCCTTGACAATAACTGACGCTCGGGTGATTTAGAGCGTAAGTCGTCAAAATATTGAAAAGGCTCGCCGTATTTTGATTGTCGTCCGAACCTCCATAAAATTTATGGTGTCTGTCCGTTCTGAGAACGTCCTTTCTAACCATACTGGTAACGTATCCAAGATCTCCAACGTTTTGACCTTTCTGAACCAATACTCGCCATCTCTCCCGAAGATTTTGATACTCCTGGGCCTTTCTTTTCATGTAATCCATCCTTTCGCGGCCGGACATACCTTCCGGATAAACGTTGAGAATATGTTTCCAAACGACCTTTCGCAGACTCGGCTCGATCCCACCGAAGTAAATGACCGCCCTTAATTCTTTCGAATGTATCACCTGACCTATGGGATCGAGAAATCGACGAAATTCCGCATCCGTCAGAGGTGGCCTAGGAGGCTGAACGCTTTGCTGGTGCGACGATTCGTCGCTCAAGTTACCCAACGCCCGTTGCACCATGTTCAAAGTTCTCTCCATCTGTTGTAAGACAACGAAACGTCGTCCAGTCGAGTGAAAGTTACAAACAAACAAAAAAGAAAAAGACGATTATTAATTATACTCGCCTTATTCATTATGAGGCCAGGCAATTTGGGAGTTTTATAAGGGAAACCGCCGCCGCCGCCGCCGCCGCCGCCACCACCGCCACCACCACCACCACCGCCACCGGTTTCCTGCTGTCTCGTCGCCACCTCCTGAGCATTCTGTTCCCAATAGCAATCGCAATCGCCCGTCTCGCCGAAAGGCTTCAGGTTTACTTGAAGATAGAGGTAAGGCTCCGACGCGCTAAAGATATCGTTCGTCTTATCGTCTTTTATCATCGTCACGAAAACGTTATTATCTGGTTTCCTACCTGATGAAAGCGGCGTCCAAATCCCAATCGGAAAGAAGGAACAGGTACGTTTCCGAGCCATAATCGTCTATCGCTCTATACGAAACGGTAAACTCTCTGTACAAGGAAGAAAGAAATAATAAGAGAAAACGTTTAATTGGTACTCCTTTAAATCCAAAGATTTTATCGTATCTCTTTATGACTCGTCGAGCGAACAATAACTATCTTCGCTCGAGAAGCAAACCTTTATCGATACGCTTAGATTTCAACCGGAGGTATTATTTCTATATATTTCTAATCGTACGTTATATGGCTCTTACCCTTTTATATCGAACGCCTTGATGAGTATACTTTGAAGAACTTCGATCGACGTTATCTGCGGATCGACGCTGAACTTTCGATATTCCGGTTGGTGCCTGGTCTCGCATTTCTACGAAAGAGAGAGAGAGAGAGAGAGAAAGAAATTATTTCGATATCCTTTTAAAGAATCGTCGCAATCTTCTTTACATAAGAGTCACGTTCCCGTCGATGCTACTAAGGATTAACGACTCTACACGGATACGCGCGTGCATGGAATCGAAGAAAACTATTCCTACATTTCTGGAGCAACGAAACGAACGAACGTATAGACGACCGACTTGATATTTTACCGCCAAATAGCTTCGCGACCGAATCGATTCAACGAGAGATCGTGTTTTATCTTTACGGACGCTTTTGTCTTTCGCAATTCGTTCGTTCGTTCGTTCGTTCGTTCGTTCGTTCGAACGGACGGACGGACGCATTGCGAAAAGAAGCAAAGTTAAAATTGCTTCTTGTCCCCGATAAAACGCCGATTAAAATGTAGGTGCATTTAACATATAGCCAGAGAGAACTCGTTTCCTAAAAGGTTTCCCATTTACGCGTTAATGGAGCCCGGTAGGAGGGGTAGTAATATAACTGGTGGTGTAACGATTCTTCGCGAAGGCGCTAATTTCGGATCCTTAGCGAGCGCACGAACGACCGAAAGAGGCTTTTTTTACGGATCGATACGACCAAATATTTTCCTTTACCGAAGGGCGACATTTCTAGGAACTCCTTATCGCGTTTCCTCGATCGTAAAAAATCGATCCGAAAGACACGGTGTCGTTGACCGGCCATCTTTCCTTCGGAATAGAAACGCAATCGACGAAGGATCGAACGTTCGAATTCACAGGGCCAACGGCAGACGTTAGGATCGTTGGATCGTACACTCCTTTCGATCGTTGCACTTGGCTAAGCTGCATCGTCAATATTTTCTTAAGAACAACGTTTTCCCAATGGCGTAGGCATCGTTGACGAAACGATGGATAGTGGGGAGGAAAAAAAGAAGAAAACAAAAAAAAAACAAAAAGAAAAGAAAAGAAGAAGGAAATAAAAAAGCGGGAAAGTATAAGGTTAAAAAAGTGAAGAAGAAACGTTCGTACCTTCACTTTGACTCGCACGGCCTCCCTAGGACAGCCAAACATGTTCGACATCGAAGAGGAGGCACGTCGTTTCGTGCCTCGGGTATCAAGGAGACGAGCCCCTCACGACGACGTCACTGCGTCGGTTACGAGATTTTCCTTCGCGCCGCAGAAGGCCAACATCGTCCTACGACCGCGATCGACGTTTCTCTCCCTCTCCCTCTTCCTCCCTCTCCTCCCAACCCACCCACCCCTCTCTCTCTCTCTCTCTCTCTCTCGCTCCTCTTTATCCACTCCCTTTTCGTCCTTCCCTATGAAATCCTTTCCCTCTATCGGCCCTTTCGCGTTATCGAAATAACGCGTCTCGTCTCCTTTCCGATACTTCTTACGATTGTTCTTCTATTTCTTTAGGATGAGAAATCTTTTGGAAATGCACTCTTTTTTTCTCGCGACACGGTACTTGCCGCATCGTACGGGAACGTCCCCGTCGGCGATCGAACGAAAAGGTCGTCTTCTTTATCCCGTACGCGATCGTGATCGCGATCGCACACCGGACACCGATCGAGATTTTAACTCTCGATAACGGTGAGAAGAGAGGACGTTGACACGCTCGACGAGCACTCTCTCGAGCACTTACGGATAACAGGAGGCGAAGAAGCTTAGCCGGAGACGACGTCTACGACGTTTCGAGAATCCTCCTTCGTCGTTCCACTCGAGATATTCGCTCTTTATTCGTGTCGGAAGAACGTCGACGTTTCGCCTCTCTCTCTCTCTCTCTCTCTCGATTTCCCTTATGGTCACTTCATTTCGATCCAAGTCCGTCTCTTACCGTATCGTTATCGTCGAAAGGTACGAACGTTCGTACCGTTTGTACCGTTCGAATCGGATCACCGCAAGATCCTCCTCTCCTACGTTCGCGCTATAGCGAGGCACGTTGACGGACCCCGCTTCGATTTTTCTCTCTCGTGCCAAAAAACGGACCTACTTCTTGACGTTAAATGCAACGAAGGGGGAATAGAACGTACACAACGATCTCTCGAAGCACGTCACGAGCGAAACGATGACAGAAATACGGCAGGCATTGCTATCGATTGACCAGAATCGAAACTCGTTCGAGAAAACGAGAATCCGGTGTGCTCTGAAGATGCCGAGGAACGATGGGGTGGGGGTGGGTGGGGGAGCTTTCGAAAGAAAAGAGAAAGGTGGACGGGGATAGAGGGAGCCTCGTTTCGTTCCGCAAGAATTTTCCTTTTTCCTTCGATAGATAAGTTTCTTTCTTTTTTTCTTTTTCCCCCCTTCGAACGATACATAAATACTTAGTTTCGATACGTTCGTCCTCGCGTCGCCTTTCGAGTTTATCGATTAAAAGCGACATCTTCGATACGTCGCTCATCGAGTCGACTCTGTTCGGGCAAGTTCGTTAGTTTCGAATTTACCGCGAGCACGGTTTCAACGCGAAGCGGTAAAATCCGAGAAAGATCGTTGATATTTCCCATAGAAAGTGTTCTTTAGCGAATACGAAAGTAGACGTCGACTCGACGAGGTAAAAGTGCGTCGTATTTCGTGACGATGAGTCGAATCTTTGTTCGACGTTAACGGTTGACGACGCCTTAACGAATTCGC
The DNA here is from genome assembly GCA_918808275.2 of Dolichovespula sylvestris. Classification (NCBI taxonomy): domain Eukaryota; kingdom Metazoa; phylum Arthropoda; class Insecta; order Hymenoptera; family Vespidae; genus Dolichovespula; species Dolichovespula sylvestris. Next base: position 5,212,150 of record OU964980.1, read on the forward strand.
GTTAACCGGTAACCTATAAGTGGCGCGAATTTTTGTGCCGTTATCGTGTCCATCGCGAAGAACGTTTTCTCGATCGTTTTTCATTACGTTTTCTTCCTCGTTACCCATTTTTTTATCGTTTTAATTTTCTATCGAATTAAACCTGAAAGATATAAAGTACTTTATTAAATGATCCAATTGCGTTCGTATTCTCGTTCGATTTATTTGTCGGTCGGTCGGTCGGTCGGTCGGTCGGTCGGTCGGTCGGTCGATCGATACATTTCTTTATACGTTAGAGCGTAAAGGAAACAATCCGCGCCCGCGCGGGCGTCATTAATTAATTAATTAAGGAATAATTTTCAATTTTATCATAATGGGAATCGATGATTCGAGATTTCTTGGAAAGAGCTACCACCTGTTGGACGACACGAGAACTAATGCTGCTGCGCTCGTCGGGCTTTATCCAGCTTGTGCCGCCACCTAGCGTCGAAAATACGAACCTGTATTTTCAGAGTCCGTCGGTATTATTGCCGACACTTGGTAAGTAAATAACGAAATTATTTTCTCTCTTTCCTCCTTTTATTAAGGAGATACGAGAAAAATTCTCTCTGTAATATGTATTAATCTTCGTGGACGATAACAGATATAACCGATGTCGACGTTACGCCTGGGTCGACAAGGATCGTGATATACCGGTTTCGAAATAATACCAATTACGATATTTTTAGAAATCCAAGCGAGACGATTCTCGATTGATATCTACTTGTTTTTTTTTTTTTTTGTTTAATAAAACGTACAATGATGTAACGACGGTAATTCCCTTGCAATTTATTCGCGGTATCTGTCCATAATAATTTATAGTAGCAACATAATATGCGCAACTTCCGGGAATTAATAGCGTTGATAATAATTAATCGTCGGACGTAACGATTCGGAAAATTATGAATCGCGCCTATGAATTTGTATCCGAGTAAACAAAATAATGATCGACGAGTTCTAACGACGAACGTAATTCCATTAACGAAGTATCCAAGATATTATAATATACTCGATGAAAAAGTTGTCCATCTTGATTCTCGGATGTTCGATCTTTCGAGTCACAAAAGGTTGCTTCGGGATTGCGTCCGGGTGCGTTTACTATTAATTTAACTGTGCGCCGGGACGCGAGCGTTTCCGATATACTCCTACCGCTTTTATCTCTCGTAACTCGTTGCTGACCTCGATAAATCTTCGTTAGCGACGCTTTCGAATGGAGATAGTGGAATTGCCAGAGCCAGGGAGGTTCCCATGAAGATGAGGAGTACCAGTAGTTTACCCTCCTCCTTTCTACCTTTATCCGACTTCGCCTACGTTAATCCCGACAAATTCTATATTTATTTATCGCTGTAGTTTCGGACACAAGGTTATCGCAAACAATAACACTTCTTTTTTTATGCCCTCGTATATTTTTGCATCAATTCGTTTTCTTCTTTCTTTTTTCTCTTTTACTAATTCCAATAATCGTTTCTAGAAAATGTATCTTCGTACAAAAATAACTCGATGATTCGAGGCTTGCTCTTTCGATCGATGAAAATTTTGTCCAAAGTATATATCGTATAGTTCGTATCGACCGAACGAAGAAATAGATAATTCCTTTTAGCGGAGCGGATAAGAAGAATCGAGTCTCGCGGGAGAAAAAGAAGGAAAAAAAGAAAAACAGAACAAGCTTCGACCATGAAACCGCGCCAATGTTCTTGGCTCCTAATTGACTCTCGATATCATTATAGGCGACGCGATGGATGATGGAAATGTAAGGGAGAAGAAATAACGAAAGAGATGTCGTTATCGCGAGTCCTTAATGCCCGAGTAAACTCGATAAATTAATTGTGTGCGAGGGATGAAGGAGAGGGAGAGGGAGAGAGAGAGAGAGAGAGAAACAGCCTGTTGACTACGTCGGTGATAACTATGGAACCTAGCTAATTGATTGACACGTTATGGCTCTCTGTTGATTTCCTTTCGAAGCAAATATTTGGTCTATAATATAAATATCTCGCTCCCCTTGTAAACGCACAAAATAGAGGAAAGAAGGGGAAAAAGGAAAAAGTCGGGGCGTTAGAGTTCCCGATACATCCGTCCGTCGCGATGAATGCAAATGAAATCTGGGCTCGAGGTAAAGGTTAAAAACACGAAAGGGAGTAAGAAGGGTGGTGGAATTTGGGTCGAGTGTCGCACTGGAAGATGCACGATCTCAATTTGCACGAAAAGGGTAGTATCCATTTCCATGATGTAGGGAGGTCGAAATTCGTCCGGTAAAATTAAGAACAGCGGGGCAAAGAGCGAGGGAGAGAGAGAGAGAGAGAGAGAAAGGTCGGCCGACGGAGGGTTGGAACGATTAGTCGCGTTCAACCCCGTTCGCGTCCTCTTTACGCTAATACCCTCAAGTGGCAACGTCATATACATATACGGTGGGCGTTGACGAGCATTGAGATTAATCACTCTCGCTTATATTCTCGTGGCCGTTCGAAGCTCTTGAATTCGTGCGTGTGACTCGTAGATACGTATCCGTTTCAATTTTTACATCGATTTTATTATAGATAGGCACGAGATAGACAAGTCCATTGTTAACGATAATGCGTTAGATACGCGGTTCGACCGAGAGCATTTTATTTCTTCTATTTATCTTTTTCCCCTTCCCCTTCCTCCCTATATTCTTTTAGACCTAATCGATCGCGACCACCTTCGAAACTAACGATAGGTACGAGGCGTTTGGAATTGATCGTTTATGCGGGAAACTTCGTTAGGATCTTCGCGTAAATTTTCTACGAACGTTGGAACCTCGCCAAAATCAGGATTTTCCTGGTTTCGAAGCTCGCTAAGAGAAAATAAGACGTTCGTCGGTGCGTGCTCTACCGGATGGTAGTGATATCAAAATTACTAAAATAGTCTTCGCCCGAGAAATATCGGACGCCGCCGGTGATCGGGCTCGGATCGTTTTTATTTCTTCCTATTCTTCTTTAAATTCGATATCGGGAGAAACCCGGGATGTCTCTAGTTTTCGAGGGTTAACGATGAATATTTATGAGACCGTTGTATCAGCCGATGAATAGCAAACGTTCGAAACGTTTAAGGAATTTACGGAAGAGGATTCGTTTCGTCGTCCGGTACTTTTACTTTTCAAAGAAACGTCTCAAAGGGTCCTACCGTTTCTTCGGCATACAACGCCTCGCTTCTTTATTTATTTCTCTCCATTTCTATTATTCCGTTTGATTATTTAAAGGATCCCTTAAGTATTCGAGAGAGTTCTTAGACAGTAGTAAGATGGTGGAGGAGGAGAGCAGTCGGAAATGCTAAATATCTTCTCAGGTTCTCTTTGCTTTAAACAAAACCGAGTAGAACGTTAGGAGAAAGGGAGAGAGGAAGGAAGGAAGGAAGGAAGGAAGGTGGGCCGGGCCGCCTCTTCTTTGGGCTTGTCAACTTCGAGTCTCATTTCATGGGTAGCAAAAGAGACGAGGACGAGAGCGGAAGAACGACGGAGACAATGATGAGAAAAAAGGGAGATTCTCGTAGGCGAGGAGTCGCCAACTTATTAATCAACCTTCAGGAATCGTAGAATTACAGAAGTGAGAAAGGACGAGAAGAGAAACGCATTGGCGTATTTTCCCTTTATTTCTTCAAAGGCGAAATCTACGAACGAGAAGACAATTTTTATCCTTACGTACAAGTATTTCCGGTTGGAAGGACAATTTCGGAAGACGTTCCCCACAAAAGCGTAGTCGTGAAATTCTCTTAACTTCTTAACTCGGAAAACCCTTCTGCTCTCTCTCTCTCTCTCTCTCTCTCTTTCTTAGATCGTTACTCTCCATTCTACGTGGCGCTTCGCCCCAAGATCCGCGAGCAGAATGGGCAAAGTCGGCGATGCGCGAAGGGCACATAATGGCGAACGAGGATAGGGCCGTCTAGAGGGCAAATCCGTGCTACGCTGCATTTTCGTTGTTCAGCGATACGTTCGAGCTTTCCACTCTCCTTCTTCTCTTTCTTCTTCCCTTTTCTTGCATCGCTTCGCATGCAAGCTGAAACATTTTTTTTTTTTTCAACGAGCTTCTCTCGAGCGTCTCTCGCTCCGACTCTTTATCTTTTTCTTTACCTTTTTTTTTTTTATTTTTTTCTTTTTCTTTTTTGCCTCGCGAACGCGTCCTCTTCATTCGCATTCGTATAAATCCTATTCGTAGCACGATCCTCCTTTTCTTCGTCCTTCCTTCTCCTTTAAGAGAGCTCGTTTAAACGGTAACCCGGGCGAAAGAGAGCGTACTGCTTCACCGTCTCGATCGTTAGCTAGTTTTACTTTTATTTTACATAAATGTTTCCGCGTCCGACGGAAAGTTTTTTTTTTTTTTTTTTTCATTTCCTCTCAATAAAAATACTCTTCTATTTGACGCGCCATTGCTTCCGTGGGGGGGGGGGGTGTCGTATACCTCCACAATCCGTTCGAGTAGCTACTTTTGATGAAATTAATCAAATGGTTTTGTTAGGTTAAAGTCGGTCCTTCCTTGGGAATAGGTATTTGCACGAAGATGAAATATTATGTTCTTGGCGGGATCTTTCATTCTTGTAGGACGCCGGAGAATAGCGTCCCGGAATCGTCACGGTCTTCGTCGCCGTTCCTGTAATTTCGTTTAATCGTCTCGTTTGTTTGCCCAACGACGTTTTCAATGGAACTCGCGGGAAACGTTACCAGGATGCCAGATGGATCTAACGACAGAGTTTAAACGAAAGTATTACGAGAAAGAATAGCCGAGATAAGAACCGTTCTTTATTTAAAAGGAATTTGCAAGTTAATCGCGATCGGTAATAACGGGACGCGTCCTCCTCCTCCTCCTCCTCCTCCTCCTTATCCTGGCGATATCAAAACGTGGAAGAAAAATGTCCGAAAATTTTCCGCCCGGAGGTTATCGCGTCGGAAAGAATCGAAATCGGCGATAACGTGAAACGATTTATAATTCGTTCTTAATGTATATGCGTCTAGCTAGGATCGATTAGTAGGCGAACTAGGCCTCGACAGTGTATCGGCGATACAAGCGAGGAAGGTTTATCGCTTCACGGAGAGTTCTTAAACTCGATAAATTTCTTCGGCCATCTTCTTGCCTCCTCGAACTCGAGGGGATCTATTAAAGTCGTTAATTACTATTAGATTATCGATCGAGCTCTCGAATACAAGGACAAAAGGCAGAGCCCTGCCTCGCTTAGCTCGTTACGGAATAACCCCAAACCGCACGATTTTGGCTTCGTCATCCGTTACCGATTTTTCTTCCCTTTGGCCAACTTTGCGGAGGACGCGGACGGATCACGTTTGTTTGGACGATATAGGCGACATACGTGCGTCGTCGAACGTCGAAGCTTCGACGAATTCTCGATTGCCCGTTTATTCCTTGGGTTTTATTAGGAAATCGTAAAAGCTATTTCTCATCGTGCCGATGCGCCAAGAAATTTACGATTACGCGCGTGCTCCGCGTCTTTCCGAGAGCGCGCAAAACTTACCGCCTTGATTTAATTATTTTACTTGGTGAGAAGAAAGGTATACATTAAGCGAGTACACGTATACCCGCTCTGGATAGTCGTCGAGCGTGCATCGTGTTGCACGGAATAAGAATACGCGTTAACGCATTAGAAATTTCCAGGCGTCGCGAAAAGTATACATATATAGATATCCCCTCCCCCTGCATTCCAACCGTACCTTTCCCTTTTTGCATTTATCCTTTTTCTACCTACCGTCTCCTCCTTCACCCGTTTTATCTCTACAGGTCGTAGTTAAACGTACGATCATTTCTCGTTAGTAAAACGAGAAACTCTACGTGTTTTTACAGAGTTTATGGCTCGACCATCCAGGGAGTACTCGCGCATAAATCGATATTTTGACTCGTTACTAAAGATCTTTCGAATAAATACATTCATTCACGTAACGTTTAGAGAATTTTTAATCGATGAACGAACGAATGACTCGCAGCAGTCGTTCTCGTCGAACGTGTCACTTTCGATCTTTTCAATTTCCTTTTATCCTATTTGCTGATCGAGCAATGATCATGAAGATTCGAAAGACGGTAGAGCTTCGAGACGTTATCGAGAGATCCCTACTGTCAAGGATGAATATAAAAGAAAGGAAGAACAAAAGGCCGGAAAATAATGACTCGAAAGAGGGGGACCAAGAGTGATAAAGCGAGCACGTGGATGAGAGTGCCTGGAAGAAATAAGGGAGGGGGAAAAAAACGAAAGGAAGAAAATATTCCCCTTATGGGGGAAGAGACGAGACAGAGACGCGGGAGAAGATAAAGAAAAGGAGATTAAGGAAGTCGAAAGAGATTGTTTGGAGATGTGGAAAGCTCCGAGGGAAGTGATCGAACTTGTCGTTGTTTCTTTTCATTTCGTGGGAGTATATTTCGATGCAAGGGGGGGGGGAGAAAAAATAATAGGGAACGAAAGAGGTTTACTGTTCGAATGTGGGGATAATGCGTGATAGATGATAAATGTGCAAAAAGAGAGAGAGAGAGAGAGACAGAGAGACAGAATACGTCGTTAAGGTAATTGGCTGAGCCATAAAGTCCAATTGGTCATGCAGATTTTCCTGCCTCAATGAACATAATTCCTGTTAATTGCATTAATGAGCACGCGCGACAACAATTAATAGCAGTTGGATGTTTGCGAACGCTCTTGCGTTCCCATCACCGTCGCTACCATCACCATCACAAACTTACCTCTATATTTGCCTGATGCGTATCATGCGATACAGAGAGAACGCGAAACGCTGATATAAACGTCGAGACGACGATTCGTACCGTCGAACTACCGGATACTGCTCTACTGATTACGCGAAAATAACGATAACGCTTGTAATACGTATGGTAGAATGAAAGAGTTCTCGCGACATGTCAACTCTACCTTCAATATTTCAAAGTATCTGCATACAACGCGTCAGAAGCTTTTTTTAGCTCGGATAAAAAATAGTCCTCTGAACTTTCGACTACATATCGAGAATCTACAAAATAAAAAATAAAACAAAAAAAAAGAAGGGAAAAAATAAACAGACAATAGATTTTTTTTTTTATAAAAACTCGATGGAAACTTTTCAAAAAGTTTTGCATGCATTTTTTATCGCTACCGCAATAAAAATAGATTTTTTGTTATACTCTTCACCTACTTCATATACCATAAAAATATCTTGCTATCGTAAAAAGTGTCGGAATATTTTTATTTCCTATTGGACATACGTAATCGCTGTACGATACCGATCAGCTGTCAAGTTTTCCTCTATTACGCGGTAACAGATAAGAGGAAAACGAAAAGGTAAACGAATATAAAGTAATAATCTATGGGTAGATTCCTTTTAATCGTTTTCCCCCTATCTTGACATTTCTTTCGTTAAAATATAGTTGAAATATCAAACGTCAACGTATGATGAGACTCGCCACAACAAAAAAATAATCATGACAGGTTGTTTCCTAGTTGTTTCCTAGGTTGAGCTAAAAACCGGCTTAACTCCTGCAAAGGCCATAAATACTAAAGGACTCGCGGAGAAAAAGAGTGTAGGGATAAAGCAGGTAGGGTGAAAATGACCAAGCTTTATTGGAGAAAGGAAGAGACGCATTCTCCCTATCCTATTTCGTTCGACAAGTTGAATTTCTCTACGTTCCCGCTAAGCGAGCGAGCGGACGAACGAGCGAACAGTCGCGTTCGTGCGTTCGTATTAACCGCATCGCGAGTGGCCGTCTCGTCGCGTCTCTTTGATCGACCGAGGAAAGAAAGAGATCGAGAGAGATCGAGAGAGAGAGAGAGAGAGAGAGAGATAAATCGTCTCTTACGATTGATTGGACAATTGTCGATAGTTTGAGAACAGAGTCGAATACTCGACGAAAAGACGACTTCGGATTGTCGAAGATATATTTTTCGAGTTAAGAGAAGAGAAAGAGAGAGAGAGAGAGAGAGAGAGGAGAAGGAAAGCAAATGTCGGTCCACTACTAGACGCCCCTCGTTCTCAGTGAATATGAATGTAAACGAAGGAATAGCAATTTGAGGAACGAGCGAAGCTCGCTCCGATTTGGATCTAGCTTTTAGTGGTTGGAAGGAGAGAACGGGAGATAGAGGAAGAGGGAGAGAAGAAACGGAGTAATAACAAGGATAATACTAATAACGATTGGGACGGGCCTAGGAGCTCGGCGAACGACGAAAATTGCAAGATTTGTCTGAAAGGCGAACACGATCGTGAGGGAATAATAAATCAGGAAAAGGAAGGGATAAAGCGAGAGAGAGAGAGAGAAAGGGAAAGAAAGAAATCTTGCTCGGTTCTCGGCAGAGTTATCGGCGAGAAATAGCAGAGAGAAGCAGTGGATGAATAATAATAGGAGAAAAAAAGAAGAGAAAGAAATAGAGACTAGGAAATAGAACGACGTGAAAGAAAGAGAGAGAGAGAGAGAGAGAGAGATTCCTCGTGATAGGATAATTCGAAAGGACGAAACGTAACTCACGAGATCGTGCACGAAGATTAGAATTTAAAGCACGCTGAAGAATTCTTACAAAGAATAATCGCCGAGTGTAGATCTAAGTGTAGGGGGGGTCTAAGCGGAAAGGACAAAGTCCCGAATTATAACGATGAGCTTTAGAGAAGAAAAATGAAAAAGAAAAAAAATGATATTTTTCACGAGCGTCTAATCGATTTCACGACGGAAGAATAGAAAGTGGAAGTATAAATTTGATTAAAATACTCGTTGGCCGTTAGACCGTCGTTAGATCGTCGTTAGATCGTCGGTGATGCTTTAAGATTTTCAAAGGTACACCGGAGATAGTTAAACGTCACGTTTTCAGCACGAGGATCGGTCTCGTGCCAGCCTTATCTACCGGTTAATTTATCGAACTTACCCTATTAAAGATAATTACGTGACTGCTCGATGGTACTAGCTTCCAATCTAGCTTCCTAGGTATCGCGGAATAATTTATTTTATTTCCTTCCTTCCAGACTCGAGAACGCGGAGAGGTAGCTTACGAATGTAATTCGGTTCGAGTTTGTTGCTTCGTTTTATCGCGATTAACGGACAAATCTTGGCTTCTCGTAGAACGTAACGGGATCGAATTTTTACTTGTAACGATAAAGCTCGTAAGCGTTGTTCCGATTCTCTAATGCCATCGATACTTAACGACTTTGCTAATGACCCGAGAAAATGTCAGGTAGTAAAAAACAAATCGACCAACTTTGTTCTATCGTTTATTCGCGGTTAATCTTCTTCTCTTTTAGTTTCTCCCACCTTTAGTTTTCTCAATAGACCGGGGATCCAACTTTCGAAAGAGAGATCGCTCACGATATTCTCATATACGTCCTCGCCGTATAGCGTGTGAGTGTGCGCGCGCAACACGCGAGTGAAAACGATGATAAGGAGTAAAGAAAGAAAGATAATGAGGAAACGCGAAGAACAACGAAAGTGACTTTACCTTATTACTCGCGTCGGTTCAACGTCGTACGATAGTCGGGGAAAAAAAAGGTTCGCAGGGATAAGAATAAAAGGAAGAAAAGAAAAGAAAAAAAAAGAAAAGAAAAGAAAAGAAACGGATCGTTGAAAATGAAGGGAAACTTGGAAGTATATCCGCTCGCTTCGTCATCGTCGTCGTCGTTGAGAAATTATCTGTTTCTCCTTTTAATCTGTCTATCCGCGAAGGTATCGACGAGCAACGAGTCCCGAATGATAAAATGTTGTCCACCGCAGGAAATTTTTTCCGGCCGATCGAAGGAATATTGCGTTCCGGCGCCGAACCATGCAATGGAGTTGCATCCTTCGTCGAATGGCGTCAAGTTAAATCACGGTATTCCTAATTGCGAGAAACCGGAGGATATCGCAACGATTTTTCTCAACGAGATCAAACCGGACGATTACCTCAGAAGTCCGGCCTGTTTGGAGATTCTCCGAAAGGAGTCTTCCGACGAGGAGGTACCAATAATCGTTCATTGTCGCTCGAACGAGGACGACACGAGGAATGAAACAACTGGATTGTCCTTTCCAAAAATCACAACGATTCGAAGGTGTTGCCCGAAGGATACCCTCTTCGATCCTGCCGTGAGATTCTGCGTGCCATCGATATCCTACTTCGACGATACCTCCTCACCCCTCTCTTCGGACGATCCCTTTTTCTCTTTCTTACCGAACATCGACTCGATCGATTTTCTAGCAGTGACGAGAGGTCCACCCATTTGTTCGAGTGCCATATTCGATTTTCATATAAACTCGAGCGATTTCATCTTCGAGGATCGAACTCTCAAAGTAAGTCGAATTCTCTCTCTCTCTCTCTCTCTCTCTCTTGTTTATATTCGAATTTCCTCAAATTAGGACCCCGTTCGAATCGATGCGGTGTTCGCATCGTCCACGATGCTTTGCGCGCATACCTACGTCCCCTACCGTTACTAGAATCGTTTGTTTGCATCGTGTACACTCTGCCGTATTTGGACGATTTATTTACAAGTTTGCACGATATAAACAGATACACGCGTGCATCTCGAGTATTAACTTTCGCGTAATTTAAAAATACAACCCGCTTTTATATCCTGCGTGGGGAAAAAAATGTCCACCAATGTTCGTAACTGGTATTATCGAAAGGCATGATCCTCGATAAGCTTTTAAATCACTAATTTATTCCTGCGATCGTAAAGGTACGTGTCGGTCGTATATCGAAGATAGGTACTTTTGATGATGCTGCATAGAGCCATAAAAAAAGCGAAGAATCGCGCGTCGTTCGAAAAAAAATTTTCGATCCTCCCCCGGTTTGAAAATTTCCTTTGGCTTTTATCGATAAAAATTTCATGATCCGCCCTTGAAAAAATGATCTTTACATTTTTTCTATCGAACATTGGCGCAAATGCATCGCGCAAATGAATAGAGAAATACGTTAGATCTGTAGAAAACAATGTGTACGACGTAAAACACGATGGAAATATTCTTTGCCGTCGCGTTGAATCTTTTCGAAAATACTCATCTCGTTTGGGATTGATTTACGTAGCGGGGAGAGGAAACATTTTTCACGATGGTAGCGTTTCTCGTTCTCTCTCTCTCTCTCTCTCTCTCTCTCTCTCTCGGTGACGATTCCCTGTAGCGGTCGTTGATCCTTGGCAGGATGCCGCATCTCAAAGTGTCAAGGTGCGTCAACGTAGACGCGGACGCTCGCATCGTTTCCACCTAGCTACCTTCCTACATAGGATTCGCTCGATCCTTTATATACTCTGTCACATTGCTACGTCATTTCTTGCGGTCGAGCTTATATAACGGCGCCACACGTGCGACGCGTGTCATGTGTGGATTTTGGATGACAGTTTTGCGGATATGTCAGCCGAACGAGCGCTCTCCGCTATTTACATACTCGTCTGTGCATGTACGTTTCTATGTAACATTTACCTACGTACATATTTTCTTCTCGCAGCTTTCGCTCGAATACACTCGCGTGCTACTTTGCATCATTAAAGAATCGAATAAATAATTTAGTCGATGGTTATGAAAGTGCTCCGAGTAAGATATTTTTTTTTTCTTCCTGGTTTCTTTCTTCTTTTTTTCTTTTTATCCGCATCGATGTAAAAATAAATGATGCATTCAACTTCTTACTTTATTGACTCTCATAATTATTGGCACATCGTTGGGAAATTTCATTAAGAGAATCGTTGTAAATAAAACCAATCGCGCAAGATAAAATCGCTCGAGTATTCTCGTTCGTGGCACTTTTCGAGCGAAAAGTCAAGGTAAACGATCGTATCACGAAAGAAGTGGTAACGTGCACGCGTCGTGCTACGAAACGGTGCGAGCAATTCTGACATATCGCCCATGTTTATTTTATACACATAAAATATTCTCTGCAAGCACATAGAGAGTTAGATCAAAGTAACGAGAAACGATTCCAACTTGGAATGAGATTTATCGTCGATACGATGCAAAACGGACAGAATTTCATAGCTCGACGGAATGGGAATAAATATTTACGTCCATCGTATGGACGACACAATGCACCGGTATGTGCATTCATACACACACACACACACACACACACACACACACACACACACACTGTTTTGTTATTCCATCTTGTCGAAAGATTATTAAACGTCGAGATCCTGATTCTTCGATCGTCTCGAAAGAAGTGAAATATCATTCGGAAGTTCTCGATTACGTAGGCACGTACATCTTGTTACTTAGCGGGGAATTCTCTCGTAACCTTGATGGCCGAGGATCACTCGTGGAGTAATTCTGAGATTAAAAATAATCTGTGCGATCGGATACGTAGGTGTATTCCGTGTGAAGAAGAAAAACTGGTTTCTTGAACGTCGTTGTCGGAATGAGATACATCGAGTAGATAATCTTTCAATCGTGTGCCATTCTTTAGTAGCGAGGAACGTAACACCTGTTAAAAGTTAAATCGCCGAATTATCCGATTTACACAGATTGGCACCGTATCAACACGGCATCCTTTTGAAATTCTTATCTACGTTACGGATAGAAAGACTCTAGACGCTACTTCCGACCAACGTGTTCTCAATTTTAAACTACGAAATAGAGGAGAAGGATCTCCGATATCGGGAGTACGTGTTAAACGATAGTTCGATGCTCGGTAAATTTCAACGATTATTCGACGGATTAGATTCTCGTTTAACCATCCTCGTAAATTTATTTCTTTTACTCTCTTCCGCAGACTGTAACTTTTTTAAATTAAAACTATTTTACAACGCCCCAAAATTGTTCTTACCGGAGATACATATAGACGCGTATTCGTAGAGGATCGATTATTACGAGGGCAACGTACGTCGTGATAGAAGAAAAGCACTCGATATAAGCAAAGATCGTATTAGAAGGAGCCAAGCGGATCCCTCGTTAACATCCAAGCCCCTATTCACCTTTCTTATTGACAAGTCGTGAGATCCAGGAGAGCGAAACTCGACGACGTCGTCGTCGTCGTCGTCGTCGTCGTAGTCGTTCGCCGAAGAATTTCGTTAACCAATCGCGATGACGTCGTCCTCGTATCGTCGTACGGTCCCTCATACGGTTCCTTCATTACGAACAAAGTTACGACAGGCACATTAATCTCACTTGAAGCGAATCTCTCGCAACAGCCAATCAACCAGTGAACCGACTTGCTTCGCGACATAACACCTCACGAGTTTATCTTTACCGGCTCTTTTTCTTCCAAAAATGATATTCGAGGAACGGCAACTTCTTATCCCCAACGGATGACGAAGGAAATTTCGTCTCTCGAAACTACCTCTGACTTTTACGCGAAGATCACGTCAGCCTCCCTTTCGTTGTTATCGCGCGAGTCGGGCGAGGAGGAAAAAAAACCTTCAACGGCTAATGATCCTATTGACATTTAAATCCACGAACTTTTCGATAAAGTAATTCTTAATCTTACCCATTGGAAATATCGATTCGAAAAATATTTTGCGCGTGAAAATAACAAAAGAAGGTATTCTTAAAATAATCCTTTCACTCGCGAGTGATTCTTATGCGAGAGATCTCAGGGAATTTCTTATTCTCCGCTGTCTCTCTCTCTCTCTCTCTCTCTCTCTCTCTCTCTCCCTTTTTCTCTCCGGCGAGTCGAAGCTAATCGAACGTGCCTCGTAGCACGAAAGTAGAATCGACTCGATCGCTTGCTCCCTCGCGAGGATCTTTTGTCGGAGCTTCGAGGAGTTCCAAAAACTTCCTATGTTCGGTGAAAAGAAAAAGGAAAAGAGAATGGGAGAGAGAGGAAGAAAAGGGCAGCCGCCGTTGTTACCGCCGCTGCGGAAACGAACGCTCACGGTAAATAAATCCGACTCATCGTTGGAGAATCTGCGGGGCGTGGTGGATACTTCGAACGGCGCGGTTCTTCCGCAAGGATGAAGGGACCACCGCATTGCGGAAAGTGCCTCCGATGTCGGATCAGACAAAGGGGTTTCTGTTTCTTCGTCCTATCGTTACGAAGCTTGACACGATATTCCTCGTACAGATATTTCAACCTTTGCAAAAACGTTCTTTCTTTTTTTCTATATTTTTTTTTTTTTTTGAGAATGATTAGAAGCATTCGCATGTCAATCGTGCGATAATAAAATAATTGTTGTAACTTTCCGTCGCGTGTAACGCAAAGTCCTGTACGTTGCGTGTCATCGAGAGATTAATTAATTCGAATACTATTATTAACGATATATATATATATATATATTATGTAGCCATGTTAATTAGTAATCAATCGTATGAACAGTGATAGCGTTTATTCGCGTTATTATATGTTACGCGTTGGAACTCGATCGCTATCGCTTTGAAATTCTGACGAAGGAGAGAAAACGTATTCGTTAGCGGCTACGAATTTTCGTTAGAGGCGAACGAACGTTTGGTCGAGCGTTATATAACGACGGTTAACGTCTATACTTTCGAAATTTTTGGATTCTTTGTGTACTCGACGATTCTTTCAGGTACCTTACTACCTGTCTTATATCTATATCGTCCGATTAATATCGAAGAAGAATCGCGATTATACGAATCATAGGTTTGAGGTATCGCGACGAGGACACACACATTCTTCTTTCGGTTCGCCGATTTCGCGAAACTCGAAAGAATCATTTACTATTTTCTAGTTCGAAAGATAATAAAAGGAGAGATCTCAAGACTTCCGTGTTTTTGTGTACTTCTCTTGCTTTTATATCGCATAACATTTCTTTTCCGTCTCTCTCTTTTTTCTCTCTCTCTCTCTCTTTGAAAAACAGAAGAATTATGATCGAATCATCTCGTCGTTCTTATTCGCCTTCCTCGCGACATTATTCCGACGCATGACTCACAAATTTCAAGGAAGTTTTATTAAGTATTCATCCGATATGTCGAGCATACGGGCTCCTCTCTCTCTCTCTCTCTCTCTCTCTCTCTCTCTCTCTCTCTCTCTCTCTATACGCTCGGCAAACATACTCGAAGCACGATCGATCCTGAAATGTATCGGCAATATAATTTCTAGGCGACACTGTCGTTGAGCCAGAACGGACGTAGGAGGAAAGAAGAGATCAAGCTGACGGAAGAGAACGCTTGCATCGAGCTAATTCCGGAATCCACGATTTCGAACGGCAAACTGATCCTACGGCTCTGCCGAGATAAACAAATTTGTTCGGAGAAGTCGTGCATCAGGAAATGCTGTCCGGAGGACCGATTTTTTCTATCCGGAAGAGTGGAATGTCCAAAATTGTACGACTATCCGATCACACCGATCGGGCTTCACGAACATATTTTGAAGTCGCCGATTCACCATGATTTCTTCAGAGAAGGTTGGTCTCCACGATCATTACTAAAACTCGATGGCTATTTTTCTCTTATTTTTGTCTTTTCCCCGTATAGATTATGGCTTGCTCGTTGGTAAAACATGCGGAAATTACGGAATGTATCCCGTGATTCCGGAAGATAATTGGAGCATTACCCCTGAAGGATACCTCGATGTGCCCAATTACGCGGTCTACCGTCAAGACGCGTATTGCATGGACATCCTTTACGACGACTCCAACTTCACATACACCTTTTTTCCTTTCGTGTGTTTCGCCATGCCTATGGAACCGGAATCGTGTAAAGTACGGTACGACTATCGACGCTCTCTCTCTCTCTCTCTCTCTCTCTCTCTCTCTCTCTCTCTCTCTCTCTCTCTCTCTCTCTCTCTTCTTATTTTCTCCTACTCGATTTGCCCTCCAAGGTTCGATGCGATCGACTCGACGATCGTCTCCACCATTTATTTCTTTTTTACTACTTCCAATCCTATTTATAAATACGCATGCGTACGATATAGAAAATACAATAATACTACAGAAAAGTGCATTTATCGATGAGGTGAAAACTAACGAAATGTCGGAATTAACGAGGACTTTTGCCGAATGTATTATCGCATAACGCGGAGAACGAGCTATTATTTATGATCGTCGTGGTGGGGATTACGGCCGCGCGTTCCAATCATCATTGTTGAGTAATTAATGCGAATATTTGATAACGATAGTACGCGCTCGCATTATCTCGTTTCTATCGGTATTTATTATTTTCAGATTCCTACGTTGATGATATCACGCTGCTTCGAACGCAACGTACATATACATATACCTATATTTAATATCATTATATTACTACCTTTCGCTTTACAACTCGCGTACGTATCATCTTCTTCCTTCCCTTTTATCTACATATTATCCGTTGTTACAGATTAATGAGTTTCGTCTTACGGGGTACCTTATAATCCTCGCGACCGATTTTACAAAGGCCCCGAGATCTTAACCCGTTTCTGTATCAACGGAGATGCACGGTTCTCCTTTGAGAATAATTATTATCCCCCGGTTTAGCTTCTTCTCGATCTAACCTCGTGAAAACGGTTTCTCCTAGCTTTACCATTTCTTCTATCTGTCTCTCCTTTTCTGTCCGTCCTCTTCTTTCGCGCGATCCCGCGCGCGCTTCGAGACAATGGATGGGCGTCGTTTATTGCGTGGAAGGTTTGTTTAACTTTGCCGAGTTTAAACAACTAAAGCAGGCAGTTCAGTTTCGCGAAATCCAATAGAAGGAGAGGAGATGGAGGCGATCGTAGACATCCCCGTTCGTCGTTCCACGTTTTCTCCTTTATGCGGATCGTTTCTCTCTCTCTCTCTCTCTCTCTCTCTCTCTCTCTCTCTCTCTCTCTCTGCCTAATGTGTGCATGCGCGTGGGCGTGTAACGTGGATGGACACGGTCGTAGAGAAGAGAATTCTCGCGGAAACTCGATTCCACCATAGAACGGACGGTCGAGTTTTGATTCTCTACGCTGCTGACTCGTTTCGCGTCCCTTTTGCAACCCCTCGCACTTGCAACGCTAGCAGACGTTTACAACGAACGAGTCGTATATCTTCCAAGAGAAGAATAAATAACGATAGACGTATGGCAGACGAAAAGAACATGTTGTAAGAGCAACTGGAGAGAGAACGAGAGGGAGAGAACGTTTACCTCGAAATGCCTGCGTCGAAAGTATGAAAATATAACTATTTTTCCAATTTTCCAAACATTCCTATGCTCGGTGTGTGAATCTTATTTTTATTATTTTTATCTTCGTCGAAAATAATGGGTAGCCATCGTCGTTATTTGATAAAAGAGAAGCAAATTGAAAGACATTTTCGATCACAAGTTGCTTTTCGTTTTGTCATAGCACGTCGGTCGAGGTTTATTCAAAGATTACATATTCCGAGAACGTCGAGGCTAGGTTCGAATAGACCAAGTCCGATTAAAAGCTAGTCGTTTAAAGAAGATCGTTCCTTTTATACGGTACGTCGACTTTGATGCTTTCAGGTGCAGTATTAATAGCGTACTTCAGTTGATCAGCTGCGTATTTTTGTTGATAACGTTGGTGGTCTACGCTTGCCTACCCATTCTCCAGAATCTCCATGGCAAGACTCTCATGTGCCATGTCGCCAGCCTTCTTTCGGCTCTCATTTGTCTGGTTGCGATTTCCTGGACGACTCCGGACTCTATTCCAGAAGGTTCGATGGTCCCGATATCGTGCAAATTCTTAGGTGAGCGTGTGCCTGCGTCAAACGTCACGTCGTCGAAACCGTTTTAGTATGGAGAAGAGCTTTGAAGAAACGAATGCTCTCTCGTTACTTTCTTTCGCGGAAAGTTACAATTACAGCGATTATTTTTCAAACGTCCAAGATCGATCTTTTTATTCGATCAAATTTTTTCTCCCTATTCATCTTGAACACATAGAATTTAAAGATCTCCTTTCGTCGAGATAGGCGTTCGAACTAATACCCGTACTTCCGTTTTTGCAGGCTACACGATGCTATTCTCCTTCCTCTCGGCTTTCTCTTGGCTCAACGTCATGTGCTTCGACATATGGTGGACTTTCGGGTAAGAAATTGCTTTCGATAAGTCACTCTTCCTTCGCGATGTCTTCGATCGATAAGGATTATATTAGATGCCCATGGCTCGTGAATCTTGTGTTCTTTTACCTTCCTTTTTTCTTCCTTCCTTCCTTCCTTCCTTCCTTCCTTCCTTCCTTCCTTCCTTCCTTGCTCATCCGCAGTTACTTACTTTAGATATTTTAATTAAATATTACGTCGATATAGAGTTTCGTTTTGTAAGATAGTCTAGGAAATGTTTTAATTCTTCGAAACGAGAGTATAGAATTACTCGCTACGAGGATTATCATCCAAAGTACATTTTCCTAGCAAAACTTTCTCTTCGTGTTAATTGAAATAACGATCTCAACTTTATAATATTACCACGATTAGGCGACTAGCTAGGGAAATATTATATATATATTTTTAATTTTCACATCTCAACATCTTGACGTCTCGACGTCTCGACGTATCGCAGTCGTACCATTCGCTTTAATTTTCTGATATGCACCGAAGCTCTCCCTAATTTCTGCGCTAATGAACGCGACTCCGACAACGCGCTAGCTGCAAGCGCGTACGTACGATGCGGTCCGGTTTCGTTCCAAGGCATTTACTTTACGATTATATTTTAAGAAGGAATGCGAGAGTAGGTTCGCATAAATATTTGTAATATTAAGGTACGTTGTAATTTACCGTGACGCGTTGTAAACGTAGATTACGTCGCTACGAGTACGTTCATAATTTGGTATATATTACGTGGTCAGTTCCTAGCGATTTCAACTAATTATCCCTTTCTATCTCTTTCTCTCTTCCTCTCTTCATTCTCTCGTTTAAAGTGCGTAACCAAATTACTCTACGAGTTTATGGAAAATTCGTTAAATTAACGCATAATTATCGTGCACTGCGCGTTCATCGCTATCTATTATGAAAGTTCAATTACAAAAGAACACCGTTAAAACGAAACACGGATGAATTTTATTTCTTTAATCCTCGCATTTATGGTATTTACGATACGAGTTATAAATATTAATACGAACTCGAAATAACATTATTGGCATATTAATAACATATATTCGAATATTATCGATGACTCGCGAGGGATTAAACTTTATTTCACAAATTTAACAGGTTGGATTTTTTCTCTTATTCCGAGTGTCGAGTGGACGAGTGTAAAAAGAAAAATATTTCGAAAGAAAGCCGCTCTCTATGCCGTTTTTATTTTTATTTCTTTTTTATTCTTATTTTTATTTTTATTTTTCTTTTTCTTTTTTGACGCGTTAAAGATCGGCTCGCGAATCTCTTCTTCTAGCGGCACTTTTGGAATCGACGAATCGAACGGCGGAGGACGTGCGTTGTCTCTCGTCGTTCCGCGGCCGTAACTGTTTGTGTTTTCAAGAGTCTATTCTAGACGGAAGATTTGTAAATGCGGGAAGAAAATAGATCCACGCTGACGATCGTCCCACACGTAGCTTTCCCAAGTTCGAAGCCTAAGTTCGATCGAGCTTATATAGGAATTCTCGGAGAAATCTATGAAAAATCTATGAAAAATCTATGAAAAATCTATGAGATGTCATGTTTCTTTACTCGCCGAGAATAATCTTGTCTGACGAAATACGACGAATTCCTTTACGTAACTCTTTTTCTCAAGGACGTCGTCGGGAGGCTTAGTAAACTCAACCGACAAAAAAATTCTTATTCCTCGTCGCAGCAAGTAACGCTTAGATTCCTCGAGAATAGAAAAAGGCGAGAGGCGCGCGTTTCTTATCTCTTTTTTTCTTCAGTGGTACGCGTGGAAACACATCGACGAGAGGAAGAGGACACAGGAAAAGATTCTTCTTGTACTGCGTGTACGCCTGGGGCCTGGCCAGTTTTATCACCGTCCTGGGAATCGTGGTCGATCACACCAACTTTTTTCCAATGTATTTGCGGCCTAGCATCGGACGAGCAAGCTGTTGGTTTTCACGTAAGATTATTTTCGTTCCTACCATATGAGAGATTCGTTATTTGAAACATCTTTTTCGACGTTGCTTCGTAGCGGGAAGTAATCTTCGCGGTGAACTCTTGTTCTTCATCGCACCGGTGACGGTTCAACTTCTAATCAACATCGTCTTCTTCGTAATCACATCTATACATTGCAACAAGGTAAAGGCTGAAATAAACAGAGTGATCGCAGATCCTTCGGACGCTAGAAACAAACGATTCCAGGCCGATCGAATCAAGTAAGTGCGATCCTACGATTCTTATTATCGTTAAGTTTGATCCTATATCAAAGACTTTCTTCATTCTTCGTAGATTGATCATAAACATAAAGCTGTTCATCGTTATGGGAATATCCTGGATATTCGAGATCGTCTCGTACCTTCTCAACAAGTACGCACAAAATTTGAAATGGCACAAAGAATTCTTTTACGCTTCGGACGCCTATAATTGCCTTCAAGGACTTTTGATCTTTACTCTGTTCGTTCTAAAGAGCCGCGTATATTATGCCCTGCGAAAAAGATTGGGGTTCGAAGAGAAAAAACGGATGTCGAGCAACGCAACGACCGCCGTACACGACACTAGCAGAGTGAAAAACAGTGCTAGCAATAGCACGCTTATGTCTACGTTTCAAGTGAGCTTGACGCCATGACGGAAACCGGAAGAACGTTTTACATAGATCGAAGCGTTCCACTTATAATCGCAGTTTTCTACGAGGCGTGCGTTATTTTTGCATCTTGGGTTGCGACACTCCAAGTTTTCAACTCTCTCCGCTTTAATATCCTGTTACGTGTACTACGAGTTCCGCGAAGAGGAAAGAAGAGTAACAAATTCGACCGAAAAGATCTTTGTATAAAGTTAAGAAAATGACGCCATCGACGTTGCGTTCCTTTTTTTTTTGTTGTTTTTTTTTTCTTCTTCTTTTTATCTTTACCTTTTCCTTTTTCTTCTTCTTCTTCTTCTTTCTCTTCCTCTTCCTCTTCCTCTTCCTCTTCTTCTTTCTTGCTCCTCCAAGCTCTAGACCATCTCGCACGAAGATTCGACTGGGCTGGAACTGTCCGGTTAAAGTTTTTAAGATATTTACGACTTTCTTATGGTAGATATTTACGCTCAAAAGTTAGAGTTTAACGAGCTATGTTTCTGCAATCTTTAAATCCGTACGTACAGGCAGTAACGTTCTAGCCGAGCTTCGAGCGATTATTTTTGTTACCTCATAAATGAGTAACGATGTCGGATACTCGATTCTTTAGGAAGAAAAAAAAGCTGTCTCTCGTGAGAAATAACAGTGTTATGAGGAAACACGATTCTTCAAGATCTCTCAAAGTTGAGAAACGATAAGTGAGAGAAGCTGCCTTCAAATATTAACTATCGTCTATTTATTGAGAGCGAACAAAGTGAAATACATATTTGTATATTCTTCGAATCGGACATTGTTATGAATCGTTTTCGAGAAACTAGTCGTCTTATACGTTATACCGACAAGGAAAAGCTTTTAACGTATTTGCAATTTGCTTCATACATTTTCCACGCTTGTAACTTAGTTCGAACACGTAGCTCGTAGACCGTACAGAATCAAACGAAGACGAAATCGAGATCGAGTTCTCTCGTAAGATACCAAAGAGGCTTTCTCGTTCGTAACGTAAGCTGATGTTCCCAAGAAGTAATCCTATTACGTCATTAAATTTACCAAAGAGAGAGAGAGAGAGAGAGAGAGAGAGAGAGAGGGAGAGAAGGGAAGGGGGAAGAGAGTGGCGGGGAGAGAAAGAGGGAGTCTTTACAATTTGTTACGAAGCAACGCGCCCGGAGACACGTGTCCTAAATGATAGCGTACAGTTTTATACAACGCGACAAACGTATCGTATTTTTGCTTTCCCTTTTACCGTACGGCTAAGCTTTATAAACGATAATTGTTCGACCGGTCTTTATCAAATATTATTATATAAATGGTATAAAAATTGCGGACGAAGTATCAAAGAACGTTGATTAAAGCCATCGTTTTAGAAAAATATTTCTCTTCTCTACGTTATCGTATCTCTTTTATTCGACTGTACTCGCATTTGTAAATTTATCACGATACTTGTAGTTTTCATATTTCCGAAGGAAAAAAAGAAATGGAAAAAAAAAAAAAAAGAAAAAACAAGAAAAGGAATCCTCGGCAGCACAATTTGATCAGCTTCGTTCCTTCGCTCATCTACGAACTTCCGAAGTAGTTACCGGCCAAAGAATAGCGAGGTTTCGGAAAGTTGTGCCAGCCGCACTAATTTTCCTGTTTCTCCATGCATATTTCTCATTTTATTTCTTTTCTCCGTCGACTATCGTTTCTTCTTGGAACAGGACGAACGATGAGGAGAAAGAAGATATCGCTCAGATCGATCCTTATCGCAGAAATACTTTTATTACACTTACATATATATTCGAAAATCTTATCTCGCTTAACTTTGATAGCGTCGAATAGTTGGTTACGATTATAAAATATCATCCTCGATAGAGATTATAGATTGATATTTATTATACTATGTTTAACTCGTTATCTTTGTCATCGCACTCTCGCATAATCGTTGATAAGGCACGTAAGCGCAGAAAATATTTACAGATATCTACACGCGATTAGAAATCTATATAATAATAGCGCGCCAATGAAGATCTAATCGTACGAGGACCTCTCCACGATTCAAAAATGTACAGAATCTTCGGATGTAGGCAAATATGTACATACACGTATTATCCTTACTTCGTCGTCGTTATTTCCCCAAGTTTATAAAATATCTTTCGTTACCATTCGACGAACCAAAATAACTTTATTTTCTTCTCATCGTCGATATAATTTTCATCGTAATTACAACGTCGCCTTGTCCTTCTCCTCCTCCTCCTCCGAGAAAATATGTTATCTTAATCTTATATTAATACGCGGTTTATTCCTTCGGTACCACTCGAAAGGACGGCAAATTCGAGGAAAACTTACCAATTTTTATACGCGATATCGGACAACCGAGGAAAAATAGAAACGAGGTGAACGGCGTCGGACGACTTCTCTCAAGGATGGCGATCTTCTTCGTCGAGCAGAAGGACACACGTGAGAGATTAAGCTACTTTCTTTCTCCCTCTCTTCTTCCATTATCCGTGTCCGCAGTTAACCTTACGAAATAAAAAGTTTTCTTCCCGGTGACCGAAGAAGGTCGAACTAGTGTACATACGCGTAGAGATACTTGCGCTCTATCTCTCTCACACACACACACACACACAACACATACACCACACACGCGTCGGGCACATGTATGCACATATATAGCTTTCCTTTTACGCGGCGAGATAATAGACGTAATAGCTAAAAAAGAAAAATAAAAAAAAAAAAACAAAATGACGCGCGAATAAACGAAGAACGAGGCAAGGATACGTACGTATTCCCTTCTCGAGGCATCCTTCGATAAAAAGACCTATTAAACACGAACGAACGTAAGAAGAAGAATATAAAGTAGAAGAAAGAAAAAGCAAAGATCGAAAGAAAATGAGAATCAAGGTTTCCTTTCGCTCGCAGTTTCTTCGAGATCGGGATCCTCGTTGATGATCGAAATGTCTCGTATAGAGGGTCTTCTCGTTTTCCAAGCGTCCGGCGGTGCACTGGGGGTCGTCGTCTTCGTCAATAATTTTGGACCGGACAACGATATGATGATAGCGCCGGTCGGTGCCGTTAATAAAATAGATAGAACGCAAAGAGTCAGAACCGTGTTCGCGTATTCGACCTGCTCGGCGTTATCCCGGTTAACCTCGTCGAGAGTGACAGGTCCTAACGCCGCCTGCACCGTAGCCTTTGCCATCCACGAGAGAGCGATAAAGACCTTTTCCTTCGTATTGAGCTTGCTACGAATTCCTACGAATATCGTCACGATTATCCTAATAACGATGCCGGCTATGAGACAGCTGATCCCAAGATAGACCGTTTTTCCTTTCAATTCGGCGATCGATATCTGCGTCCCGGTGATCCCGAAGAGAATCGGCTCGAATATCATCCAGAAGATCTCGAAGGACGTTGCCACGGGATTCTGGAACAGGAGAATTCCTTTTAATTCGTATTTCATTGCCTTCTACGTATAATATATATCAACAAAAGTAAGACGTTAATTTAAGGATACCCTGTATAAGACGATTAAGAAAGGACCGACCAATGAAGGATCAAGAAAGGATTGACCAATGAACGATCAAGAGAGGACCGACCAATGAAGGATCAAGAGAGGACCGACCAATGAAGGATCAAGAAAAGACCGACCAATCACGAAACGTAAGAAATACGGACGAGTCCATTTCGAGTCGAGCGCCGGGGGGGGCGGGGGGGTATCGCGCGCATAGAAATTCTCTCCTTCGATTCTTTATCCGTCGGATAATTCTTTCGGCCGATCGATTATTCGTCGATATCTTGAAGGAGGTACGATTTAGAAGGAGATACGTTAAGCTCGCGTCGCGTCTGGGTTGCGTCTACGTCCAAAAGATCGGGTAATTATATAGATAGAATCCAAATTGGACGAGTCCATTTTTCTCGAGGTAAGAGACGTTGCGACCAATCGCAAAGCAGGACCGACGATCGCCAACAATCGTCGACCAATCGCGTGCGTCCTTTCATGCCACCAGTTACGATTTTTCGTCAGTCGATTGTTTCGTTCGTTAAGTTGAGCTTCTTCGATCGGTGCTCCTTTATTAATCGCTTTAATTACGCGGAAAAAATTAATAATATTGCCGACAAATACCATCAACGTCTTCTTCCGTTCTCGAGTATCGTCGTTGGTGACTGGTTTACGTTCGAATTTGCGCCTTTTCGTCCAAATTTTCGAACGAACGTTCTCGTCGCTCGTCCGCGTTCGTCGCTCGTCCGCGTTCGTCTTACCGACGTCGTTAAATAATAAACGGATTATTCTTACGCGAACGATCTCTCCTTCGGAAAGCTTTTCGAGCACTCTCTTCCGTTATATTTTACGATGATTTGTCGGTACCGTAGCGATCGATCGTCATCCATGATGCGTAGTACATACACGGACGCTCATATAGTCCATAGACGCGGCAGTGTGCGTGCATTTATTTCGAAAAGAAAAAATGTATCTTCGATCGATCAAAGGTAAGAGAACGTTCTTCTATATACACACACATATATTTGTATACGTGCGAAAAGGAATGGGACAAAGAGACGACTTTAATAAAATATACAAACATTTCTTCTTCGTGTTTACGTGCGTATTACCATTGCGTCATATCAGTCGGCGGAGTGAGGCTGGATAGATCGCAAGGATTCCTCGTAAAAGTATCGGCTTTCCTGTCTTTTCTTTTCTTTGTTTTTTTTTTTTTTTTTTTTTTTAAATATCAAAACGTACGTATGCACTCGTCTTTTTATTTCCAGTCTTTTCGAATGTGTGTCGGCGTACGATGCTATTTTTTCCTCCCTCGTGTATTCGCGTACTCGTCGAAGTCTAACGCGCGTTTACGCGTAAGAGGGCATAAATTTGCGAGCTAAGGGATATTATCGTTTATAGGGTGCTAATTTGAGAAGACACACGATACGTCGCGTTATTGCGACATTACGGCGCCGTACAGCAGCGGACGTATGTACTACGTTATACGTAGGTACATATCTCGAGGTGTAGAGGCGGGGTGAGGGCGGTGATGTTAACGGAGTCTGATGAGCATCGTCGACGGTTCGAGAATATCAAGGTCCTCTCTATTGTTCTCCCCTCGATGCGATCGTGTCACCCGGATCGGTGAGTATCCTGCTAATTTTTTATTCGTTCCATTAACGAACCGGTCAGCTGAAACTTTGCGCGAATCGATGTCCGAAAATCTTTCATAAAATACCATCGAAAAGCTAACTTTGTAAAATTCACTTGCGATTCTTTCAGCA
The DNA here is from genome assembly GCA_918808275.2 of Dolichovespula sylvestris. Lineage (NCBI taxonomy): Eukaryota > Metazoa > Arthropoda > Insecta > Hymenoptera > Vespidae > Dolichovespula > Dolichovespula sylvestris. The sequence goes on from OU964980.1 coordinate 5,237,829, forward strand.
TCCGCTGGATAAGATATATGCTTATATCTGTGTGTGTGTGTGTGTGTGTGTGTGTGAGAGAGAGCGCGCGTGCGTTTGTACACATAGGATATACGTATACGCGGAAAAATGGAAAAGACGCCGGATGCAACAGATAGAGTAACATTTAGAACCATCAGTGGTTGGATTTATCCGAGAGATTCATTATAAACCGTTACCAAAGGAACACGCTATGGTGCTTATAATTACGTCGGCTGCTGCTCATAACGCCGTCATTTATTCTCTTTCTAGAGCTTCCAAAGAACGGACGTACACATTGAAGAGGATCGTCGATATTATTATTATTTCACCTTGCGTATCGTGTTACTTAATGAACGTTACGTTAATCATTCTTTACTCGTCGTACATCGTATTTGTTAATAACTCGATCTACGTAACGTTATAGATATTTCATGCGAGTATTATATCACGTATTCAGCGTATAAATCTTCGTTTTAATTAGACTTAAATTTTCAAACGTTCCTGATCTTATTTTATATCAAAGGTATAATTATTACGATCCGTTGATATCATTCGATTTATTATAGATCGCAAAAGTTTAATATGACATTACCGAAAGATTTCCAAACTAAAATCGATTCGAATTAATGCATTCGAAAGCAGTCGGTAGGTTTGTCCGTATTAGCAACCTACGCGTGTATATCCATGGTTGGAAAAGTTTACAGGTGCTTTGATAGCTTTACGCTTTGAGACACGAAGAGACCAACGTACGAGCTACGATCTAGTCGAATTAGCGTAGAATCGAGTTAAGTTTAAAGTTACGATAATTGCCATTGTCTATGTACCTGTGTGCCATGGCGGTGTAAAGTATTACAGCGGGCTATTGTTTAGAACGAACCCCATTTTCCGACTTTGCCCGAACGAGTTGCGTGCTGCGAACGCTTTTCGAACAGGACGAATCACTGAACTGAAAATAATTATTTTACGATCCGTCGACTTTCGTTTCGTCTCGTTTCGTTTCGTCTCGTCCCCGTTAGTTAGTTTCCCGAGCGACACTTTGTCGACCGAGTACGTTGACTTTTAGCAAAAATTCCCCTGGCAAAGCGCACGGTGCACGGTTTATATAGAAATGCAAATATACGAGCAGAGCACCGTTATTCTTCTGACGCGTATTCTTTCACCGTCGAGCTTTCTTTCCTTTCTCTAGGAAAAAGACCAAAACGAGAAGCGCAAGAAGAAGAAGAAGAAGAAGAAGAGAAAGGATAACAAACACGTTTCCGAGCAAAAAACGGCTAGCAGGGTACCATTCGCGGTTGTGATTATCATCCGAATTAGCCTCAGTCCGTAGGGGTACGTTAAAATTAATGGCGCATACTTATGAGAATAATTTGACGCGAGAGAACGAGAAAGAGCGGAGGGTCCAGAGAAACGACGAATTTCTAGATTAAACTTGGAGTAAATCGAGAAATAGGAGATCGGGGCTGAAGAGGAATGTAACGTCGATCCAGACGTTGCCTGATTTCACGTAATTGAATAGCACCGCTTAATCGAAAGGTATGCATTAATTAAGGCGAGCCAACGGAGTAAGTTAATTAGAGGTTGCCACGGTACTTTCATATTCCAAGTCGAAATACGACTCTCGTTCGACCGTTTTCTTTTTTTCTTTTTTTTTTTTTCCCCTTTTATTTCGCCGTTCGAGAACACCTTCAATGTAACTATCGACGGCTACGATTCACAATCGGTCGATCCGTCACACGCTCGATATTTCGCATAATCAACGAAACCGATCGCCGTCCGGGAGTGGCAAATCTAATAGAAGCTTTGTACTGTACCTAATTGCGGTAAAATTTCCGTTTCTTTTTGACAGATCGATGGCTCCACTCATCCTTTCTTTCTTTCCTTCCTTCCTTCCTTCCTTCCTTCCTTCCTTTCTTTGTTTGTTTGCTTCGGTTCACTGCTCAATTATCCAAATTAGCCGTATTCGAATCGAAAACTCTTTTCGTTACCCTCGTTGAAGCGCGAATTTATCCTTTGATCGAGAGAGAAAAAACGATCCCCTTTCGAAATCGATAGCATCGCTCGTGGATGGAGTCGAGTAGAGTCGTCGTGCCAATTTCGATTCGTGCGTTAAGGTACCTTATCGCGCGATCCATCGATAGGGAATAATGAGGAAAATGCCAACCCCGTAATAACGATAGGAGTTTAAGGAAATGCTAACGTTAATCGTCAACGTCGAACGGATAATTTACAACGTTGGCTCGAATTGATCCTGCGGATGAATATTCTAATGACGATACACGCGCACTCGTTCGCTCGCAATCATATATAGCTATTAATCTGTTTGCATTATGCAAGAAATACGTTATACCGAATTTCAACGGCATGGATAATCGAGTTCGAATCGATAATCCGATGGGATAGAATTCGAATAGACGATAATTTGTCTCTTAGAATCGTAGCTACGTTTAAACATTTTCCCAAAGCATCGACGCGATCGATCAAAGATCATTTGACCTTTTTTTTTTTTCCATTTAATCATAAGTGCATAGACGTGTATCGCATATAGGAATATACTGGTGGCTGTTAAAATTTATGGAGATTTGTAACTTTGAAATGTACTCGCCATCCAGCGTGAATTTATTACTTTTTATTATGTTACTGCACACACGGCGCGCACGTAGCAGCAACGACCCCGAGTATAGACAGATTTTTCGTGCGTCGTGCATTAGCCCGTCGCGATAAATTATCCACGAGTCTTTTCTACGATCTTAAAAAACAAAATCATTTCATTTATATGCAAAGCGAACTCTCACTGATATCCCCACGAAAATTCATTACTTTCTCGGATCGTTCACTCGTGATAATAATTTCCTTTCCCTCTTTAACTTTCATGGATTTATTACACCGACCAATCTACGAAGTAGAGTTATTAAACTCCTCACCTGGTTTTACTCCACTACCAGCGGCCTGGCAATAACGATTTTCAACGAGCGAATTTTTCAAATCAAGAAACATTGATATATACATATATATGCGTGTGTGTCTATAAATAAATAAATAAATATATATATATATATATACGCGCGCGCGCGCAGGCACACACACACACACACACATTTATTCCTCGTCCCTGATGAATATAAATGATAGAATCGCTTTTTTTTTCTTTCTAGATAGACGTAATCAAATTCTGAATGCGATATGAACTTTATATGGTTACAATTTCCGTAGCGCGAACTATCTATAGTTTTTCCCACAAGGGACACGAAGAGCTGCGAAAGAATTTCTAATGTTTTTATGCAAGTCCGAAAGATGTTTGCTTCTAAATCTCATTAAACATCGTGCAATATAAATGGAAGAGAATTACGCGCGAGGTGAGAGAGAGTGTATATAGGTAGATTCGGTAGGATACCTAATAAATTGAAGTAGGTACTAGTAGTATGCAGGCAGGTAAAGCGTGTTCGCGTCTTTCCGTTGGCAAGAAAATGTAATTAAAGTAGTTTGAATTAAGAATTATTTCCGTTCAATAGAAAGTACTATCCTGTCTACGTAGTTGGTTGGTAGTGCCGCTGCCGCTGGTTGGAAGGACCAAAACGAGTGGAAACTCCCTCGAAACGAGGGAAATGGACTAATACCGTCGCGTCCTCCATTCGCACGATATTACTCTCGATACGGAAACTAACGTCATAGGGAAGGGAGATTGTAGCAGAGCCCGGCAAAATCAGCTTGTACATGAATCGACGACCGAGCAACGACCGAGCCCCCTTTCTAGCCGCTTTTGGCGAGCAAGTAAATGCTAGTAAACTTAGTTGGCCGTACTCGGTGGTGCATCGTTGAGTTTAAGAGCCGTTGGAGGGGGTAGGACGCATAGACAGGACTGTAGAAATGAGGGTGCTAGTCTCTACCGGTGTGTCCCGGTTGTGAGTTGCAACATACCGGTAACTGCTACGACTACCGTCCTTCCTCCTCCGTTTCCTGTCACTGCGATGGCTCCTTTCGTTCTCTGCATCTCTCTCTCTCTCTCTCCCTTCACGCATTTCTGTTTTGCCATCCTACCTACGTATTCTCTTTCGTACCCACTTTTATCAAATCTCGCGGACGAGACAACTTTCCTTCTACATTTCATTTTTATATTATTATCGTTATTAGTCTCATTATTATAACTATTCTTACCATCTCTTTTTATTAGTCCCTTTCTGCTAGACCAGGGAAAGTCGTTTGCACGACTTTCTCTCTCTCTCTCTCTCTCTCTCTCTCTCTCTCTCTCTCTCTCTCTCTCTCTCTCTTACTCTCGTTTTTTCGTCCTTTAGCCGTCCGATAATTTTTTCTCTTTCTCTTGAAACTTTCGGACCTCCTCGTTGGATATTCTTTCACCGTAGGGAAACTGCTTCTTTCGAGAGTTTGCCGAGTCTTCTTATTACCTTTAAAGCTAACAAGGATAATATCGTAACTCGCGTAACAGTACTTATTACAAATTATCCTAGCCAAGTTGAATATAGCGAAACTTGGCGTTATTCGTTCGTTCGCGCGGTCGCATTACGTAAATTTTACTAGCACGTTACGTTATATAGCTATAACACGGGATATTTCAAAAGGGCTATAATATTATTAATCGTGCGAGTAGGAAGAAGGAAAAGATTACGTAGATCGAAACGGAAAATAAAAATCGAAATCGCCTGTAGGGAAAAGTTTTGGAGTAAAATCAGCTCGCATATTTCGTCACGATGGAAAACTTACTTTTAACGCCGTGTTCTGCTATTATTCGAAGAAGAACGCGAAAGATTTTCCATTCTCACTTCTCTCGGAGAGGGAGAATCCTGCTCGAGAAAATTATCATAAAGTTTCCATCTCGCCTTCTTGGGAAAGATTTAAGGTATTCTCTTTTATTCGTCTTATCGATTCGAGAGGAATCCGATATACCGGATTTCCGCACTTCTTTTCCGCAAGTAAGGGACTTATGTGTCGATAATTAGATACGAATATGGCCCAATATATCTATAACCTGAGTCGGTCTCATAATCGTCGACTATATATTATCATTATTATTAGTCGTCGAGTCATCCATTATTCTCTCTCTATTGAACTAGAACTTGGATCGAGCATATTAATCTTATATTACCTAGATACATCAAAGTTCTAAAAGATAAATCGAGAATAACTTAAAGCATGCAACAAATACTTGATGGTTATCGTACGAACCACATTTTACCTACCGTTCTTCATCACCGATGCATCGAGTGTTTCAAGAGAGCTATTCACTCCGCTTTGCGTAGTGATTTAATATCGGTCCAATCGATTTTATATCACTTGAAATACGTTTATCGATCGATCTCGCGTTTGTTTGTATCCTCAAAAAATACAAATATCTATACGGGTAGAATTTTAATAGAAGTTGTTAGAATCATCGATTATCAGAAGGACCACGTTTTATCGCATCCTGTCGTCTCGCCCGAACGATGAACCCAGTGAAACGTATGCGATCGAACTTGTAGCTTGCGCTAAAATCTAATTAAATCCATCGGTCGGTGCGACTAAAGGGTACATCATTGAGTTTTCCGGAAAATTTAGTCGGATTATGTCTGACATTCCTGTTCGAGAAACCCTTTCTCGACCACTCGGATAACTGCTTTTCCATGTAAAAATGTATGGGAGGAGAAGCTCGAGAATCGATATCGCGTTCGGATAATTTTCGTTCGAACGTTGTCTTCCGTTCGTGCTGTGTGCTGCTAAAGAGAGAGAGAGAGAGAGAGAGAGAGAGAGAGAGCATGGTAAGAACGCTCGACCGAATGTTCTCGGATCGCTCGTACCTACGTAAGCAGGATAAAATTGAGTGCGTTGAAGATGAAGACTACTCAAAGGAAGAAAAAAGAAACATGTATCCTCTCACTCTCTCTCTCTCTCTCTCTCTCTCTCTCTCTCTCTCTCTCTCTCTCTCTCTCTCCCTCTCTCTCTCTCTCGGTATCGATTCAATCGGAATGAATTTAACGAGAAGCTCGTTAAGAAAACGAGCACGTTTTTAGTTTAATGGAAAATTCGTTGGTCAGCTCGTGGGTAGCGCATGCACGTCGTACCAGGGAAAAATCTTGGATTCGTTCGTATCTTTTTGCTGGTCGTACTCGATGCGATTTTCTCATCAAATATTTGGACTCGCGGCTAATTCTTTCGAGTAGCTCTTACGTTTTATAGAATCGTGGAGGTTACAACGGCGTATACTCTAACGAAACTTATTTAAACGTATCTACATATCTTAATCCATAGACACGCATGCATTCGAATTTAATCGCGATTTCATCTCGGAGCAAAGGACTCGGAGCATGCGAATGTGGGGCTGGTGGAAAGGGTACTGGCAAATACAGGGTACGTCCCGTACACGCGAACCGTATTCCGTATTTCCATATTTCCATATTCCAATATTGGGAAGCGTTGATAACGCATAACTGCTGTCGCGGTTACATCAAAATGCAGTAGCGCGACGAGATTTGTGTGTATAACCGGTGCTAAGTCAGGAACGAAATATTTACGAGCGATAAAACGGGACTCGATCGATTTTAATTCGTTGATTAGTCCGTCTTGTCTCGCTTTGCCTTTCGATCGATTACTTTGCGATAACGTCGAGTCTCTTTAATCTTCTAACCAATAGAGTTCGTTCGTAAAGAAAAGCTAAACTTTTTCTTCGAGAATATCAAGGCGTTTCTTTCAACGCGAAAAAGTTTGCGCAAACTTTCGTAACTTGATTTTTCTTCGAAAATGGTTGGGTCCGAACTCGAGATCGCATAAGCCCGAACACCGCTTCCGACGCTCGGACGTTGAAACGCAGCGTGTGCGCCTAGAAAATAAAATCATATTCCAATATCGAAATACATTGATTGCACTCGCGTCACGCGATACGTGCTGCCTTCGGATTTCGAAGGATTTATGGATAAAGAACGATACGGATAGAAAACGACAGAACGATAGCCAGCCAACTACAACTTTTCCTACTTCGGCGAGTTTAGCAAAATGTCCTTCTTTAACGCAGCGAACTAACGGCCGATCGTTTATCGATAAGCTCATTTAACGCTCAAAGTATCCGGCCAACTCGTACTTCCCCGTTAAAATGTGCTTTTCGAGAGTCGGAGAGGATAATTAATCGGACTCGTCCGATATATATAATGACGGAACAACGCTCATAGGCGTTCGTGAACACTCGGCAGTGCCATAGAGTCTTTAGAATATTCGTCGATATGGACTACGTTTGCGTCTCGCAATAAGAAAAAGAAAGATAAGTAGAATCGTATAATATTAAGGTAATAGAAAAGACTGCGTGTGCTCGCAATCGCGTCGCGACGTATGTACGTACGTTCGAATACGTGCACGGTCGAGAACGTGACGGCTACCTACTACTACGGCTAAAAGACGCTCGTAGAATGCGAATAAAGATTTTCGAGTCATAAGACACGATTCCTTGAATATTTCGGCAAATTGGAAATATCCTAATTTCTAGTTTCAAGCTCGATACGACGTTCGTTACCGTTGGAAATTAAAAAGGATAACTAGTCGGACCGTATAATTAGCTTTGTCGCGGCCAAAGAGTCTCGCGCTTATTCGTTCAGCTTGGTCAAATTAGAATTGAACGGGCAAAGCTACATTTCGATTTGGCTTCGCGTCGATAAAATTCCTCTTTCGTACGGCGAATAAGCGAAATACGTGGATCGATGCGAAAGGACGCGTAAATTAATTTTCCACGAATGCGGAGAAAAAAATGGGAAACGCGCGTTGTTAAAGGAGGACCGGGGGTAACGAACTATACCAGAATATACATACATGAATACGGTGAATAGGGTCGTGCTCCCATCCTTCTTGATAATAGTCGAAAGAAGAGGAAAGAGAATAATTTATCGAGCATTTTATGTGGTAATGAACGGAAATGAAAAGCGCGCGCGCGCGCTTCGTTGCAGAGCGCGATATTTCATTTCGTAACGAAGCAGAAAAATGATCGTTTACCATTTCCACTTGGCGTCGATTAGGAGGAGAAAAAAAAGGCATGGCGGTAATCGCGGGGTATACGCGGCTTTCATTCGCGCTACTCGTCGAATTTTCCTTTTTTTTTCTTTTTTCTTTCTTTTCATTCGAATCATTAGACTAGTAACGGAATATGAGCTACACTCGTAACAGTCAACGGCGTTTGATCAGTTCGACAACCATCTCGACTCGAGGAGTTTTCCCTTTCTCGTTCTATTCCATGGAGAAACATGATCGTGCGGTACTTACGTCGTCCACTTCCCAACCGTCTTTTTGCCAAAAGTAACAGCTGACGAAGGCTGCGGCAACCACGGCGAGAGGTCCGGCACCTCCGAGTTCGATCGCTTCGCTTCCAAAGACCGCGACCATTCCGCCTCCCAATAGCATCAATACTCTTAAGGGTACCATGTAGGGCTGAAACGAGAGGGAAATCGAAGAATCGGTTAATATCGTTTGGATGGTAAAATATCGATAAAAGATGGATCATCGGGCGATCCGAAAATGAACGTTCTCCTTGTCGGCGCGTAATAACAACCATAGTAGGACAAACCGCATCGACGACGTATCGTGGCACACGATGGACGCCGTTAATAGGTACTTACACAGGGCGTCGCTTCTCATAAGCTCGTTGTGTCGCACAGGAGGAAATGGATAGCGCGAGCGTTGCATGTGTACGATGTATAACGTCGAAAAGGGAAGGAGGGGGCGGGTGGTGGGCAGGGGATGAAGTTGACGAGAGGTGGGGACGCGGCTGGGTACTGGCTTTGCGTATGCGGCCCGCACATACGAGAAGCTACGGATCGATGACGAGCTCGAGAAACTTTGAAGCACGTGTGTGCAGAGGGAGAGAGACGAGCAAACACTATTCCATCGTCCTAGCCTACCGTGAAATATGAATGAAGAGAAATTTCCTTTTCTGTCTCTCTTTGTACAACCACCGAGTTCTTATCTATTTCATTCTTCCTTGCTCGATCTCGATCTCGCTCTCGCTCCCTTTTTCCTTCCCTCTACCGTTTACGCTTTCATACGTTTTCACCTATATATATATATATATATAGTACTTCGTTTCGAATGAGTACCGAAAGAATACGATCTCTCGGTAACTTTGAATTTTTGAGCTCGTTTTAACGAAACTCGTTCGATTTCCTACGTCTCTATGAGAAACAAAGGGTACGATTTTAAACGGTTGCGCTTTCTCAAAGGAATCGAACCGATCTTTAGTTCCTTTTTATTATTACGAACTTTTCGTCTCGGTAAAACGATCGTCAAAGACGCACGAGAACACGATCGAGGTCTCTCTCAAGGCTATCGACTTTTTCTTTCGATTTCGTCGACTCTTTAATTTCGTTCGATTACATATTTACCTTGACCTTTGACTTTGATCGATATCCTCCTCTCTCTCTCTCTCTCTCTCTCTCTCTCTCTCTCGTTTCTTCATCTCGCAAACCGTTTGAAATCCTACCTCATTTCCGTGGACGATCGTTCCGGCAACTAGGGGACTCCCTTTTGCGCCAAGTCCAGTTTTCTTTAATGAGCGAGCCCGCGTCGAGAACGCGTTTTGCTCCATAAAGGCAAAGTCGTATCGAACCGATATAATTTATCTTTTTCGAGAGAAACCACCCGCGCGAGAAATCAGGTATATCGTACGTATCATTTTTACAGACAAAAGTATAAAATTCTAGCTTAGAGTTCTGTCCGTTTTACGTAAAACATTTTTCTGTAGGAATTTAAAAATAATTGTGCGCTAAGCAGGCAGAGAACTTTTCGGTAGACTTAACATCTAAATGAACAAGATTACTCGAGAGGTAGAGCGCGGAAATATTTGTAAAACTGCGTTTGGAATGGTCGTATACCATGATAGTATAATGGAGTCGGATTTACGTATACTCGCTGACACTTTTTCTCCCTCGAAGAATTCAAAAAAAAAAAAAAAAGAAGAAGAAAGAAAAAAGAAAAAAAGAAGAAGAAAAAAGAAAGAAAACAAAATGAAGAGAAAATAAAAAAAGTTACGGAGAAAGAAATTCTCGTCGGAGTTATTTTTCGCCTCGTGCATTCAACTCACGCTCGGTGTTATGAAATTTCGGTGGTACGGAGAGACCGAGAGAGTGCGAGAGAAACTAAAGATTCCATCGATAAAAGAAGTACGCGCGGTATCCCGCTAGACTCCCGTGAATGCGTCGGGATATTGCCGTAAGTCGAGGAATATTGCGTTTTCGCGACACCCGTCTTCTTCGCCTTTCGTTTCCCTCTCTCTTTCTCTCGTTTTATCGATCATTTCTAACACAGGCGCGTACACGAATACGGGCACAGTACGTTCACGCAGATGCGTACGTGTGCGAGAGACCGATAGACTTCCGGGAAAGGAAAGAGAGGAAGAAAAGAAACATCTTCTCCTCGTGCCACCGTACAAAGGTCCTATAACGAGTTCAAGTTCCTCTTTAAGGAACAAGATGAAGTTGTCCATCAAAGAGAGGTTCGCTCGCGTTAAATACCCCGTGAACTTTTTCGATTCGACGATGTCGCTTAATCGAGCCGTGTTGGTCGCGAGTGTATATCTTATTTATTCCTCGACCCACGAAGATAACGACATTAATCCTTCGGTTTTATAAAAGGAGGACTTTACTGCTCGAGAGACGGATATAATTTATATCTCAAGGCTATCGAAAATATTTGCAATATGCATGAAACATGAGAGCGGGCAAGGGGTACAAAGATGTTTCATATATGTATGCGCGTATCCTTACATTCGATATGTATCGTAGGAGATGCTGCCAAGAGGAACGACGAATATGATTTAAGATATACTTTTTTATTAGCTAGGAGACGAGCTCTTTGCTTTATGATAAATAGAGGTGTCGGAGACGCGATCTTTCATTGGATAGGACCGAGAACGTTCGCTCGTTGTCATTCGAGAAAGCTCTCGGTTTTCAACGCGGGTCGTAACTTTCGCTTTGATTCGAAGAAACCTCGAAATCCCTCTGTAATACTCTTGAATGTTTGTTTTTCTTATTTCTCGCAACGGAAGTGTCTTCTTGCCGATTCCGGGAGGATTCAATTTCACATGTATCACGGAATTCGTGAATACGATATTTCTTTGGTCTTGAGAGGGGGAAGAGAGAGAGAGAGAGAGAGAGACATATACTCCCACTAGGTATCCAATTTTCCATCGTACCAACGAACGTACCAATCGAGGTTTTATTGTCGTCGCAAAAAACTCGTGGCTGGAAAAACGCAAAGTGGAAACACGAAAGAAAATCGTTATAGGGATGTGCGCTCTGGATGCGGCAAAGTGTTGCTGTACCACCGTACTACCGCATATATCATCGTTCTCATTCCTTTTGTCTCTTCGTTATTCGTATTTTTTCATAAAAGGTTAACCGCATTAACTTTCCGCATGGAAGATTTATCTCGGACGGTCTTTTCCAGCAAACTAAACGAGCTACGATCTCGAATTCATCGTGTTAGCAAGAGTATTTAGCATTATCTTGAAAATCGTGTAGACTTTGAAGTACTCGCATAAACATTCAAATTTTAAATCTCGTTCGGACAAGTTTTTTAGGACGGATCAGTTACCCAAAGCCACGAAACGACGTGTCCTCGGGTAAAAATTAACGTATTACTTTTCTCCGAGGGTTTCTCGTAAGAGCAATATTATCATAAAATAATACGATAGTAAATTTGCAAACAATTCCGGCCGCAAACTTTCAACATAAGCCACTTGTCCTCGTTCTCCGTCCAACGAAACTTTCTAAGAGCGTCCTTCAATAAACTCGAAACAGGTGGTATTAAAGGGTAGCGGAACACAAAGCCTGCGTATAATCCTCGTATTTTCGAGGGAACTCAAACATGCGGTATTTCGACTATTTCTCCGAGTCGTCCCCGGCGAGAACGATTAAAAATCGTCGCGATTTAAAGAGGGAGTGGGAGAGAGAAAGAATTCCAAACTCTTGGGCTAGGATCTGCGAGAATAACGATACAGGGCGGCCGGAGTATACGATAATTGGCGTAATCGTGAGAAATTCCAGACGGTGACAACGCTCCGTTGCGCGGCTAAGTATCTTGCGTTGTAACACGTAAGGTCGTAGAAAGGTAATTGAGAAACTGGCGACGTCTAGTGTACGCGCGCGCGAGACAGAGAGAGAGAGAGAGAGAGAACGGAAAAGGAAAAGGAAAAGGAAGCGGTTAGATCTGTCGTGTGCGGGGACGTTAGGGAGGCAATGCAGGTGCCAATGCGGCAACCAACTTTTGACCGAATCCGTACACAAACATTTAATTCGCCCAAATCGATAAGCGTCGTCGGCGCCTTTGCCACGCCGCCGCGACTACGAAACTTTGCAACTTTCGAAGCAGGAATTGAATTTCAAATTCGTTGCAATCGATATTTCGAAAACGGATGAACGTCCTACGTTCCTCGTACGTGTCTCCGTTTACTACTTACTTTCGTCTATCCCTTTTCGTTCCGCGACCCGTCCACGTCGCGTCGTCCGTGTATGCGCGACGTGATCGCAATAAGAAATAAAAAAAAAGAAAAGATTCGTCCTTTAAGCAGGCGTTGCTCCGACTTACTAACTCGATTCGTAACTCTTGTTCCCTACTTTTGCTCGGGATTCGATATCTCGGAGCTTTTCAAAGGCGCGAGGTCCCCCGCGAATCGCTATTGATTTTTAGATTTCGAGACTAAAGTCGAGACTCTTTTCCTTCAAAAGTCTACGCGATCTTTTACTAACGCGCGACTTTGATTATCCCACTTTTTTGGGGATTTATCGGAGACTTAAAATATACCCGATAGATAGTTACTTGCGTTTTTTACTTTTTCTTAAATTATTTAACGTGTTGTCGTAACGATCGCGTTTCAGATTATTACGGCCAGATGTTAGGCGAAAAAGTAAATATGTAAATGTTTGCTTTTTCACGCGACAGAAAGAGAGAGAGAGAGAGAGAGAGAAAGAGAGAGAGAGAGAGGGGGAGTTCGGTTCGAGCATCGTAGAGCAAATATATTCTTCGTTGGCTTCTTCATTATCGTAGCAGGCTGCAACTCTCGCAAAATGAACTGCTTCATAGACCGGCGTTGCTGCATTCGCAGTTAGCTCCGCTCTTATGAAAGCACGACGGATTGTTGGATGGCTATCGACGTAATTCGTCTCTTCGCTTCTTTACGAGCCATCCTCTCTCTCTCTCTCTCTCTCTCTCTCTCTCTCTCTGCTCTCTTTCTATCTCATTTTTGTAATTTGCAATTCATGAGAGTGGAACGACACTTTTCTTTACGCTATTTTTCGTCTCGTTTACTTGGGAAAGAAACCAAATTCGCATTCTCTGTCCTTTGCCTCTCGTTTAAAAAAATCTATGAGAAGAGAAACCTAATTTTCGGAGCTCTTTCTTTTTACAACGTTCGATAGTAACGAAACGTTATTCCTTTGGAATAATATTTAAAAGTCACACACGTGTGTAGCAGCCGTATGCACGAAGTACGAGTCGCAGAAATATTTGGATACTTGGCGAGTCCGTATATACGCAGGTATACGTGCATGTACGTATCCGCGCGGCGCATATACGATCTATATTCGTCCGTCCGGATGTCGCGAGAGATAATACCTTTCGTGACGTATAGCGTATTTACATTAATATGGAAATTGGCTAAACATTATGCTACATATATCGAATATCTTCCCGTATGTACACCCAGGCGTACGCATTTGACAGAACGCACGATGGATACAACTTATTTTTACAAACGCCATTGATCGTTTCATCGAGTGTTTTAATGCATGGCAAATATTGAAAAAGTTCATCGATTTGGAATGAATGGATGCATCGAGGAAGAGAAAAAGAAGGAGATTGAAAATAAATAAACATATCTATAGTAAAAACGTTGCCGTCTAACTAACGGACGGTCGACCGATCGAATTGCATGTAAACACTCGCATTGATAGCCATTCATCACATTTTTTTCTTCCCGTTATGCTACGTACATAGAATTTCGCCCTCTCTCTCTCTCTCTCTCTCTCTATTTTCTCTTTCTCTCGCATCCGTGGTGCACACCTGCTCGACGCGAGACAGTGGATGGTTGATAAACGATCTGGGTCGCGTCCACCGCATTCGGAATTTACGGAAACACTGAATTCGATAGGCTCTCAAAAACCTTTTTGAGTTGGACGTAATAAAAATCGAGCATTTATTGCGATGTACCAACTGGTAGCAGTCAAATTCGTACAAAGGCGATAGCAATTGTAGCGTTACAAGGTGACCTCTCTTCGATACTATTAAAAACAACGATTCGAATTTTTACGTAAATTAATTCAAACGAAATATCGAGCTTACGCAGCTTTTGTTTTGAAACGAAAAAGAAAAAAAAATCAACGTTATAAAATTCCTCTTACTAGAGCACATTCGTTTGTACGCAACACGATGAGTCACGTTCCGTTCTTGTTTCGTTTTGTTTTTCTTCTTTTTTTGTTTTCATTTGCGTTATGCCGGCTGACACGTTCGAACAGTCACACGCTACGTCATCGAAGGGAGGAGCCTTACCACGTTGCCGATAAATAATAATATTCTCTTCTCATAACGCGACTCGACTTTGTGCCGTCGGTATCTCCTATTCCCCTGTGCTGGAGCCAGAAATCTTTTCTCAAGTAAGCCGCTTTATTTGTCCTTGTCGAATAGCACGATCTCGATTTTATTAGCGCATTATTTTATACCAACTGCGATCTTTCAACGTCAAGCGTATTACATTGTACATAAGAGAACGATCTCTCCTCTTCTATAACATTGTATTTAATATCGTTCTTTACCGCGTTAATGGAAGCTATTTCAAAGAAATCGAAGAAAATTGATCTCGACTGCGAGTAGGAATATTAAAATTGTATCTTTAACGGCGTTCTCGCGTTAGCTCGCAATATAATTTCAAAGAATATCAAATACCTTTGACGCTTGCGTTTTTAAGCGTACGCGAGAGGAAGACCGATAATAGAGAAGAGAGGAAGAATTCGAACGACCTGTCTCTCGAAATTGCGTTTCTTTTTTTTTCTCTTTATGGAAAAGAAGCGCGTTAAAACGTTTGTTTCGGGACGAAGGAACGGACGAGTGAAATCTTGTGTCGTAGAAGCCGAGATAGGCGTTCTCGTCCTTGTAGAAGCGCGCATTTCGCGGGCCGATGCACTTTGCACGTACCGCGTCGCTATCGCATCTGGGATACATACAAAGAAGAAGAATCCTGGCTCGCGAGGGTGCACTGGTAAGAATATAGTTATATAGGTGTATCGCGTATACCCACTCTATAGGAGAGAGCAACCTTTCTCTCTCTCCCTCTCTCTCTCTCTCTCCTCGATCGACCCACTATCCTGCTTTTCTCTCTCTCCTCTTTCTATATTTATTCGCATCTTTTCGTTTCTTCGCTCGTACGTAACTTCCCCAAGTTTCGTTGTTATCCGAATGGGCCGCGAATTAGGTATCGGTAAAAAATAAATCATACTCGGAATAAGCGGGTACTTTGTTAACGAAACGAGTCGACCGCTCGAATCGATATAGCTGGGTACGTATCTATGAGTAACCTCCAACGCGAAATTCATAACGTAAATACGATGGCGCGCATAGATTAAATCGTATATTAAGCCGAATAAATCGTTATGCGATGCACTCCGGAGAGCTTGGCGATTTACGGTGAGCTAGCAGTATATTTAGATTTCAAGAATATAAACCCATCGGCGCCGTCACCTTCCCTTCTTCGCTCCTCTCGGTTCTACGGAACAACCGAAGTAGATTTATCCGACGAAAGTGGATTTATCCGATTCCGTGCAAGAGATCCAGATTTGTAAGCAGCTGCTGCGAGGGTACGTACAGGGAGGAGGACAGGCCAAAGGGATGGACGACCCTGTGTATCTCGTTTGACCCACTGCCCTCCTTTGCTGCGTATTTTCTCTTTCGACTTGTACGTTTGCGCGCGCGAACGTGCACGGACCACACAACTATATAGTATATATATATATATTATAGGCGGTAACATATACATACGTATATCGGGTGACTCGCTTAACGCTCATACCTGAATTACCTAAGGTTCCGGTCGTTAGAGATAAGGAGAACTCTCGAGAACGCGATACGATGTACGATATGAGTTATAATTTATGTAATCGCTATGCATGCATGCATGCATGCCTCTTTTTCAAAGTCCCCTTCTCTCTATATTTCGTAAGAAGGAGGATATTTTTTGGATAAAAACTAGAGACGCGATTCGTATTTTAGATCGTGCGACGCGACTAGATATCCGGACTTGACCTCGACAATTTCTCGCGCGATTCAAATTTGCGTACCGTTTTGCGAGATCGTCGAGAGGACCCCGTACGAAACCGGCTATACTCATCATCGCCGGTTTATCGGCTTGGTTAAAGACTAAATTTGTATAAACTTGAATCCACCACCGTGTGTATGCGGAGAGCGTACTCGAAGAAGAACGGAATTGGTTGAATGTCCCTTGGCAACTCGACCTACAAGTCCCTCTCTCTCTCTCTCTCTCTCCCCCCCCCCCCTCACTCGCACCAAGTAAAAGCTCGTTCCGTTTTCAAAATCGCCCGGTTTATTCTCCGTGCTCTCCTTTTCGCTTTTTTAACCTTAAAGTTTTTAATCGCACGCCGTGCTACTTTAGCCGTCGTCTCGTACGAATGCAACGACCTCGAAAATTTACCGTACCTCGTCTTTTATCCTCTTCGTCCTCCCTTCTCGCTCGCTTCTCGTTTTTTCACGAGTATCGCGTATGTTACAACGAAATCGTAGTAACTCGGCTCGTAAGACTAATCCGATCGATGGATTATTTGCGGAAATAGCGACGTTTTCTCGATCGAGACATTTTCTTTGTTAAACGAAAATATCGATTCTATCGCGACGTCGAAGGCGATACTTTAGTACGAAGCGAATTCCAATCGGTTTCTCGGCAAATCGATTTCCATTTTCGCCATGACGACGATTTATTTCCCTCGCGTCCGACTACGGGAAACTACGAGGAGAAACTCAACGATTCGAAACTCTGTAATTCGTTCGCTCCTACGTTCTCTTTCTTTCTCGAACGACCGAGAATTCGTTTTGCGAAAAAGAACATTTTCGAGTCGGTCGATGGTTGCAATCCGATCGAGACAAAACCGAGTCGTCGATAGATTACGAGGAAAGAATGCGAAGTCGATAAGTTCTCTGCCGGGAGGAGGATGCGTTCCTAACGTTTACACGAGAAAACCCGAACAAAAAAAAAAAAAGAAGGACGAGCGAGTGTTGTTTTTACAAAATAACCAGTGCAAGGACCAGAGCGAATTTCTTTGTTTTTTCGTAACTCGATCCGATCATAGAAACGGAGGGATAGCAAGGGACTTATGAAAAGGAGATAACTCGGTAAACTAAAAGAAAGTACCCTCTCTGCCCGTCATTAATGCACTTTATCGTATCTCACGAGCATAAGCGTTGTTTGGTATTTTCGATCGATGGTAGGGACGAAAGTAGGGAAGAAGGCTTCTCCGAGTGGGGAAGAGAGAGAGAGAGAGAGAGAGAGAGAGAGAAAGATCTTCCTCCTACTTCTAACTCGATCGAGGACGATCGATCTTCCTAGCGGGATAATGCGCGTCTCCAAACTTGTCCGTTTTCTCTTTCCTTTCGAGAAGGAAAAGAAGAAAATAGAAGGAAGGAAGCAACCGTTTGCTTCGACAGTTTACACGAGATTGCGATACTCCCTTTGGAAGTGTATAACTCTTGCCGAAGATGTCTCGTACAACGTGTTAGTGCGACGTGGAAAGAATTAATTTTTAAGATCGATATTAAAAGCGCGGAAAACTTAGACGTGGAAAAAGGATTTTGTCGCTATCACGACGACGCGTCGCTTTTATATCTTCGTGTACTCGGCGCGCGTTCAATAATCGAATCTCTATCTTTCCGTATGCGTAGACGATTACATAGCTCGTTAATAATACAACATATGTAATGTTTGGGGTCGACCAACAGGTGGGATTAGTCGTAACCGGTGGTATAGAGCGTCTCGATCTCGATGATACTTTGTCGGTCGGGTCCGTCTTTCAAGAAGAGAGCCTAGAAACTGATACAAAGCCACGAACTCGTAAGCGCGCTAAGCTTATATCGACGTTTCACTTATCGAGGACGCGATTATTCTCTGCTAATGTCGTAGGAGGTTACGACTCGTTGCTCGGATCGATCGATCGATCGATTTCTCGCGCGTTTCTTGGATCCTCTCCTCTTAAAAAAGAGAAATGAGAGAAAGTAAGACAAAAGGGAACTGTCGTCCACGATTAAGGGTATATAAAGTAGGCAGACGCGCGAGAAACATATCTGTTACGATAAGAACAATAGCGCGGCAGCAATAAGACGGAGAAGAAGAAAATATAACGCGTATCGTGGATATTCCAGTTGGCAAGCCGCGCTAACGAGGCTGCGTCCTTAATCGCGCGCTCTCTCTCTCTCTCTCTCTCGTATTCGCCGCGGGACTAGTCGAGGGCGTCGATAAATCAGTAACGACGGGAATCACACGGCTCGCCGAACAAACGTCGCGCCGCGTCGAGGGCATTAAGACCTTTATTATACCGCTGCGCCGAGACGCGCGACAGACGACGCTTTTTCTCTTGAGAGCGAGAGAGAGAGAGAGAGAGAGAGAGAGAGAGAGAGAGAGAGAGAGAGAGAACGGCTGACCACCGTTCCCGTTCCTCTTTACGCGACTCGACAAATTTTCGAATCTACGCGTCGTATTTGCTTACATCGAAGAATATTTCCCTCGAAACGATCGTCGCTCCGATTTCTTATCTAGAAAAACTTGTGAAATTTTTTTTTACGTTCCGTTAATTGGTTTCTGAGAAAATTGCAACGATCGCGACGCGTTAATAACAACGGCGTTGTTATCTCGATAGCGTTGGCTTCATTTATCTAACGATCGTTGGAAAGATCTTCTTTTTTCCTGTTCGTTGCAAGAGTTTTTAAAAGTCAACGAGAGTTCTCTTTGACATTTATCGCAAACGATTATTTCCTTTATCTCCTTATACTTAATAAATATTTCGCAATGTCATTTTTCCGTGATGCAACAAACCAAATTCGATTTGCCTTCGTACGTTCTTAGTTTATTTTTCGATAGGTATCGTTAAACTTTTCCATTTAATATGAGAACGCTTTCCCTTTCCCCTATGAGGGGATAGGAAAATCGAAAGAAAGAGAATACTCACGTCACCCTTTTCCGGAACGTATTTCGCCAAACAGCCCCAGAGTATACCGAAGCCGAGACCACCGACTATAGCGATAGGTCCTTGAAGAATCTGATACCAAAGCGCATCGTGAGAGAACATGACGCTCTTTACGATGCCGTATATTGCGACCGACGCGGCATCGTCGATTCCAGCTACCGCTATGATCAGCGTTGGGATACCCTGAGAAAAAAAAAAACAAGATGGAAAAATAAACAGCAACTTTAGTCGTGAATATTATCTACTAGTAGGAAAAGTCGGACGATCTCGTTCGACGAATTTATCTTTGAGTTTCATCTTTTTATACATCGTTAGACGCGTTTAAAACTTTGTCGATAGATAAAAGGATATGCCATAAAGTGTGTGTGCGCGTGCGCGTTCGATTATGGTTCCATGAAAAATGCATTTTCTTCTACGGAGTAGTTTAACCAACTCGATCGTTTCAACGATCCTTCATTGCCTTTCGTTGATAACGTCGACCCAAATATCAAGGAAAGAAATTGTTTGATCCAAAGCTTCGAATATTATCTCATTGTCACGAGACTTTCTTTAGGATACATTTGTTTTCCTCCATGTATATATATATATATATATATATATATATATATATATATATATATCGAAGAATAAACTTGGAAAATCGAGTAAACTTCATTATAGAACGTAATTTCATTTCGTATCCGCGTTGCGATCGTCGGTGTCTTTGGAAGTTGGAGAGATCATCGCGGAAAGTTTTGTCGACGTTCGGTGTCGCTACCGAAAAGAATCCATCGAGTTTTCGTCGATGAAAGCTAAGAACGAAGGAAGGAAAAGGAGGAACGACACTCGAGGACTCGCTTGTAATCTCCTCCGGGTTATCGCCGACGATGACGACGACGACGATAGTTCGTTCGGGATTTCAGATCGACGATTTTCCTAATGCGTTCTTCCGAGACGACGATTCGTGACTAGCGTTCGTCCGAGCGCTCTTTCCAACTTTCCGTTCAGTTTTATGAAACGCCATTCTCAGCTATGTGCTCTCGCTCGATATCTTCTCCATCTCCTTATTCTCTTTTAATTAGTTCTTCGAAACAAACTACATTCGGCGTAACGCCGATAGTCGGGAGTAATTTGTCCAACGGAGTTTGATATTGTGTTCTCGATGAATATAACCCGACGCGACCGTAAGATGTTCGTTCGTACTCGTTCGCGAATTCTCTTCCTAGAAGCTTTATATATATCCATCGCGATTCGTCTAGACGAAAACGTGCATTACTTTCTTCCTTTCTTTTTTCTTTTTTTCCCCTCTTCAAACTGTCGTCATTTTTATCGGTACGCTTATAGGGCGATTTTATTCGCGGTTACGCGATAAAAGCGGCTCTCCGTGCGGTTAAAGTTATAACGAAATATAGAGAAAATCGTATGAATATTTTGATGAATGTTTAAGCAGCGACGCGGCAAACGCGAGTAAATCTAAAATTTCACTCGTCTGGAATATCGTTATTATTTGTAGCGCGGCCCGTTACGAGCTAGACCGTGCTTTCAAACGTTTGGTGGCTTGACGCGATGGGAGGATTGGCGGTTTTGCGGTGGTATTATTTATATCGGAAATATTTCTACACCGAAAACATCAAAAGCGACCCATCCGTAGCTACGCCTACGTACTTTCGTTCGTTGCTTGCTTTTCATTCGAATGAAAGGGGCATAGCCCCTTTTTCTTTAGCGACGGCTAAAAAATTGAATTCCACCTCGTGGAATTTGTTTCGTTAAAAGGTTAGGCAAAATCGCACGATGGCTCGAAATACGCTTTCGCTTTCCGTTCGGACATTTTGCTTTTTCCTCGTCCGTCTTACTTTGGTGAACGTGTACGTACGTGCGAGCGCATAGAAGAAAGACTCCGAAATGTTAGAAGAAAACGTCGATCCGTTTCCGTTCGATACGCGATCGAATCGATTCTCGTAGATTTGCAAATCTAGCAAGAACCCCTTAGTTCTTTTCTTCTCATTCTTCATGAATATCGCATACGGAAGGATGGTCGATCTGTCGTCAGTCTGCAAACAGCTTCCGCTCCATTTTCTAACTCGAATTATACGAAATGATTTTCTTTTATCGTTCATTCCCTTCCTCTTTCTGTAAACCGAAAATGTGTCATAATGTCACACTAAACTAACGACGCTTCCGCGTCCATTATAGCTCGGCGATGTCGTATAAACGGAATCAACGTCGATCTTATTCGCATTATTAATGGAATTCCATGGACAAAAAAAGAAGAAAAAACGAGAGTGATTATTCCGTAGTATGTGCCATTTAAAGGACGCGTTCCGATCGCGTGCCGCGCTCGGTCCGATTAAACGCGTTCCGCGACTACTCTCGTGGTTCGTGCTTTGAAAATCAATGCCCATTGGCGCGTCGAGTTGTAAAGTAGACGAGAGCGTTCGCGCGGCACGGCCGAGTACCGGACTTGTCATTGAAATTTTCTCTCCCTCTCTCTCTCTCTCTCTCAATTTCCAACGACTTGTCATTTTCCGTAAGAACGTATTATCGAGATGGCCTAATGAGTAATTACGCTCCGTAATATCGTACATCCTCGTGCTAGTGGAGACGCGTTTGAAAACCATCCGGCCTTCTCTTGCTCGATGGAAAAACGAACCCGAAGAGAAAAATCAAGAAACGTTGCCGTGCGCGTCGGCTTGTTATTGCGGATGCAGCTTGTAAAGTCTTTCGATCCGATTCGTACACCTTAATCATGAAATATTTGCGCCATCCGAGGGGATCGAAGAGAGAGGACCGTGCAACGTAGCGAATCGTAAAACTTGCGAGCTACGTGTTTTGTTCTATAAGAGGTTTTAAGAAAGCCAAAGTAGATGGGATGTTAATATACGGGAACTTGGCGCCCCGAGTTAAGTCGATTTAACTTAGAAATTTATGTTGCGCTCTTACTATTTCTTTCTCTTACTAACGCCATCTTGCAAAAAGTAGATACAATTTAAAAGTTTGAAGAGTAAAGCTTTTAAAATCGTTTGACCGAGGGTTAGGAACCCTCGGTTCATTATTAACGATTATTAACGATAAGTAACTACGGCCGGATCACGAATTAGATTTGTACGTTATTATTGTGAAAAATGTCTCGCGCGAGACGAGCTCCGCGCGTATCGTACTTGACACACGAGGTACGTCCGGTCCGTTATACTTTTCGCGCATTCGAGAAAACTCAAAGTTCTCTCAACGTAATGGAACAACTTTGCGGAAAAGCTGTGGCACATGTGCACCGGAGGCAAATGAAAGTTCTAAGGGAGAAACTTACTCCCTAATTATCTATCCACTCTATGCTCGTACATACATATGTATCTTTTCATATTTCTAACTATCGCTCACCATATTCCCTGTTGTCTGGGTATAAAAAAGACGAGAAAAGAGTCGTATAAAAGCCGTTCTATTCCGTTCTATTCTATTCGTACCTATTCCATACCATTCTATCCTATCCTATCCTACCCTATACTATCCTATACTATCCTATCCTATCCTATCCTATCCTATCCTATCCTATCCTAGTCTATTGTATTATAGCGGAAATATTGGAACACGGAGGGCGCGCATTTCATCGTTACGAAATAAAGCGTATCTCCGCTTATACTCCTTCTTTCTACGGCTCCTAGTTTCGCGCGTCGAGCCGTAAACTTAGACACCGTTTCTTTCGAACCTACGCGAATTCGCGGATCGATCCTATTAAAATTCATTCGAATGTATTTTCCGCATTGACCATGGAAAATATATCTTTATCAAAGGCGGATTAAATCTCGGTACTTTATTCTTTGTTTGCGGTTTGAAAAACGTTTGAACGGTAAAGCGGATAGAGAGAAAGAACACAAGCGGGTAGCCGCAAAACGCGCACGTTACAAAAAAGGATTTAATTATGGCTGCTTTGCTTTCTCTCCCCTGAGCAACGGTATATTCGCTTGAAAATTGTCTACACCCTCTGGCAGCTAGCTAGCAGGCCACTTTATGCCGATGAGATATGAGATACAACGGCGCGGAGGTTACGCGCATTATGCGCGTGCGAATTTTCCTTTTAAGCGACATTCCTCGAATTACTTTCGTTCCAAGGTACAATTACTTTAATTATCAATTCGAGTACCTTGCGATCGCGTTATTATTAATAATAATAATAATAATAATAATAATAATAATAATAAAGATAAGGATATTTGATAAATTTTACCTTTGCGACGCCGTAGCCCCTCTCGCGTAATCTGAAGAGACAAGGTACCACAACGGCTGGAGATACGGCTGCTATTATACTTCCGAGTAGTAAACCCCAGATCCATGGTAATCCTATGAGATATCTCGTCAAAACTGCGATCATTCCTGCTTCGACGAACCATGGTATCAGGCCTAACTTTGGAACGGTGATTTTCAGTCTCTTCAGTGCTATCGGATCGAGATCCAATCCTGCCCTGGTTAGGATGATTACCAGTGCGATTTTTCTACAACCAAAAACGTTCCAATCTTATTTTTCTTCTCGTATCTCAATGACGAATTTTTAATCTCTCGAATATCCTCGAACGTGTCGCAAATATTGATTTCACCTGCGAAGCCTAGACGGTGAAATACGTAGAAAGATAGAAAAATAACGTCTCCTATCTATCGTTTGGTTCGAGATTAAAATGACAACGAATGTTCGAGTATCGGTACGATTTTTAATATATCGGAATTACATAGCTTAACGATAGTCGTAGCGCGAACATTTTCAGCCGTTATCTATTCGCAAAAGCTACCTTATATCGGCATCCTTCCCATCTGGGCCAACGAATTCTTATTTTTGTTGTTCGATTTTGATCGTTGTCGGCATCTCCAGATAAGATATTCTCCTATTTTCTTCGACGACGTACGTACGATTTATCGAGAGAGAGAGAGAGAGAGAGAGAGAGAGAGAGAAAGAAAGAAAGAAAAAGAGAGCGCTCGTGTTTTCGTTAGTCGGTACTCAATTATAGGGCATCGACATTTGATTTACCTGTAAATTCGACTTTCAGCTTCCAAGATTGCCGGTGTCTAGCGTTGCTCGTCCGTCGGCACTCTCTTAGTCGTAGCAAGAACTTGTACCGTTCCCTCCCCTTTGAAGGTGAAACTCCTAATAGGATAAGTTTTCGAAGGTGCACCTCCCTAAACGGGTTTTACAAAGTTCGACTCCTTCGATCGATTTTAACGAGCTTCGAGCTCGAATTTTCCAAAGTCCAAAGAGCGAGCGTCGAAGCAACGATTTTGGAGACCAGACCTTTACCTATGACTTTTACCTTTTATTTTTTCTTTTCTTTTTTTTTTTTTTTTCTTCTTCTTCGAGAGTGCGAACGTCGAAACGTCAGGAAAATTTTCAACGCGGTTCTCGTCGGGTACTCTACCGGGTATTTTACTACCTATATCGAGAAATTGAATTAGAATCGAGAACGTCTCGATATCTCATCGATAGTGTGTTCTCCCGATCGTTAACACGCTCTCTCTCTCTCTCTCTCTCGGAGGAGGAGGAGGAGGAGGAGGAGGAAGATTAATTTCCATTTCCATGCGATCGATGCGGTCGTATTTTCGCGCATGGACGCACGCCCACGCGATGCGGACGAAAGATGCGTTTTCATTAGCTTCGGGCGTCATCCGTCGTTTCTCGTTTCTCGTTTCTCGTTTCTCGTTTCTCATGCCCTAATCAAGCCGACGCGAGGCGCAATGTTTTTTTTAATTGGGATTAACGCCTCTCTTGGAAAAAAAACAGAAAAGAAAATATGGTCAAACTTTTCTCGCGACTACTTCCAGTCTTTTTCGTTGCTCTTTTCCCTCTTTCTCTCTTCCTCCTTTTTGTTTTTTTTCTTTTTTTTCGAATCGAAAAGAAAAAAAGAGAAAATTACGAACGAACGAGTAAACACGAGCGACGTCTACGAATGCTCTCGAACTAGCCTTCGAAATCCCCGAGAAACGAAGGATTCGCTCGTTCTCGCGGATTTTCGAGCGTGCTTTATCGTTCTCGCTCTCGATCCATCTTTCCTATCGTAAAATCTATCTATCGAGCGCGTCTGTACTCGCTTTTACCGCAATCGACCAACTTACGTGTGACGCAGTCATGCAAACGTCCCGTTTAAAAACCTTTATCATCTTCCCTCTCGTTTTCCGTAACGAATTCCTTTCAAATTTTCAACAAAGACCGACGTCAACATTCTTGTTCCCTTTTTTGTTTTCATCGATCGACACAACATAAATAAGTTTTGATTTACGTGCTCGTACAGAATGAAAACAAAGCGATGTCGATAGGGGTCGCCGATGCGAAACCAACAACTAAAATCAGTCTTCGCGTGATCTTCGAGTCGAAAGGTCGGAAAATCTTCATTCGCTAGTTCGCGGGTACCGCTTATATTTTATTACGCGTTACCAGTTTCGTTTAGGAATAGCCCAGCGATACTACGAGATACCTAACCAAGCGAGAGTTCGACCAACCGGAGAGAGGATCTTTCTACATCATCGAAACGTAAGTTAACGCGATCGAAAAAGTTGAATCACGTAACCTCGTTTTAACTCGATCCAGCAACATTTCCTCTCGACTCCTATCAAAGAGGATTATCGAGGACGTCGCGTGCACGGTTGTCGATCTTGCGATTTTCATCCCGAAACGTTCTCGTCGAACATAGAGAGAGAGAGAGAGAGAGAGAGAGAGAGAGAGAGATGGAAAGAGGGACCAGACGCTCGTCGTCGTCCTAAAAGCCTACTTGGCTCTACGCCTCTGCTTTCAAATCTTTTATTATACCCGCAGTTCTTTCCAATAGTCGCAAGAGTACACGACCCTGTCCGATTGGAAGCAGAAGAAGAGTAATTTAGTCTCTTACTCGTCGAAGAATATTAAGAAGGATGGAGGATCGTCGAGAGATTATCGAGCGCGGTCGAACGACTTGCTAGCGGTCCCTGCGAGAGCGTATATTCGTCTCTATAAGAATCGGCCTTAACGCTCCTAACCCAGAAACGACGAAATTCCTGGCATGCCTTTGCGTTCCCCGATAACGTCGATTCGCGCAAGATGCTAGACCGCCTCCGTCTAGATGCGACACGTCTCTCGAATCGTCGATATAAAGCGCAACCTCCTCTCTTTCTCTTTCAAGATACACACATACATTCCCGTTCTTCTCTCGATTTAACACGCACTCGTAAAGCCGAGGTATAATTTGTTATGTAACGCTTTTTCGCGAGAAAAGAGAGCGCGCGATATGTTTCGCGGAAGACAGCTATCTCTCTAACGCTATCGTTCTTCCTCGAAGAGAAATCGGGAACTTTATCGAAGAAAGGCTCGCCCTACCTGTGTGCCGCGCATCTCTGATTTACGATCGCCGTCCGTGAACGCTCTGCATCGAGCCGTCGATCGACCGAACGAAAGAAAAAGTACCTTTAACGAGCGTCTCCTCGTGCCCTACCGTCTCGTCGTTTTCTCTTTTCTTTTTTTTTTTCTTTTCTACCTTGTCTCAAATAAAAATGGTAATCGCGAAGAAGGTTTCGCAATCGTACAAGCGTCCTTACTCTTTTCTTTCTCGACGTTTACGAGTACTCGATCTATTCGACGTATATGCACGTAATGATCCCAAGGATGTAAGAATTTATTGACCGCTTATGCTTTCATGAATTTTTAATGATTTTTCTTACCTCCTTTTGACGAAAAAAGAAGAAAATAAAGAGTAGCGACCGAGTTTTCTAGGAGATCCTGTTTCACGTGGAAAATCTGCGATTATAGAGGACGTAGGAGAGAGAGAGAGAGAGAGAGAGAGAGAGAGAGAGAGAGAGAGAGAGCATTCTTAAAGGGGAAAAGCTTTCCGGACAATTATACGAGTTATTATCTTACGACATTGCAAAAACTACGAGAAAAGGATAAGGACCGCAGGGTAAATATTGTTCTTTCGCTAAAGTAGCTCGTATACTAATGGGACAGATTCATTCGGTTAAACGATCGGAATTCGGTCGTCTCTATCGGGAAAAAAAAATTCTCCTCTCGAAACGATCGCTCACTTTTTGTTCCTTTCATCGATATTTTGTATCATATGAAACGAGATAATCGGACGATGACGATTACACGAAAATATAGGTACATAAACGCGCGAGATTCGAGCGAAGCACGAAGAATGCGCGTGTGGCGCGTTAAATAGCAAGGTCTTGCTTCGAGCCCGGAGCAACATTCTTCTTAATCGCCATCATCGGGAGGATCGTTTAGAGTATTGCTCGAGGTCTTTGCACACTTGCGCGTGTGCGCGCGCGCGCGCCCGCCTGACAGAGAATATCCGAGCATAGATGAAAATATTGTACGTAAGTATATGTGCGATCATCTAGAATGCCCTGGAATGCAACGCGCGCAGCCCACACTAATTTTCTCAAGTTCATCGTTATCTCTCTTAACGTTCGCCGGAGTTATTCGGTAAATCCTTCCTTCTATCGAGAAATAATCGCTCGGATAAAGGATCGTCTTCAAGGAGAAAAGCTCGCGATCCTTTCTCACGCGTCCACTCGAAATCTCCAATTTCGATTTTCGTACAAAGTCGAAACGTTTGCATGGACGTAATAGATTCCGCGGTAGGCGGATCGGATAGAGAGAGAGAGAGAGAGAGAGAGAGAGAGAGAGAATGGCTCGTCTCGCGTACAAACCGTTCGTCGTATCGCGAGACGTGCGTCTGCTTTCATCTCCGATTTCTCCGTGAAAACGCACCGAATTTCGGACGTTGATCTTCGATCGTAAATAGTCTTTATTTGTTTAACGCTTTCCTGTACGGATAGATAGATGGGTGGATGGATGGATGGATGGATGGATGGATGGATGAATGGATGGATAGATGGATAGATAGATAGATAGATAGATAGCAGCCTTCCAGTAGTTAGCCAACGTCGAGGAAAACGTGACTGGTCGAGTTGTCACCGAGTAAACGTTTACGGATAAATATTTTCCAATCGATTTACTCAGCTCCTCCCTAGCTTTCTATCTCGTACGAGTATAACTCGGAGATAATCGTATTTTCTCGATCGATTTAACCGTATCTACTGTTATATCTACGATATTATCTTCTTATTAATAACAAGATAAAAAGACGATGACGAGCATTCGACAGGTAGACGTGCAAGGGTGTTTAAATTGGAATAGAGAGAGAGAGAGAGAGCTTTGCTCGATGTTTACATATGGTAGAAAGCATCCACTACGCGTTTCGACATGGTCATAGCTTAGCAAACGCAGAGAGACTAGAATAGGTGCGTTCCGGTGTTAAACGATCGAGATGCACGCTCGTTTAGGTAGGTCAAGCCGTCGTGTGCACCTATAATACGAAGGGCCGACCGAATCGAGCGTTTCATCGCGATGCGATCTAACAAAGTGCTTCGTACCTCGACCTCGAAAAGCTTGCGTCGATCGTCAAGGGTCGCCTCTATGTCTATCATTCGCTCGGTAAGAGGGAACGATCGACTTTGTTCTTCGATATTCTTTCTCTGCGACTCGCGTTTCGCGACTCGACGTTTTATTCGTATTCCCTTGGATACAGATGGGGACTTAAAGAAAATGTTGATACATCGTAGTTTCGAAACGCCCGGTTGAAAAGAAACATTGTGGATTCCCAGCTGTATAGATCGAGAGTAAACCAACGGATAGCGAGTTTGTTTGCGTTCGGAGTAGCCACTGCGATAGCCGGCAATTCGCGTGTGTACACGCTTACATGCAGATTCGTGATGGCTAAATAAATACATATACCTATGGACAATCCCTTACCATCGTGTTTCTACGATCTATATAAATATCGCGCGACGTTTACTACCTTTTAAAAGACGAAACGTTTCTCTCGCTCGATAAACTTTTTTTTTTTTTTCCAACAACGCGACCGTCTTTAACGCCGTTCGTCCATTCTAGACAAAGAAATTTCTTTGCGACTCGCGATAAAATGATGTTCGCGCAAAGGATTCTACTCGGTTGACGAAGAAAAAGAGTAAGGATATATATATATATATATATATATATATATATATATATATATATTTATATATAGTTTCGTTGTTTCGTCCACGTATCACAAGCTCGTATTTTCCTATAAGATGTCCATGGTATATCGTCTTGGCCTTTCAATGATTCACTCCTCACCAGGATCTCTCTCTCTTTCTTTCTTTCTTCTTTCTGAAAGCGATGTAAACCTACTGCGAAAGAATAAAATCTAGAAGAAAGAGAAAATTTAGAGCAAGAGCGACAGCAGCGTCTCTCCGTTACATCTCCTTTCCTCCCGTATAAAGTCACAGGATGGAATAGCGCGGATGGGCGTCTCCCGGGTGCGCTCCTACAGGCATTTTATAGACTGTTCCCGAATGCCACATTTAGTCTCCGTCCTTTCCATCTTCTTTCTTTCTTCCTTCCTTCCTTCCTTTCTTCCTTCCATTCTTTCCGTCTCTCTTTAATTCTCTCTCATTTTCTTTTCTCCTCGACCGAGAGAAAAAACAGCAAAACCACGGTTACGCGCGAAAACTACCAGAATGCAAGATTCCCTCACGGGGGAATTTCTTTATAACTCGCGATAAAAATACGTTTGATGCGACGGGAATTTCAAGTAGAGTAGTATTCGCACCAGATTATAGCATTGCTAGCTTCCACAATTTCCTTCCTTCGGCCTCGAATTTTTTTCCTTCACAGCCCTTCTCAGCGATAGGATCCTCTTATTATTCTTCGAAAAGTCGCGTCGGCATCGAGGAACTATATAGAAAACTTTACTTATCTCCTTCGCGATATTTTTCGATATTTTATATACGCGCCTCGTAATCCTACAAGATAACGTCGTATTTTTATTACAACGACTAGATAAAACTACCTAGCTAAGTAAGCGATAGTCGATTAAAATTTCTTTTTCTATCTTTTTCTTAGAGTACCATTCGAGTCGTTAAAAATGCGAATTTATTCATCGATTTCTGAATTCGTATTCGCGATTTTCAGTAGACGAGAAACGCCGCGAGCTCTTACTTTCGAGTAAAAGGCAGCATAATATGGAAATTTACGCGTCAAACTAAAAGGGTGTACCTACGGAGTTTACCCTTTCGTAAACAAAACAACTTTACGAAGGCAAGAGGGCACTCTTAAAAAGTTTAGGCCACCGTGGAAATGTACCGTCTCTCTCGGGGAAACTTTCTGTAGCGTCGCTATTTTTAATTTAACCGTGTACCCTAGCAAACAAACAAAAAGGTTGCTATTTTTTTCTTCGTAGTCTTTGTCAAAATTCTCCAATTTCTAATATCGTAGGGCATTTATCGAGTTTTACGTAACAAAAAAGAAAAAAAAAAAAAAAAAGAAAAGAAATGAAAAGAGAAAGAGGCTATTGGATTTATTTCCCACCTAGGATATATTATCCTAATTACTTTAACGGCACGAAGAGCACGTGGACTCTCCCGTGCGTCGTTTTTTCTCCATTGTCGATTCCGCTTGCGTATCGAAACGATCGTGAATATTAGTAGGCGAGACGAGCCGCGCGAAAGAAATTTCACTGGCTGCAAATTAGGTAGGTATTAGCCGAGGAAAGTTTAGATTGCATTCTTATTTAACATTCTATCTATGAAATTATCGAGATATTATGCAAATGTCTCTCGTAGCGTCCATGTCGTTTTCGCCGAGTTCGTCATTCGTACGAGAATTTTAATCTCAAACGTAATCGAAATCAAAGCGTTCCTTCGTTCGTTATCGATCTAAAGAGCCGAGGAAATTCCATTCCGAGGAGTTTCCATTTTATACGAAAAGTATATCGGAACGTTATTTGAAATGGTATAATTTTTCGCTATTACCAACCAACTCTATATAGTATGTCAAAAATTGAAAAAAAAAAAATCGCGTTTCGTTGTAGCGAAATAAATTTTACGCGAGTTTTTCGAACACGTATAAATTTCTTATGCGTTATAAAATCGTAAAATCGTTCGATCGATCGATCCGAATGGTACATATAACATATTCGACGTTCTCAACGAAAACCGTGAATTTCTTCTTCGAAGCGAATACTTTTGTACGTTGATCGAATCCTTTTATTCGTTCGTATTCGCACGATCTCTCTTGGTTAATCCATCGAAATCCGATGCAAGCCGTATCTTATCCGTGCATTCGCGTATCAGCCGTAACAACGTCTTGTCCGATATTAGATATTCTCGTTTTATCGAAAGACAATCGCATAATCTACATCTTGGCATGGCAATACGTCGATCGATCTCATCGAAGGAGATTACAGAGGCAGAGATCGTACTCGTTATCTAATCTCGTAAAAGAGAGAGAGAGGGGGGGGGGGAGGGAGAGAGACGACAGAAGCGTATTAAAGCGAGACGGCTGCGGTCAGAACGCAAGCGTTTCGAACGGCAACCCGAGTTCCATCGTAATTATGCAGTTTGATGTAGCCGAGCACTCGAGTATAAGGTTCTAACCAGGCGAATGTACGATAGAGAGAGAGAGAGAGAGAGAGAGAGGCCTCTGTGTCGCTAGTACCGAGCTGCCTGCCTGCCTGCTGCTGTTGCTGCTGCTGCTGCTGCTGCTGCTGCCTACTCTCTCCGAGTATCGCGCGTTATTAGACTAGCTTTAATGCCGGCGCATTACGACGCGGTGCTATTACGCGAAGGCTAATACGCGCGTATTTCGAGGGACCTCGCGAGCCTAGCCGAATAATCTCGTCTCGCTTCCTAAATACACGCTAGGATTATCGAGTCTCTCTGGGTCACCCTCTTTCGATGAATATCTACATCTTTACGAGTACTGGGAAACGTCTGATCGATCGATACTCGGCCTAAAGCCGAATCGAGTATAGATCGATTATTTCCCAACGCGTGGATAACGCTCGCAAACTCGATTTATTCGAGAAAAATCGAAAGAGGAGGATCGTTTACCGATCGTAAACGTCGCGTCGACCGATGCATATCGAATACGCGATATATATTGCGATCCACTCCGAGAGAATACCACTTGATATTCAACGCGAGTCACGAAGAAGAATCACCGTGTCTACGTCGACGTCGGACCTCCGAGTGAAAAAGGGGGGCACCTTAGGTACCTCTCCGCTCGAGCCGACGAGGTCTCTCGCAACGTCCACACGTGAGCTGAAACGACAATCGAGGTACGCCTCGTTTCTTTTCCATTCTTTTTTCTTTCTTCTTTTTTTTTTTTTTTTCTTTTTTCTTTTCCTTCCCCTTAACTAAGCGATCGCGAGCAACGGTGCTCGACGATGAAAAATCGGATCTATAAAGTTCGCGCGAGATAAGAGAGTAAACTCACCGCAAGTTGGAGACGACGACGGCGTAACGGTCGTCGATGCTGATGAGGTCGGCGTTTTTCAGTATCATTCCGGTGATCAGCATCCCGATCAAAGCTGGAAGAGTCGTCAAGGAAAAGAGCCATCCTCCAAAGTGCGCGGCTATGCAGAGAGTGGCGAGACCGAAGAGGGGACCTCCCGGTGCCGCGTCCTTTCCGGCTATCGAGTAGACGACACCCCAAACCAGGAGACCGAGTAGGAAAAGGCAAAGGACCCTCGCAAACTTTCGATAGCTCGGACAGAATGGCTGAGGACAGGCTCTTTTCCATCCGGGTGGCTCCCAGGACGGCGTATCGTCGCGTCCATGACAACGGGCGCAAAATAGGTACAACCACGACCTGACACAAACAAATATCGTTCCTTTAGTTTTATCAAAGAAACAAGTATTTAATAGCTTTAGTATCGTCGACCATCTCTCTCTCTCTCTCTCTCTCTCTCTCCGTATCTCTCCTTCGAAAAGTTTGCACTTTTCAATATTTTCTTCTCTCACCTCTCGAGTTCTTCCGAGTACTCAATCTTATCCCTGATGGAACTGGTCAGACTGAAGGCCGACTTTTTCCTATTACCGTTCACCCTCCCATTCTCCGCGAGATCGAACTTGTTGTGCTGCGGTATATTCTCGACGCTGTCGTAATTACTGCCGGTGTGATGAAGTATCGACTTCCTTCTACCTTGATCCGAATTGTGCTCGGAACTGGAGCTAATACGACGATGATGTTCGAACGCAGGATTATCCACGCCGAAGACTTGATCGCTTATCGAGACGCGTCTTTTCGTTAATTCCTCGCACGGTCTCGTCGTAGTTTTACCTTCCATCTCCATTTTTCCTTAAAACTCTCTCTCTCTCTCTCTCTCTCTCTCTCTCTCTCTCTCTCTCTCTCTCTCTCTCTCTCTCTCTCTCTCTCGTGCAGCCTCGTATTATAAACGATGGTAAGCGATAGGAACGGACGTCGTAATCGGTTCGACTCGACTCGAAGAAGAGGAATAAATGTAAGACTCGAGGAAGGTGTCACGCTCTCGACCACGATCGCGTCGCTAATGTTTTCCGACGATGCGCGCTCGTACTACGATTCGCGTCTTTCACACCTTGGCCCGCTTTTGCCATCGGTTTGTCTAACGCTCGGACGATACTCCGTAAACCTTGTTTACGACGAACACGAGACTTGGATGACGATGTATTCTCGATCTCTCACTTTGTTCACCTGGTTAGCGTGCTTTTCAAAGTTTTCTCGATTCTTGTTTGTTTTTTATTGTCTCTCTCTCTCTCTCTCTCTCTCAACTATTTCTAAGCTGTCGCTGAAAATGGTCAAAGTTTGTTCGGATCTTTGACGAAAACATAACGCGCGCGTCTCATTTTTCGCGAATCGAGGCGAATCGAGGCGAATCGAGGCGAGGCGAGGCGAGACGAGGCGAGGCGAGGCGAGGCGAGGCGAGTTATCGTCGAGCACGGTTAACTAGCGACTAAACGTCGCGAAATGTCCGTCGCGGACACTGCCCGTCCGTACGTACGTACGTACGGACGTGCTTGCTTGTGCGCCTCCACGTATGTAATACGTATGTGAATGGTGGGGCTTCGTAAAAAGTACCTACTTCACGTACGCGTATGGTGTGCGTCGTCGACAGTGCGCTAATCATTCTTACTACCACGTTGTAGCACGACGTAGCACAGGATGGGCGCAGCTGGACGCTTCATTGACAGTCCGTTCGATGGATGGGCGAGAGCGTCTAACTCGTCATGGTTACGAGCTCCAACAGAACGTTTCGTGCTTTTTTTACGGACAAATTTCGCGTGGTCTCGTTCGATATTAATGCCTTCCTCGATGCTACGATTTTCCCTCTTTTTTATTTCTACCGCATAGAAAAATAACAATGGTTATCTATCAACGATGATTAGTCGTCGAATAGAAAACTTTGACGGTCGTCTACGCGTTCCAACTTTGCGAAAAACGTACGCTCGATCGCACACGCGTATTTACTTATTATTCTTGGCCGGCATCGAGAGAGAGAGAGAGAGAGAGAGAGAGAGAGAGAGAGAGAGAGAGAGAGAGAGAGAGAGAAATATCATTTCGAACGTAGCACGCAAGCGAGAAAAGTAGAATTATCGTCGTCTCGGCGCAGCGATTGCTTTTTCGATCAAGTAATACTTTTCGTTTGATAACCTAGATCTCCGTGCTCTTTATCTCTCTCGATCGGTCGATCGATCCGAACGACGAGAGTCGTCGTCGTCGTCGTCGTCGTTGTTTCGATCTTTCGCTTTATTCTTACCAGTGACGCGTCAAACTTTCCTTTCGGTGTAGACATTTCTCGAGAGATCTTTCCTAATCGATTAAAAGCATTCGTCCTTTCACCGATCGAATTCTCCGTTTATTACGTCGTATTGTTTCTTTTTATCGCGAGCGAGCAATCCAGTAGAAGCACACGATTAACGTTAATCCGAATCTCGTGAGTTTGATCACGTGGTATTTTGTTCCGATACGAATAAGTACTACATTGCATCATTAATAATAATCGAATCACAAAGTACGACGATAGGACGATACGTTGTCGTTCGTTATCTACGATCGAACGACTGCCGGAGATCGAGCGGAGAAAAGAAAAATGAATGACTATTGCTTCGGAAGGACGACATCTTTTGGCAGAATTTGTGCACATTCGGAGCACGATACCTACGTTTCGTGACTAATCATTTCTCGTTGATGATACTTGGATCGAGGAGGGACGATAGCGAGAGCGAGGAGAGGGCGACCGTTGAAAGCGGTCGAGAGCGGTCGTTGTCTCTAATCCGCTGACGCGATTCATCTTCCTGCCACGTTGGAACGCGATGCATGTTCGCGACTCGATTGTACTCGGTATTACGGTCAGTGTTGGGAATTAATTACGTTACACGCTGCGCGTTTCGAAAGCGTTGATTGAAAATTTCAAGGGACGAGAGCTTTCTCGGTCGACCTTGCCGTCGGCTAATTCCTTTTCGAGTAAGTCGTAGACTAACTTTGGGTCCTTTCTCCTCTTCCCCTCCCCTCTTCCTCCCCCCCCCTCTCTCTCTCTCTCTCTGCCTTTACAAATATTGTAATTCAAATGGACGCACGTTATCGAAAAAACTATATTCTTATCTAATCAACCTACGTATAAGAAATTGTACAATAATACGCTCAAATCAATGACAATTCTCTATTTCGATCAATTCCGTTCGAACTTTTAATCGATCGTATACTCTCGACTTTAGCCTCGGCCAAAGGAATAAATAACTAAAAGAAAGAAGGAGAAAAAAAAAGAAACGACGGATCGTCGGGACGGTGAAGAATCACGCGCGGAACTTTTCCTTACTCCTCGAACAGAAATCAAATCGATCTCGAACGTCGAAAACTCGCGCTCTATTTCCGACGTGTATTGTGTGGATCTCGCGCGCTACACGCACACGTGCACTCTGCGGCAATCGCGTTCGCCAAAAAGTCGTCCATTTTTCTTCCGTCGAACAACAAAGCGAGCCGCGTGCTAAAAGAAACAAAAGAAAACGCTGAAAATCCTCCGAGCGATTCCTCTTGGTTCGACTCGAATCACATATATACATACATACATATGTACACACACACACACACACACACACATACATATATATATATATATATATATATCCCGCGACTCGAGATAGGTTGCGATTTTTCGTCCTTCATCGGACATTCCGCGGACGTTGCAGTCACGCGAGAATCGTCTGCTTCGTCCCTCGGAAACGAGCATTAGAGAGAGAGAGAGAGAGAGAGAGAGAGAGAAACGACGTCGACGACGACGAGGTCGAAGATAGGATTGGAATTGCAAATATCCCTCTCCTTTGCTCTCTTTCCCCCTTCTCATCTCGCGTTAACCCCTGTGCTCGTGCACACGCACGCGAATAGATGAACTAGTGCGCTGGTAGAAGCCTCCTACGTTCGAGACATTTGCTATATAGTTATTACTACGGAGAGAGAAAGAGAGAGAAAGAGAGGAAGGGAGAGAGATGGATAAAATTTATTATACCCATGGCAATGATATTGCGATAGTGGATATGTAAGAGAAAAGAAATATTTCAAATAGATTATACTTATTAAAAAGATTCTAAAGAGGATAAAAGATAATGATTCTAGATATAAGTTTATTTCGAATACAATAAATCAGAACTTTGTTTTTTAATGAAATGAGACACGGTAACTCTTTAGAAGAAAAGATCAGATGAAATAAATAAATTGCTATATATTTAGTTTCATTTTATCCAAAATCTCGAGACATTTATAAAAATTGTATAGAAAGGGAATAGCAGTAATAATGAAAATAAAAGAAAAATGGAGCGAGCGAACAAAGAGAAACGCGATGACAGAATCCAAAACGTAAAAAAATAGTTTCGAATCGCAACATAGGAGAAGAAGAAGAAGAAGAAGAAGAAGAGGAGGAAGAAGAAGAAAGCATTCTTTCGGACTTTCTTTCCAAGGACTAGAAATCCGAGGCTATCTCGGCAGTGTCTTCGATTCGAAGACGAGAAAGGCCAGGGAAAAGAGAAAGGGGATAGAGAGGGAAAGAGGATCTCAACATGAACGAGAACGTGAACGAGGACGTGTAGTTTCGTGGAAAATGCCGCTGGCAGGAGCGATACTTCGAATTAGCTTAAAAGCCTCGGGGCAAGTCCGCTAGCAACATGTCGGTGTTGCTACCAGAGTGTGTGAGAGAGAGAGAGAGAGAGAGAGAAGGGCAGGACGCGCATTCCCTCGTATATCACTCGGAGATAAAGGACTGCCAGAGCACGACGGAAAGTATAGTGGTTTCGGCGACAACCCCCGGATGGGTAGTCCAGCTGCCACATTTTCTCTCTCCCTCTCTCCCTCTCTCTCTCTCTCTCTCTCCTCCACCCTCGGCCGCTCGCTTTCTTCTTCCCTCAACTGGTAATCATTCCGAAGGTGAGAAACAGACGGAGAGCACGGACAGAGAAAAATCGCGCGCCCTTCGAAACTTCTTTTTCTCCTTCTTTCTTTTTTTCCCCTCGATTCTCTCCTCGAGGCAAAAGCTTTTCAATTGTTTAGCTCTCGTCGCCAAGATCTTTCGACTCTCTTTCTCTTTCTCTTTCTCCTATTCAGAAACATGCGCATATCAAAACAGAAAGTCGATCGATGCTGTACTACGATCTTAGGATCGTACCTGCACCACGGGCTCGTCCATTCGTTTTACCTTTTGTTCTTTCTTTCTTCTTTTTATCTTTTTACGGGATTGATTACCTTACGTAGATAAAATTAATTTGATTTCGTTCGTAGATCCTTTTACAAACTAAAATTCTGCTTGGTCACCGAATACGATTATCCATCTTTTCTTTCTCTCGATGCGAAAGGATAACAAAAAAGATGACGTTGCTCACGGGTACAAGACTTTTTTTTCCTGACGCGTGCGGATAAGCGTTTCAAATTTGCATAATAGATGTAATAGGTTACATGCGTCCTTATGACCGACTCGTCGGACGTAGTAGAGAATGATAAAATTTCATAGCGATGGAAAAGAACGACGCGTAGATAATCGCGATAGATCGCTAAGAACGGAATAGATCCACTCGTTCTTTCGTCTACTCGTCCTTGAACTTGGAATTTTCCAAAGAATATCGCGAGAATTCTTTCTTTCCTCTCTTTTTATATATTTTCGTAAACTCGTTGGCCCCTCCGGGACGGTTTCGCGCTAACGAAAGGAATTATCGTCGCGTTATCTCTCGTTAACGGCCCTCCGATAATCATCTCACGTGAAACCATTTTTCGTCGGATACTCCATGTGACCGTAGCAACGCGCGTATACGAGCCCGGTAACGTGGACACCCCAAAGGTGGGAGCTCTGTTCGAGTTTTACGAGTTTCTACGTCGAAGTAGGTCGCCTTGGGAAGCATGTGGGACACTTTGATTTCGCATCGACGCCGATGGGATCTTTGTAAAAAAAATTAACGGCGTAAAGGTTAAGAGACAGGTGGTTGGATAAAAGTAAGGAAAAGGGAGGAAAGAAGAATGAGAAGAGTGTTAGGCATTCTGCGAGCGTGTATTATACGTCGTAGTCGCGTCAACGAGATAACGATAATTGTAAAACAATCGAAGAAACGACGGCAAAGGCCAGTCCTTGTTTAGAAGGAAATGGAATTCACAGGTGGATAGTTGGTACATACGTTAGCGAGCGGAGCCGGCCGAGAGAGAGTTGAAGGGGGAAACGGCAGAAGCTCGGTCGGTGCCAATTAGCCCTCATTATCGCGCGACATGACGAAGAGAGAGGGACGACGGTGTCACGAGAACGTAGAGGGAGGAGGAAGAAAGAGGAGGAAGAAGAGCTCGAGAGAAGGAGTAGAGCGAACGAGCGAACGAGCGTAGAATAGAAGCGTGAACGAGATTCTCTTGGACGCGTGCGTCCTTTGGCTCTATATCTCCGTGAAACGATGCGTCGTCCGGAATAATTTCTCGAGATCTCCCCGTTATCCGCATACGCGTTCATCCCGTGGCGCTCGACATCGACGTATAGTCGTAGAACCGGACTCTTAACGAACACGATCCCATCGGAGCTCGTGTCGTCTTTGATACGGAAAGCATCGTCACCGCGACAGCTAACCTGTCGAGGGGAGACTTGCCAAAAATCGTACCGCCAATTAACGTATCTTACCGTAGTCCTTGGCCACGAGCTGTTCGAGCTTTCGTTTTAAAACGCGCCTAAGTCCTTTAACTTATCCGCCAAGAACGAAAGAAAAATCGAACCGACGAGCGTACCAAATATATCGAAAATCTTTAGCCTGCTCGAAGAAGGAACGTCGTAGAACGAGACGGAGGAAAATGATTCGTGTGCCATTTCGCACGTGCCACTACTACACACTCGGAATTACCACTTTCCCTTTACCCGGAAGACGAGGGCGATGACGAATCGATAAATTATACCGTGAAATGCCGAGAAGAGAAAATCCCTCTACGGCCGAATTGTCCGGAGGGCCATTTTGTGCAGCGAGCGCATCGAGCTTTCGATTCCTTTGGTTTTTTTTTTTCTTTTTTTCCCCTTTCTTCTTTTCGTTCGACCCACGTAAACGGAGATATAATATTTTACCTGGGATGTAAACACGTGTACGTAGGTATCTACGTGTGTACGCGCGAGAACGTACACACCTACATTCTCGACACGGTTTTCCCATAATGAAATAAAAACAAAAAATAAAAGTAAAGGAAAACATTTAACCGAACGAATCGTCGATATATATTCCACAGGTGTTAATCTAACGAACGGATCGTTAGATTATAATCGAAATAAAAATGCGTTCATATTTTTCGGCATTTTCAGTGCTCGACGAGGCGCATTCGATAATTCGATTAATTAGAAAACTTTGAAACGATAACGAGAACGCATCGATTCGTTTAACGAACGATATTCATCCAATAGGCTTTTCATTTCTCTTTTTGTTTTTTTTTTCTGTTTTTTTTTTGTTTTTTAAATAACGTTCTCGATAAGTATTTGTATGGTTCTCTGAAAAAAGAAAGAAAAAAAAAAACGTACGATACGTTTATCAAAAATGTACTTACGTATTCCATCCACGCGTCTTCGCGATCTTCGAGAATAGTATTCCGAGCAGGCACGGACGAATTTCACCTGTGCAAATACGCCGCCCGTTAAGAGTTCCATCGAACAAAGGAGTTTCATTTTCGAGTCGATAATGTTTCCCCTTGAGAAAGCAAACGATTATAAATATACGAGCGGCTTAACGAAGCTCTATTAAATCCAAACGCATTCCGTACGATACGAGTATAGGATACGAGTGTCGTTACCGATTCGGCAACGATAGCCACCAAAGTTTTTCTTATTTCTATAATGACGCCGTTTCATCTCGTCGATCAAAAACGACGTATATTTATGTAGGCTCGTTATAAACGTAGGGGAGAGTTGCCAAGTACTAGTACGAATCATTTGGGCCGATCTCTCTCTCTCTCTCTCTCTCTCTCTCCCCCCAAATAACCATCCATCCATCCATCCATCCGTCTCCTTCATAGACGCAACGTGGCGTCGAAGGTGCGTTAAAAGGGTTGCTAACTCTCGTGTCCGGCCAGCGGCACCATCGGTTCGTCGCTTTTCGCGGTTTTCGAATTCTCTCTCTCCTCGCCGTTCGCGAAATTAGTTTCGTTCGAATCGATGAATTTGTCGGGCTCGTAAAATACGACGAAATAATGAAATGTAATAAATATTTCTATCTCGTTGGTTTCGTTTAGTTCGATCGGTTCGTATCTCATTCGATTTTCTCTTCGTTCTTTCTCATTTTCTTTGTATTTAATACGTTCTCGATGATCCATAAAATTCCATTCGACGATAAACTTTGATCCGTCGTCGTCGTCTTGAAATATAACGACGCATTCATAGATTTGGTTCAGCGAGATACGTAATTTTCCGAGCGGATCGCTCAAAGGTAGCGAAAGACAAAGCTAATGAAACCCTTAGTAGCTCGCTCTATACCATCGTCTCGTTCCTCGCGATACACTTTCGATCGATCGTTCGGTTAAACCGCTCTTTCGATTGGCTCTCAACGGACTTGGGAGCCTCTTGCAACGTCGTTCCGAGAGTTCTCGATATCGTACGAGCATCGTTTCGCTTCGTCTACGAGAAAATTGCTTCTCGTGCTTGCGGCGAACGCTACGAATGAATCTTGCCTTTTCTTTTTCCATTATATTTCTTACGGTAAGAGCTCTTATTATTCCTGCATCTTTCCCTCCCGCTGATATATAGCGAACGAAAAGCACGAATCTCGACTCGGTTTTTCTTTTCTATCCTACCAACGTTGAGTCATAAATTACGATCGAAGGAGGAGGTAGTAGGGAGAGATAGATAGAAATGGAGAGAGAGAGACTACTGTCGGCAATGTTAATTAGCGAAACCGTCGAAATTTCGGCGAGGCGATGCCCTCTGAAATTCGTAGGCGCACGCATCGACACTCGTGCGCGTTTCGTCGCTCGATCGAACGGCCTTCGAAAGCTCTCCTTTCACCTTTCCATGGAAACGTCCTATCCGAGGTCGATCGCTGAACTTGTTATGGAACGGGCGGACGAGAAAGATCCCTCCGATTTCTTCGATTCTCCGTTTTTCCGTTTTCCCGTTTTCCCGTTTTCCCGTTTTCCCGTTTACGACGATCGTCGTTCGAATATACCAACCTACCTATATCTCCGATATAAAATGGAGTATCGAGATAACGATAGTAAAATTTTACTTACTTTTCGGACCAGACCGAGATGATCATACCAGGACGAATGCTTCCCACTTTGATTTTTAACACAACGCGGTCGTTTCAACGTCAAAACTCTTCTTTCCCCCTTTCCTTTTCTTTACTCATCACGATGTCTCAAAGGGTTCGTCGAATCGGTTAGATCGCTCTTTGTCGCATGCACCCTTAACGAAGTTTCCCATTGAACTGCCTTTTGAAAGCTCGAGGTAGCGTCGAGCGTGTACGGCTGAATCGCTAAGCTCGACTAAACTTAGAACTTTTCATGCTTATACCTCGTATCGATTTGATAAACTTGACAACTCTTCGATACGACGACAAACGTTGATCATCGTATCCACCGTCGACGTTAAAAATTCACGACACGCGAGGTGTGTAATGTGTCTATTGTACCTTTTCACGTTCGATGTCTTCACCGTCCACCGACTCGAATGTTTTTTCTTTTTTCTCTTCTAGAGACTAAAAGTTGTCCCTCGAAGGTATATACGTTACGTCGAGTCGATAGTTCTCCTTTAATGCGCATACAAAAAAAAAAAAAGAAAAAAAGAATCGTAGGAATTACGACTCTTTTTTCCAACCTTCTTGCAACTACTTTCTTGCGACTCGTCTTTCAAATTCACTCGATAAATATCTACGTGTGCGCGAGTAAGGAAAACTTGGCTCGATTCTTTTTTTGTCTTCTAACTTTGAAGAATCCAGTCGATGTAAAAAGAATTTATATAGGTCAGAAGAGACTGTCTGAGCGGTTTTCTTTTCCTTTCCTTTCTTTTTCTTTTTTTCTCTTTTTTTTTTTTTTTTTTTTTGAGTCGACTACATCCTCGATCTATCGCCGATAGGTCGGTAC
Source organism: Dolichovespula sylvestris (assembly GCA_918808275.2). Classification (NCBI taxonomy): domain Eukaryota; kingdom Metazoa; phylum Arthropoda; class Insecta; order Hymenoptera; family Vespidae; genus Dolichovespula; species Dolichovespula sylvestris. Next base: position 5,280,378 of record OU964980.1, read on the forward strand.
GTTTATGTGCCAATGCCCTACATAATATGGAAAGGTTTTCCGAAAAGATTTTCTTTCCAACGCTGACACGAGGCAACGTATTCGCGCATGGATATTAATTACTTATAAACGCGACATGCCGGATTAAGTGGATCGTGTAAACAAAGAGAATCTTATCGACCGACCGACCGACCGACCGACCGACCGACCGATCGATCGATGAAAATATTTGCTTCGAACAAAAATACACGAAGATACGTGAGATCGAGAAAGAGAGGGAGAGAGAAAGAGTAAAAACGTGGAATTTGCTTTTTCCAGAATCGTACGGTTCTACTCACCGTCGAGGAAAGAAAAGGAGGAGAAAAGAGATAAGCGAATCCACGAGACGAGACGATAGTCCGAGAACGTTCGTATCGATCAGAGTTGTTCGACACAAAGGGAAGGAGATACAAGATAGTAATGTGAATACGCGATGGTCGAAAAAGATACGATGGTTAGATACGCGTATAGGTATTCGCGGTAGAAGGAGAAACGGTCTTTGGATAAATCGTTGAAAGTTTTATCGGTACGACGGAACATCGTGTGGTAGGCCGAGGAACCGAGAATCGAATCGTTCGAAAATACCGATGGGAATAGAAAAATCCAAAAGCGGAAATAGCCCTCTTTCTCTATTTGATGAAAGATTTCGTTATCGAAATGTTAACGAAGGAGAATGTCATTTTTCACCAAGATTGAACATTTGTTTATGATTCGATTAGCAAGTCCCAGTTACGTCGATTATCCCGACAAATTCGATTTAAAGCTACGACGGGAGATTTACATATGTAACATGTCGAATGTAATTAATGGAAACGTAACGAGCTCGAACTGACGTCGTTGTTTTTCGAGGTACAAATTACGCATAAGAGACAACCTGTGCAATTTTCTCTCTCTCTCTCTCTCTCTCTCTCTCTCTCCCCTCTCCTCTCTCTTTCTATCATTAAACTCGCTTTATGCGAGCATATAAAATTTCACGCGTTATACGACTAACTAATCCGTCCAACGTAAGTATATTAAAAGCTACAATTCGTTTCAGATACCGTATTTGATAAACGTTCGTAATTTCTCAAAAGCTTTTCCGTCTCGTTCCGACGTTGTTCTATTTTCCTTTTTTTTTTTTTTTTCTTTCCATTAAGATCGACTTTCAACGTCGATCAATGTTGTTCGTTAATACTTCAAAATAATTTAGATTTATTTTTCGTGCAGCTCGTAATGTAGTTGGCAAAGGAAGTAGTCTGTGTTTTTCTCTCACTCCCTCTCTCTCTCTCTCTCTCTCTTTGTGTGCGTCTCTCGAAGACGACGCGTGCGCAAGCTGGAAACTCTTTTGTCGTTTTCGTTCTTTTTTTTTTCCAAAAGTTATTGTGAGCATTGTTGTAAGGTAGGAAGGATTGTGGGGGAGTAAAGCAAGAGGTAGGTGAACCAAGCGGATCCTCTTTCGTTTTAAAGGAAGATAAAGGAGCTCGGATAGGAGGTAACTCCGGTGAGAGGTAGCTCTCATTTCCCAGCTTCATCCAGCCCATCTCACCCCTCGCCACCAGCCACGCCACGGTATTCGCTAATCCACTTTGTTAGCTTTAACGACGACGCTCCGGCGGTTTATATGCGCCCCTTTTATCGAGTTCCACGAATGTAGGAGCAACGAGTCTCGTTGACGTTCGAAGAAAACCCGTCTCGTCAAACGAATCACCGTTATCTCATTATCTTCGCGATTCACCGTCTCCTTTCTCCTTCTCTTTTCGTTCTCTATTTTGTCGTTCGTCGATGTCGGTTCAATCCACGAATCGATATATATATGTGTGTGTGTGTGTGTGTGTATATATATATATATAGACACACATATATATCTGAGCCGATGATTACGAAGGTAGCTCGAGTTGTAGGCCTGTTAGTTTTTCTACACCGAAATAGTCGTTTTTCTCATCATATTTTTTATTCTTCGCGGAGAATAATTTCCAATATAGATCGTACCTGTATTTTTAATAACGCACACATACGTAATATAAATCGGCCTTTTTTTTTCAGATTCTTCGCCTACCTCGTCGAAATTTATTCGAACGATATGCGAATATCTGGTGAAAGGTAAACGTACGTTTAGTCGTTGTTCGTACCTTTCCCAAGAAGAAACGATAAAGAAGGAGAGGAATGCGGAGCTGACCGGAGCGTTATAATTCAAAGGAAATGCGCTAGTTTCTTCGCACGGACGCCGACGACGACGACGACGACGACGACGACGTTCTCCTCCTCCATTCTGTACACATCTACGGACAAACGAATGGCAAGTTCATTACGTACATACAGACGTAGAAAGAGCACTTCATTTACATCCAAGCACAACGCGGTAGGTATGCGTGTGCGCGCACTAGTGCACTAGCGCACTAACGCACGTCCTCGGAAGGCCAGCCGCGAAGGAAAGCCAACGTATAGCGGTTGGTACTCGGTCTATGCCACGAACCTGTATGGCATGACTAATTATACTTCAGCCCGGGGCAGATCTCGTTCGCTCCGACCCTCGAGAGGCGGAAAGTACCCCATTAAAGCCACGAGCTTTGGCCGCCAACGTCGTCGCTGCCATCTCCTCCGAAAGACGTCGATACGATCCTACGACTTTCGGTAGGGTGAGATAGATAGATAGACATAGAGCGAGAGAGAGAGAGAGAGAGAGAGAGAGAGAGAGAGACAGGGAGAGAGAGAGAGCTTTGAAGAAGCGAAATCATAGGGGAAGCTTTTGGTGATTCTTTTTCGTGACTTTTACATCGTGTCTCTTATATTTTTCTTACTTCTTTTCTTTTTTCCTCGGCAAACCTTTGATCTTTCTCTCTCTCTCTCTCTCTCTCTCTCTCTCCCTCCCTTGTTCTTTCTACCACTTATCTATTTATCTTTGTCTCTCTATTTATTCTCTCTATCTCTCTGCGTTGGTTGCACGTGTCACTTTAGCGGTGTACCTCGCCTAGAAACGATTCTTGAGATTGCTCTTCTCGCTCCTCCACTTTCTCCTCCCCCTTCTTGCCTCCGCCCTCAGCAACGACGAGGGAAACTTTCCATTACCCTAAAACATTGAGCCTGTCGGTAGTCTCCCCTAAGGCCAGCGCCCCGCCACAGTCCTTGTCTCGAGGCTCGTTCATTCTCCTCATCCTCCTACTTGGTCCCAAAGACCTTGGAGAAAAAGGAAAGGAGGCCGAGGAAACCGGAATAGAAACGTTTTCGACGACGAAAAACTACTCTCCCTTTCTCCCTTCTTCTACTAGGTTTTCGGTACAGCAAAACCCTTCGACGAGGAGAATCCCACAAGAAGGGGAAGGAGGTTTCTTGACATTATTCGCCGATCTTTCGTATATTCTTTTTCCCGACTCTCTCTCTCTCTCTCTCTCTCTCTCTCTCTCTCTTTATTCGACTCTTTTTATAGGAATATTTTTCGCCGAGTTAGAGCGGCGTTCGTTTCGAAGTAAGAAGCAACTTCTGTACGAGCGTATGTATGTATGTATGTATGTATGTATGTATGTATGTATGTATGTATGTATGTACGCGTTACGATACGAGTTCCTCTTTTATAATGACCGTCGCGAAAAAAAAACGTCGCTGTACCTTCCATTAAGGTTTCTGTGCGCCCTGAGTTTTAACGTATGTACCTACGTACGTTATACGTTACTTAAGTTTTATTACAACGCTCTTCTATGCTTTACGATTTGCCGGCTTTTTCACGAAAAATATAACGCTTGTAACCTCCGTGCGAGATAAAATTTTACGTATGTAGGTATGTGTACGTACGTGCGCCTCCTCTGCGAACTCGAAGGAGTAAGAAAAGAAAAGAAAGAGTAAGTTTTCCTTAAACAAGTTCTCTTTCCTTTCTCGTTCTTAACATCCCGTTGTTGTGCGCCGCGTTGGTGCGTCGCATTCTCCTGCGAAATTCCAAGGTTAATCGAAAATAATGAAAAACAGATGCGAGACGATCGTGGTTTGGGAATGATCGTGAAAACGACCAAATGGGTTTGAGTCTATACGTAAATCGGGATGGAGAAAATTGCAAGATCGATCACGTTTTAAATGCTTCAAGTATTTATTTAAACAAATCCCAACATTCCGAACATTGATAGACGTATATGAGTGTATGTTCCTCCCATTACTTTTTATTTTTTAATCCTGCGTACGCGTACAAAATCGAATATTTGCACGTCCATTCTTCGTTAGTTTCTTTTCGATCGGATCGAAACGAATGCGCCGACTCGAATTTATTTCAAATTATTTATTATCCTTTACGCGATGGAAAAATGAACGCGCCTCTGACAATCGATTATTATTATCCCTTGCAACGCTTTATTTTAGATTATTTTTATGCTTCTTTTTCTTTTTCTTTTATTTATTTATTTATTTTTTTTTTTTTTTTTTTTTTCGTTCATTCATTTTAGGCTTGCAAGGGGTACGCGATCGACATTCGGATTACAAAGAACTTTCTCTGTTATCATCCTTTTTTTTTTCAACCTATCTCTTATTTACGACGGCCGAGTGTCCCTTGGACTATAAGCTAAGTTAATAATCAATTAGCTCACGTCATTTAACGTATGGCCCCACGCACGGGTTTTCATGACCTTTCCAATTTTTACCAAGTTTCTCTTAAACGTTAGAGGAAAGGGGTGCTTACAACGATCTTTTATTCATATCGTTTTCTTCTTCTTCTCTTTTAATCTCTATATTATTATAGGCTTATATGTCATTTTTCGGCAGTCGCTCGAGAAACGAGAAGATTTCTCGTCCGATTTTTGGTACTTCTTGGTGCATTGTGCGTCTTTTCGCGTATTATAGTTTTATCGTTGTTGTATTTTCGCTTCTTACTTCTTCTTTTTTTTTTTTTTTCTTTTTTCTTTTTTCTTCTCTATTCCATTCCTTTCGCGTGTCTAGTCCCACGGTCGTTTACCGATCGCAATGGATCGTAAACGACGCGTTGTAACTCGCGTTACGGAAGCTTTATCGATCGAAGAAAATTTGAGAATATTTATTCGATGTTCTCGATCGCTATATAAAATCGTTCGCAAAGAATTCGTAAAACGCGAAGCATCCATTAAATACCGGAAACGGAGCGTGTAGTTAATTCGGAGTAAGCACCCCCCTCCTCCCTCGGTAAAAATGGAAAGAAGGAAAAAAAGAGAAAGAAGTACACTAAGATGGACCCGGACACTCTCTATGCTTTTTCAAGCATCGTCGTCGTCATCGAGATCGACGTCACATATTTCCAATAGTGCATATATAATTTATACAATATTATTTCATCGACTTTCTCTTCCTTACACGATTATAGTTTTTCCTTTCACTCGTATCTTCTTACTTTCTATCGTTTTCTTCGTGGCTTCTCGCAATCACACTCGTAAACTACGATCACAATTCGCTGACACGATACATACGTCGAGAATTGGAGAATTGAGGAATTGAGGAATTTAAAGGATCTTGCGATATCACGTTATCGGATTCGTACAAATTCACATTTGCGCCCAGATAAACGATCCCGTACGATTTCTTTTTATATTTTTCGATACATGTATATACCGTGTGTGTGTGTGTGTATGCGGGCGCGCTTACGCGGAGCGTGCGTGCGTGCATGTGTGTGCGTGTGCGTGTGTGTGTGTGTGTGTATCGTATCACCGTACAAACCTAAAGTCGAGGCTCGAAGCTTCCAATTCCTCGAATAATTCCACTTAGTGCTATGACAAATCCGGATGAGCGCGAACATCGAGGAGACGTGTCCGCGTAGTCTCTCTGTCTTCCTGAGACCGTATCAATCCCTAACGCGTCGCAGCATTGGCTGCCACGATAACGCGACCCGAGAGAGAGAGAGAGAGAGAGAGAGACGGGATGGGGGTGCTAGTAGCTATCTTTAAAATCCTTGAGAACGATCGACGTCTATTTAATCTCTCTCGGGAACCGTTATATCTTCGACTATACGATAAAAGTCTTTCTCTTTAGCTAGGAGAAATTCGTCGACCTCTCCTCCCTTTTCTCGTAAATATCTAACGTTAGCGTAAGCTCTCTTTTTCGCTCTCGGAACGTTATTAACTACTGAACACTTTCGTAGCGCACTATGTCAAAGAAAGAAAGAATTTCTTCATTAAAAAGCCCCGCGTCAAGTGGATCGAACTTTTTTCGTCGATTTTTGTTTCTGGTATCGGCCGATCGGAGCTTGTCAAACCGATATCTCTTGAATCTGTACGCGTTTCTTAGCGCTACCGGGTGTTCCAGGTTGACGAAGAATCCCAGGACAGGCGAGACCGACGTTTGGAGCTGGAACCTTGGGCGGTGGCGGTGGTTCCGGGAGTTGCTCGTTATCGTCTTCGTCGTCGTCGTCGTCGTCGTCGTCCTCGTCGTCGTCGTCGTCGTCGTCGTCGTCATCGTCGTCGTCGTCGTCGCTGTCGAGGACACCGTCGATCATGTTGTCGTCGTCCTGCATCCTGGCGATGGTAGCGTCGATGCACGGCGAGGGTGTCCTCGTTCTCTGGACGCATGGATTTCTACTGTAGGACGGTGGCTCGAGGACCCTCTTCCCACCGCCCGGTGGCGGAGAACATTGAAACTCTTGAAGCTGAAGTTCCAACTCCTGTACGAGCTTGGCCTTGTGCCCTTGAGGACTCGTCCCCGGAGAATCGATCAGATTCATCGAGGACAATCTTTGTTTTCCAGCGGGCGGACCGCCGATCTCTATACCGGAGCAACCAGCCTCCAACAGTTCCTCCTTCTTCTTGTCCCCGAAAGCCGAGAGACCGGAACTACCGGACGCGCTCCTGTCGCGCTGATGATATATACCCGCGAATATGACGATGTTTAAGAGCAAGAGAAATATACCAACGGCGATGGTTACGGTAAGGGCGGTCGTGTAGCTCTGATAATAACTCGAAGTTAACTTTCGAAGTAGATTGTTGGGTCCCGGCCCAAGATTCGATTGCTGCAACGTCTTCGAGGTACTCGGTATCGTGGCGGCGGTAGCGTTGGGCGTGCATTCCGTCGTCGATGTCGCGTGCGACACCGAGGAAGGCTCGGTAGGCGAGGGCATAGGCAATGGTGGCGCTGGCAAGGGCAGGGCCGTACTCTGCGGTCGTACCGCGCCCTCGTACAAATTCGAACTGTCCGCCAGATGATGATGACGCATACTGATCTCGTAACCAGGTCGGTGCAGCTGCGGCAACAGATTCAACCAAAGTGACATCTTGTGACCTCTGTAGTGCGAGCGCAGTTTCGTCACATGACCTGCCTCCAAATAAAGCTGATTTATCGAGTCGTACGATTCCCAAAAGGGTGGACTCGTCAGGGTGTTCTCCGCACCGGACGTCAAAGAACTCGCTCGGTTTGGATCTCTGAAAGCAAACGATTCGTCGTCCGCCGTCTTCTCTCTTACGACTGAGATATACTTTTCGAAGATCCTTTCGAAGACCGCGCGCGAATGAGGCGTTATCATCACCGAACGTCATTCTAACGCGTCGAGATGATAGAAAGGGTTAAAGGAAAAAAAAGTCGAAGGTAAAAGGCCTCCGTAATTCACGAAACGTGTCTTCTTCGAGGGAGGGAGAGACAGACAGACGGACAGAGAGAGAGAGAGAGAGAGAGAGAGAGAGAGAGAGAGAGAGAGAGAGAGAGAGAGAGAGAGAGGTAGGAAGGTGAAACCAACGGCTCCCCTTCTCCCCGTTCGCTTCCATCGACGAATACGACGACGTCGAAGCCGAGATCTAATTTCGTGGGAAGCCTGGAGGTTGCTCGCCAATTACGGTGTGAAACCACGGTTAGAGGTAGGAGACGACGGTGCGATCGCAACTTTGGAATTGCGAACTCCCTATATAACAGCTGCTTCTCGGCGTCGTACCTCTTAGAGAAGGATCCAACCTCTTCCACGGAGTACCGTAGTAGTACTCGGAGCAACTTTATATCTCGGCGACTAACCCTTTCGTAGATTCCTTCCCTCCTTCTCTCTCTCTCTCTCTCTCTCTCTCTCTCTCTCTCTCTCTCTCTCTCGCTCGCTCGCTCGCTCGCTCGTTCGGCTAAGAAGAGCGCATTTACCTATCGACTATCATCGGCTGCCTCTATGAAAGGCAATTCGGACGTGATACTCGAGTACTTCAAATATACATAGGTTTGAACTAAGGGAATTAACTCTCTCGAGCCAGAGTAAATCGGTTTCCGGGGCGTGTGAGACTACTCGAAGCGACTACCGCGAACGCGAATCGAGTAAGCTTTGCAAAGTTGTTGGTTCCATATTGAATCCGAATACATACCTAACTAGCTAGGTAGCTACCGCGACAGCTAATTGAGACGGCGAATTACAGGGCACGCGCGATATCGAACTAATTTCCTTTGATCGTTTTGCAAACGTCATTAATTGCAAATACTGCTTCTCGACGAAACTCGAAGCAGCAACTGCTTTGCCACGAAACACCCTGTTATTCGTTGCAACATGGGAGAAATTGGGCCAAATAGCGAGGAATCGAAGGGACAAGGCGCACGTCGTATTTTCCTCGCGAAAAAGTTTATTTCACCTCGGTAAAACGTATAAAACGGCGCGACGCGAACGTTCCGATCGAACGACGATAACTAGCGCGTTCGCTCGCGAGGAACGGGGACGTGGGTTACGTTGTTCTTTCCGACTCTTTGATTTTTAACAAGATGTATCTTCTCGTCGCAACGATCTCGCAATCGTAAAGTTGAGATCTCTACCGTTTCCCTATTATATTTCGAAAATGAACGACTATGGAGGATAACGATTAAACGGTTATAGGTATACGACGCTTTTAACTCCGTATAGAAATCGACCCTATGGATTCGAAATACTCGAGAACGCTAATATCAGAATATCATTAACTATGGCGGTAGGTGTGTATATATATATATATATATATATCTCTCTCTCTCTCTCTCGAGGCGTTTTAGCACGACCGAGATCACGATAAAGTTGGAGACAAATTATCTATGTATAGCCGTGAGGCTTGTAAAGTTTGAGCAAAAAGAAAGAAAAACGAGAAAGAATAGTGTGCGTTAGAGAGAGAGAGAGAGAGAGAGGGGGGGGGGAGAATATATCATAAAATAATAACAGAGAAAACTCACCCGCGTCTTACAAAGTTGGCCAAGTAGTGTACGAGTAGCCTGGACAGGTTTTCGTCGGCGAGAGTATAGTTGGCCAAGGAGTACAAGCTGAAATCTCCTCGAAGGAGAGGTATACCCATGAGATAGGGAAGTTCCTCGCCTTTTTGACTAGGTCGATCGCCCGGTTGAAAGTGTAGAAAGTATCCGCGTCCACCGGAAGTCGAATGAAGAAGGGCCAATCTGAGGAGAGGGGCTGCGACTTGGCCGTCCCCGAGAAGCGACAAAAGGCCCTCGCAAATGGCCGAAGCGTTTTGCTCTCCTCTCTCCCAATCCGTGTACTCGTTCCGTAGGGTCGAGTAGATCTCGTGCAGGTGATAACGATAAGTGTTTCGCACGTAGGTGCGAAGAATGCGATCCCTTCTGGTCTCGTTTAGCCCGTTCTACGGCACGAAAAAGGTCTCCTCCTTTCTATATCCGTGTCTACCGTCTTGCCACAAATCTCTATAACGATTCGCTTCGAAAAGTTTAATAACTTGGACGAGAATGAGAGAGGGAAGATCTCTTTCGTTCTATATCGAAGCTTCTACTATTCTCTCGTAAAAAGTGCCCTTTGTTTTACGATTCCCAAGTGCGCTAGAAATCTCGATAAAAGTCGTAAGGGAAATCGCCATTCGGCATTGTTATCGAATCCGAAAGCTTTTCCTATCGTTCTCTCGCCCTCCCATCTCGCCCGTACGACGAAACCCCCCGTTGACGCTCGTTCGAACCACGGAAAATACTCTTTACTTTACCCCTCCCCGCCGCACCACCTAACTTTGCGTCGAATTTATTACAAAGGTATTTCAGCGCGCCGCTAATCAAGCCCTTCCGTTTAATCGTTATACTTTCCCCTTTTTCCCGTCGGAAGGTCCCAAAGTGGTCGTCGTCGTATGCGCGTATATGAAATTTCATTTTCCGTCCATTTCTCGCGTACGATCGAGCGCAGTTCGATGGGAACTCGAGCGGAACCCCGCTCTCGCGAATGCGACGCGTACCAAGAATCGATTCCTGTCGACGACTCCAATCGAAATTTATTTGTTCTATAATTAGTCGTAACCAATTACAATTAAATCCATAAACGCGAGCGCACGTATGGGTAACGAAGTTCGCGTATCCTTTCAAATCTACGAACTCGATCGGATTACGGACTCGATTTCCATTCGCCTCCCGCTAACGTAAACGCGATGTATTTCGCACGATTAATCGAGTATTCGATGGAAACGACATGTATATATATACATATATTTATACGCATCCATCGTAATTACCAATCGTAATTGCAGCGTAAGGGAATAGATGGAAGGTAAGGAAGGGTTCTTTACCTGTAGATCCTCGTCGGTAAGATTAACCCAAGCTTCGTCGGACGTTAGACCGAGTAAGATATCCCGATTACCGAAGTTGGCAAATTCCGCGCCGGGTCCTGGCACGAGGGGCATCAAACCCGCGGAAGAGGCAGTGGGCTGAAAGTTCTAGAAAAATGTAGCAATTTTTTTTTTTTTTCTTTTTGGTTTCTTCTTTTTCTCTTCTTTTCCTCCAATCCGTTAGACTTTCGATCGATCGTCGTTAAAGGGTCGAAGCGTTGAGAAAGTTATCGAAAAATATGCGAACCTGGTTTATCGGTTGCGGCAGGACGGCTCCGTCGACGAAAGGCGCGAAACCGGAAGTAAATCTTGGCGGATCGAACTTGACGTTGAGAAGATCGTCGAGGCTCCGCAAACGAAGGCACGGTGCGATGTCGTCTGCTTCGTCGTCGGCGGGACACCCGGTTTGCTCGGCGACCAGATGTTTCACCGTAAGCGGATCCCGTTGAATCGCCCACGGTGATAGGGCCGAACCACCGAGCAGTATCACTCTCTCGACCAACTCTAACAATTACGTTCGTTTCTTCGTCTTAAGTCACGAATGAATTTCGATGGAAATATTTTCATCGAATAACGTTGACTCTCTTTTTTTTTTTTCTTTTCTTTTCTTTTCTTTTTCTTTTTTTTTTTTTTTTTTTTATTTGGTTCAGAACGAACGTCTCCTATAACGAAGGGGAAGAAGAATAAGAGGAGGAGGAGGAGGAGGAGGAGGAGGGAATATATTTAGAAGCTAGCACGCCTTGACGTCGCTCGTTCGCCGTGGCACCCTTGCGAAGGCTTTTAAAGGGTGACTCGACATTGCGGAACGAAGGAAGAGGAGGATATTAGAGAGAAGGCACAGGGGTTGGTTCGTTAGTGGAATTGGGCTGCAATCTAGAAACGGTACGGACATGGTAGGGAACGGACACGATTCTCTTTCTCCCCGCCTATCCACCATCCCTCTTTCGCTACAATCTCACCCTTCTCCCTGCTCTCGTCTTTTCGGCTTTCAGAGTCGCAGAGTCACGGAAGACTACACTCTAGGAAGCTTGTTAAGGTTTCTAGTATCCGACGACGACGACGACGTCGACGACGACGACGACGACGAAGAAGAAGAAGAAGAAGAAGATGATGATGACGACACCATCGTCCTCGACAGCCACTCGCCTCTCGTGGTATGGTCGTACCGACTTCTGTATCCCTTATCTATAACGTCTACTATACTTTCCTTCGTTCCTTTCTGTCTTCCTTTTTTTCTCTTTTACTTTCCGCTCACACAAACACGCAAACACATGATAACTACGTGTATCGCGGAGAGAGCCTTTCTCCTCCTTCGCGACCTCTTTTCCGATACTCTATTGTAAATCCGTACTCTTTTTACTTTTCCTTTTCTCGTTTGCTCGAATTCCCCTTCGACCAAATCTCGACTCGAGCTCGGTTAAGTAAGAGATAACTCTCGCGAGTCTCTCGAACACGTGGCCACATCGACCAACTTTTCACTAATCTCGATCGATCATTCCGACTCGAAGAGACTAATAATACCTCCATCTATAGCTAATCATGTTTCTCGTATCATCGAGAGTATCGTTTACCACTCGTGTTTCATTGTCTCGATCGGTTGGCACGAAATCATCGATGCGGAAGAAAGTCGGTGAAACAGAAAAGAGAGAGAGAGAGAGAGAGAGAGAGAGAGAGAAAAGTAGAGAGGGAGAAAGACGAGAGAAGGCTAGGAACGTATTGATTTTTCGACACGCTCGCCTACGTATCGTGGAATTTTCTTCGGATTATGCTGCGATCTCTCTCTCTCTCTCTCTCTCTCTCTCTAGCTCTCCGGAACGTCTCGCAGCTTCTTCTCTATCCTTTGGCAGATTGCGCGAAAAGCGACGACGTGTGAAGCGCGATAAGAGAAACTATCGTTCTATATATCGTTCGTTCTGTACATGATAAGCGATACGATAGGGAAGACGAAAACGTTTCTTTTTCGTAACGTAATGAACTTTCATATCGTGTATTATAGAAAGGCTCTTTCGTCACCGGCCATAAAGGCGGCTGTATTTCCACCTTCCAAGGGGTTAATTAAACTTTTTCTTTTATCCGCTCGAGTTTTCTTTCTTTCTTTCTTTCTTTCTTTCTTTTTCTTTTTCTTTTTCTTTTCGTTTCTGTTCCTCGCGGCAGAGATTTCCAACGTGCCGTCACAATTAAGTGCTTCGTTAAAACTTGGAATCCACGTAATTAGTTTCCGTTTGACGGATACGTTCCTTTGGGGACTCTTTTCCCCGTCATCCTAGTGCGTTATATACGACAAATACGTGGGCGGATTTGATTTCAATCTATTCGAATAAAATGCAAATACCTAGTGGGATAATGCGCATTAATTCGAGCTCGTTAAGTCATCGATTCGATTCGGTACGCACGACTGCAAGATAATCATTTATTTATTTGTTCGTTAAACGCACGGGATAATAAGTTGTGAAAAAGGAATGAACGATTTAAAGGATAAAAAATCATTACCGCGAATTGCCTCGTACGATCGATAAAATAATAAATCGCGATAGTAAAATACCTTTGGCCATCGGTGAGACGGCTAAAAAATTGGCCAGTGCTGCTCCGGTACCGTGACCGAGTAATGCCAGTCTCCTCGAATCACCGCCGAAAGCTTCGATGTTCTCGCGTAACCAATGTAGTCCCGCCACTAAATCCATCAGCCCGTAATTTCCTTGAGCGTTTCCTTTCGATCCGGTCTTTAGGAATCCTGTCGACAATTTGTAACAATTAGAATATATTATCGCCGCGGGCGAGCGCCAAGTACGCGCTCGTGTCGGATCTCGTTCGATCTCTCGATCGTCGATGCTCGAGCGAATCCCCCCCTCGGGCCAACGAAGAAAACTTTTATTATTTCGATTTTATCGTCCTATTTCCACCGTACCAATTTCCAACGCGTTTTTCTCCCAACGCGTCCGAGGCCAAAACGTTCGGACCGATATTATTCATCGCGTATTAATCATCGAAACTTTTTCAGCACACGCGTCTACGTTTGCGTACTCGAGGATATAGGTCAAGAAAATAATGTGCTCTCGAATACACGGAACATTCGAAATTTGCATCGTCGATTTGAGAACGTATTCGGTACAACGATAAAAAAAAAAAAAAAAAAGAAAACAGGGAGAAAGAAAAGAAGGGCAATAAAAATTACATCGGCCGAAGCTCGTCGTACGAGGAAAGACACGTTTTCTCTTCGGCTTTAAAGCATGGTACGAATTTAGATCACCAATATCGAAGAGTTGAACGCTCTAATTAAGAACTCGGGCAGAGGAGCGTGCATGCGCTTACGAACCGTACTCTCCTCCTCCTCCTCCTCCTCCCTTGCGTCTGCCTTGCGCGTCGCAACGACGAGAACAAGTAGATGGCCGTCCCTCGTAAGCTCGTCGAGCTCATTAGACTCCCCCTCTTGCTCGTGTTTTATTTTCTTTTTTTTTTCTTCTTCTTCTTCTTCTTCCTCCTCCTCCTCCTCCTACTCCTCCTCCGAGGTCACGGCATTAGAAGGTAGGAGGGGCTTCGGCTTAACTTCGTAAACTTTCCTAATCGACGTAATCGTTCCGTCGAGCCTTAGTCTCTTTGCTAACTTTTACGCTTTTACAAAGAATCTATTCTAATCCGATTGCGTCTTCTTATCTACTTTGACACCGTCACCTTTTTTTCACCTTCCTACTCGTCTACGCCTCTAACGCATTTATCATTAGCACCATTTAGTAGCACGAAAACTTTCGTTTTACCCCGTTTACCTTGTCGTTCCTATTAGATCGTAATAACCGTACATCTTTCATGGAAATTGGAACGTATAGCTCGAGCGTGTCTCGCCTTTTAAATTCCATTTTCCACCTACCGTACGTCTGTCCGACTCATCGTCCTCGACTTTTCCTTCAAATATTTCACTAATTGCGATTAAATCGCAGCGGATTCCTCCTTTTTATCCGAACCATCGTTAAAAGTAAATTCCGATCTATCAGTTTTTAGCGATATTTTTAATTAGAACATTTCATTCGGCAAAGGTTAATTGCGACCGCTAAACTAACGCGATTCGTAGAATCCTTGCCTTGAGTACGAAGCGAGAGGAACGAGACGAGAGAGAGAGAGAGAGAGAGAGAGAGAGAGAGAGAGAGAGAAAATAAACAGATTAGATTCGCCGAGTAGAGTTTCGGGCTTGACCGAGTCTCTCTATCGGGAAAGGAACGAAGCCGGATGTAAGTCAGCCGGGGTACGCACAAGCTCGCTTATACGTTCTAACGTAAGTATACGACGTATACTTTTACGTAGGTCTACCTAAGTTTCTAAGCGAAAGAAAAGAAATAGTACGCTCGCGAACCAAAGGCGCCGAAGAAGAAACCGGAGAAGGAGGAGGAGCTCGTAGAGGAAGAGACGCTTGCGAAAAAGAGAGAAAAAAGAAATCGAATTAGACGAGGTTGGCGAGCATGCTCGCGTTCACGCGACTATCACGTGCGCCATTGAATAAAGCCTCTCGGGCCGCGGGGTACGTTTCGTTCGTTGGCTGAACAAAACGCACGCGAGACAGTTCCATTATAACAAAGGAAGAACGAAGAAGGAAAAAGGGGCTATTTCGTCTTTCGTCCTTTCTCTCTCTCTCTCTCTCTCTCTCTCTCTCTATACCTTTCTCTTTTCCTCCCGTTATCACGGATACAGCTGGAAATAGCCGTGGTTAGCCGCTTTCCGATCACGACCAAGCATTCTTTGCTTTCGTGCTCATTTCTTCTCAACGAAATACATACGTGAGCGAATCGATGTTTATAAAATTCATCGCTGATCGCCGCCGGCCGAAAGCTTTATCGAAAAAATAAATGAAGAAAGTAAACCGAGCGTAATCGGCTTATAAAAAAGATATAGTCGACTTGGCAACAGTTGATTTCGTAGAAAAAACCAACGTGGAGAGTACATGCATACGAGAAATAGCAACGTGTTTTCGAGACAATTAATTAATTTAGTGCAGCGTGCGCTTGGAACGCGACCGACCGACCGACCGACCGACCGACCGACCGACCGACTGACCGACCGACCGACCGACCGACCGACCGACCGATCGAACGAACGATCGAACGAACGAACGAACGAACGAACGAACGAACGAATTCAACGACGGATGTACGAAAGTTGAAACAAACTAAATTTGCAAAGTCTCACGAGTTTCGAATGAAATCGAGCGTGATTAGGAAATGGCGCGCGGAAAACGTTTTCGACGACAGCGAACGTCCTATCTCTCTCCGTTCGAATTCCAAAACATTTTAGTTCCGTCTATCTGTAGTTCTTCCTCTCTCTCTCTCTCTCTCTCTCTCTCTCTCTCTCTCTCTATACTTGTACTTAATTCAGTATTCGAATATCTATTCGCACCAGTACGGATTCCCATAAAAATCTATACCTCTCGAAGGCTTTGTCGTTTACCGCTATCGCTTTGAAATCCTGAAATACCAATTTTTCCCCCACATCTTTCATCTCCTTTGTCTTTTTATTTCCACTTCCATTTCCTCCTCGAGATTCGTCTCTTCTTCAAAGACTTTTCTCGCTCTTTTCGAAGCACATGGATAATAAAAAATGAATGCCCAGTATCGGTATCTCGCGCGGCAAACTTCCTTCTTTCCGAGGTGAAAACCTGGTCGAGTTTGTCGTACGTAGTAGTAGTAGTAGTAGTAAGTACTTTCCTCTTTGCAAACGTTGCTTTTTTCTCTCCTTTATTCGGTTATTATGGAACGTGAAAAAGTCGAGGCCCGTTCATACATTCAAACACAAAATGAAAAAGAAAGGGGGAGAGAGAAAGAGAAAGATTTAAAAACTTGAACATAAAAAAGAGAAAAAGCAATCTCGCGTTGAAAGTGCGCCGAAGCGGAGCTTGACCAAAGGCTATCTTCTTTGTTTCTCTCATTCAGCAAGAAAATTAGCTCGTGAAATATTCAAAAGACGATTAACCATCGCCACCCCCGACGACGTCGTTTAAGTCATCGTTCTCCCTCCCTCTCCTTCTCGTCTTTATGCTCGGACCGAAGAATCACGTTCCTCGGAGATCGTCCTCGCGACTCGAGCAGAAAGAACTATTTACTCTCTCTCCCTCTCTCTCTCTCCCCCTCTCTCTAAATGCCAGAGGGTTTATCGAGGTAAAAGCCGGAAGAGCTTTTCGATTTTATTTGCTCGGACTCGAAAGTGCCAGAGTCTCGACGAAAGTTTTTTTTTTTTTCTCTCTTTTCGCGGAGATTCGAGCGACGAGATTCGAGCCAATGACGATGAGAATTAGCGTGCTACTCGGCTAATCGCGTCGTTGCTTCGAACGAAAAGAGAGAGAGAGAGAGAGAGAGAGAGAGAGAGAGAGAGACGGAAGGAAATTCGAAGGGAATACTCACCGAGCACGCCGATGCGAAAATTGATGGAAACGACTATCAGACGTCCGTGAGCGGCCAGAGAGGTTCCATCGAACGAATTTCCGGCACCCCACGAATAGGAATCACCGTGAATGAGGAGAAGCGCTGGCAGCAAATCCGTAGTACCACCTGAAACGTTAAAAAATGCTGGCTCTCCATCAAAATGTACCTTGTTCTCGTACGTGAAATAGTAGGATTCTTTCCGCTCTACGTGTACTTTTCGCTCGTACACGGAGTCGTATAAAACCGTAGAAAAATCTAGGAAACTATACATATATATGTATATTATTATAGACACATCGAAACACGGCATTGACCATACGTCGGCCATAAAAATGGACCCTCCGGATCTCGGCATTGTTTCCACTCTTTTCTATCTAGAAAATATACATATTACAACGGAATATCATGACAGAGGAAGAAACGAACGAAAAAAGGGAGGAAGGAAGGAAGGAAGGAAGGAAGGAAGGAAAGGGAAGGGAAGGGAAGGGAGAGGAAAAGAATGAGATAGTATCCGCTTTGTTTCCTCGAACGTGCTCGTTAATGTTTCCTCATCGACGACGAGCTACGACGAGTTACTACTCTTCTCTCTTTCTTTCGCAGTCTTGGCATCGCTTTCGACATATTTTCCTTTTTCACGGAATAAGCATTCGTGAAAAGCGACATTGATCGAAAGATTCGATGCCGGTCTCGAAACTATTCTCTCCGAATTCCGATAAACGTAGAATCTAATCGTACCACTACCTATCCCCCCCTTCGTCCTTTCAGTTTCTGCCTTTGGTATATAATCTTAATTAAAGATCTTTCGAGCACTCTCGGCTTCCTTCCTAAATATTTCAATGGATGGTAGGTAGAGAGATCTAATCGAATAGAATAGAATAGAATCGAATGGGATCGAATCGAATCGAATCGAATCGAATCGAATCGAATCGCGAACCCGTTTTCGTGATCGACGGCGTGTCGCGGCTATGTTTATTGGACTTGTGACACCTCGTCCGTAAAATGAACAACGGTAGTAACGATGGCTCGATATCGTCGTGCGAGTCGGGGAAAATGCCAAACCTGAGCTTTTCACGGACGAATAGATATAGAGGACAATGACTTTTTCCTGGCGAATCATCGTCACGGAAAAAACTTTGTCAGACATTTTATACTTTTTCCATTTTTTCTTTTTTTCTTCCACGATAAAACGTATCTTGTTCGATTCGATATCTTTGTTTGGTCTCTTGTTTCGATCGCTATCGAAAAGAGAGAGTTTTCTCTCTCTCTCTCTCTCTCTCTCGCGCTTAAAGGCCTGACCAATTCTATTCGATGCGAGAGAGAGAGAGAGAGATCGTAGCTCGAAGAGGAAAAATTGCTATTCGAAGTACCGAAATAGAGAGTGTCGAGCAGAGTGAACGCAACGTTTTCCGTCGAAACAAATGGATTCGCACGTATGCGTCAGTCTTTTTAATATCACGCGGAACGAGAATGATCCAACGCTTTTTTATTTTTCTGTCGCACGTAACTGGAAAAAAAAAGAAAAACAAAAAATGGAGAAAACATTCGTCGTTTGATTTCATTCTAATATGTGTATATATATATATATATATATATATATATATATATATATATATCCAAGTATACGCGTGCATAAAGATATATATGTATGTCGTGTTTGTCTATAGATATATATATATATATATATATATATATATATATATATGTATGTATATATATGTTTGTACGTATGTATGTTGTATGTATGTAGACAGCCGGGGGATAACGGAGCGAAAAGTCCGATCGTCCGAGCATACACGGATCCGTTCTACTTTAGCCCAGGAAAAGCCCTCGCGATGAACCCACGATAAAAGCGGTTGCCTTCCGTCTTTTTTCTTTTCCTCCTCTCTCCCTTTCCGAACGATCAAAAGATTCCAATCGTATCGTCGACGATAGTCGCGTAAATCCAGGCGTAAAATTCCCTTCGAAAAGCGAGAGGAAAAAATGTCACTCGAACCCGCGAACGAGACAACGAAAAAAAAAAAATAAAAAGGTACAAAGCTCTTTCTCGTTGCTTCATGTATATCTAAACGTAGAAACCATTCTCTCTCCCCCTCTTTCTCCCTCATAATTGTACTTTTGTTTCGTAACTTTTCTCTCTCCCTCTCTATCTCCAACGATTATCAGTTTTAATTTTGAAAGTGCATCGTCGCAATTAAGTTGAGAGCTAACGCAGATTGGTCTCGGTGAGTTACGAACTATCTCGTCGTAAACGACGGATTTTCGTCGGTACGTACTTGAACGACGTAACGAATGTGTGCATTTGCTAAATGCACGTGCGCAATCACGCTCGTAAACGAACGATGCTCTCTAACAATAACTTTAATAATTTTCGAGCCTCGCACGAGCACGGTTACATAAATTCTTTCCTCCGAATTTTCAGCAACAATGTTTCTTTCTTATTCTTTTCTTTCTCCCCCGCGTTCTTTCACTTTTCTCGATAGCTTTTTACGTATAAAACATATATATGTTTTATTTATAAACTCAAACGCGGTCCGAGGAGTATATATATATTTGTATCTTTCGCGTTCCTCCATTATCGAGCAACAAAGGAACCTCGCGCTTTCTGAAAAGGATCGACCTGTTTTCGTAGCATAAATATAAGAAGCACACGATGCGCGCAAGGTCGTCGGAATTCGGTTCACCGTAATACTCGAGACATTTCGGACCGAGCCAACTTTGCCTCGTTTAAACTTTCGAAACGACAAAAAAATCTTTGATCAAAGTAGAAACTCGGCAGTCGATACTTTTGGTTGGCTTTCTTTTTACGAGGATACCGTTGAGTGGACGTTGCTGCGTAATTCGTCAAAGATGTTATAATATTTCATGAAATCGCATAATCCGTTTGCGAACGAACCGCTATGTTGGAGATTGTAAACGATGGTAGGACGAGACGCGACGAGACGAGACGTCGTCCACCTGTTGCGGATTCTGATACCTCTCACACTAGTTTCTCTCTCTCTCTCTCTCGCGCGCACACACACACACACACACACACACACACACTCGGAGGCGAAGCTCGAGGTGCACGGGATAGGTATAGAACACCGAGCGAAGCGGCAACTAGAACGGTGATGTCTCGATAGCTCTATCTTCGTTTCATGATTCTACCTCGTCCTCCCTTTTTTCCACCCTTCCACTCGCTCGAGACAAGTTAGGGCGCGGTACTCTACTAGTCCCTTCTCCTCGATCGCGCGTTTACGAGTGACCTCAAACTTTTTATCGCCGACTATTTTGTCCCGACCACCTCCAATCTCGAAACCATTTTACCTACGATCTCGTATCGACGATTAAAACGAGTCGAAAGCTTTTCGAATATCATTCCTCTCGAAATATAAAAGAATCGAAATGAGATCTCGAAGCTAAAATACCGTTTTTACATTTTTTAGATACGAAGAAGAAAGAAATATACCATGACGAACGTACACACACCGTTCGTAATCGTCGTGTTATCGAACGAAGAGAAACGAAGAAGAAAAGATGAACGATCGTTTTTCTAACGAAACGTGCGTTATGATATTGTTCCGTGCACGCACAAATTTGAATACATTCGTACTAATTAGAAAATTAATTTACGCAGACGTGATTAACGATAAGGTAGCACGCTTATTAGCTTCTCGTTTGAAATTCTAAAACTATCGAGAGAACTCGTAGAACCAGTCGGCGAACTTTAGTTATCTCCAGCAACCGAACGTAAGATACGAAAGTCATTATTGCGAGCAGGATTGCGAGAAGGAGAAGGAGAAGGCGAAGAAGGAACGAGATGAACGGGGAGTGCGGCCTCAATTGAAAAATATTACTTTTCCGGGCGCGGAACGACGAGGGGAAGAAAAAAAAAATTAAATCGCATCGACCTTTCTTAATTACCTTTTGCGGTATTATGCGAGAAAAAGAGGACACGGGGAAAAGAAAGGGAATTAATCTCACCTTCCCTTCTATAATACCTCTTTTTCTCGTCGTTGCAAACGCGGAAATATATATCCCGGCGGTCGCGTTTTATCGAACCGCCACCGCCACCGCCACCGCCACCGCCGCCGCGACGCATCCTTCTCTCCTCCGTCTTTATTATAATAATAGTCTGAACGGTCGAATGGTAATAGCGAGTCCAACACGTTTCTATCCTTACAATTTAACATTTTCGCGTAATGTCCACACCATTTATATTTCTGAATATGACTCCACCATCGAGAACAATGGACGCGGCATCGAACGCGCTCTAGCCGCGTCTTATTTAAGCTCGAACGAGCGCGACCTTTTCAACGAATAGTAAATGAAGAAGTAGCCGACAGGAAAAGTACTTACCTACCTACGTATTCCTATATATTTGGCCGTTCGAGACGCCGTTTGGCCGAGGCATTAGATCGTAATAGGAATTTGCCTACTGAAATTCCATCTTTCTCTCGGGATCCGGGTCGGCCCGCGCGGGCCCTTTGTCTCTCCCTGTCCGGTCCGAACGTGCGATCGGAAAAAGACGTTCGAGAGGATGCGGGTGCTTCGATATCTCATTTCAACCGAAGGTTGGGGGGGAAAAGCCGACTACTCTCTCTCTCTCTCTCTCTCTCTCTCTCTCTCTCTCTCTCTCTGGTGGAAGGGTCGAAGGAGAGAGTCTGTAATGTCGACGACGGGCATCCGAGCGCGCGCCCCGATGGAGGAGCGCTCGTAGCGCGATGCTCTGCTGCGAAATCCTGCCGCGAAATATAAAGATATTTTATTCCCTTTTTTCCCCCTACGTAGGTGGCTACGTCCCCGCGTATCCGTTTGCTACTATTTTCTCTTCGCGAGTTCAGGGCGAAACTCACGAGAAAAAGCGAAATCGAGAGCGAAGGCAACTATCGACGGTGGTGCGATAACGGAAACGCGTTACTCCGTGTGAAATTTGTTAGCTCGGTACGATAAGAAAGTGCGCGACTCGACGAAAAGAAGTTTGTGAGTATAACTTTTGTCGGAAAAAGAAAGAGCTTTTAATAGTTGCCTTCCGACTTTTTCCACTCGAATCGTTTCGAACCTACTACGAGCACGCTCTCGCAATTACTTTATTTAATTCTAACGAACGGTTAGTCCAACCAGTCGGTTTCTTCCTTGCCCCTTCTTCCGTCGTTCGTAGATCGAATCGTCGATTGGTCGCGAGGTCGCCTCACTCCCGCGGTGCTTGCAGATTCTCTCTCGTGAATCGAATAATCGACTGCAATGCACAACGGAATTGAGAAGACAACGCGCGTTCTTTAAAACTCCATCTAGAGTCTCCGATGTCGATTTATCTTTATACTTTTTCTTCCTTCCTGTCTTCTTTTCCTTCCTTTCATTTCCCAAAGGAGAATCCTCTCGCGTCCTTCGCGCGTCGTTTCTTCTTTTTTCCTCGTCTTCCTCTCTCTCTCTCTCTCTCTCTCGTTGCATAAAACGTAAACCGAAAGCGACCATCTCGTTAAAGGACACTCTTCGAGTCATTGTTCTCTTACAACATCTAGATACGTACACATCCGTGAATTCCTCTTTGAATATAAAATACATTGGGTTACGGTTACCTCGATCCGTCGTCGTCCGTTGGATCGATCGAACGGAAATGAGATAAGAGCGAGTTGGTATAGATTTCGAAGATTCTCCGAGGCTTCTCCGAGCTGATCGATGAACGTTATTCGACACGATCGGTGAGAGAGTACGGTCTACGTACGTACGTACGTACGTACGTACGTACGTCTAAACGCGCCGTTGGGAGAAGAAAAAAGCTTGGTTAACTTCTCGATCGAATTAGTTGTCGATTTCTCGCCTCGTTAGTAGGAACGAGTAAAACGATCGTTGACGAACGTTTCTCCAGGCGCGTCGTTCTATTATCGTTGCGCTAAATTGTCCACGAAAGCGCGATCGTCGTAAAAACGTTTCGTGTTTATTCGCGAAATCGGTTATAAATCCCATCGAATATTTCCGCCAAGCGAAACGCAATCTAACCGATGCCATTGTTTTACAGTGAACCGTACTGACGTGTCGCGGACAAATTACATCTGCCTCTGCCGTTGTCGTTTTGGTTCCGGTGACAACCTTCTACGAGCTTCGTATATTGATTTACGTTCGAAATTCTTCGATAAAATATATTCTTCGGTACATACGTTACGAGGAAAATTCATCCTTGCGCGTACATCCGTGTTATTTAAATGATCGATCGAGTTACAAATAAGTTACATTTTTTACGTCGAGACGATTTACGTCTCGATAAAATCGACATCGGATACAACGGACTCCGAGAGACACACATGGATTCATTATGAAACAACGAATTATTACGTACCCTCTTTACGTGTTGGACTTGCGATCGGACTAAACCTTTTGACTCGTCGATCGATCGACGAATAACGAACTCTTCGGTTTATCTAAGAATGTTCTCTCCAGTAATATCGTAACGATGTACACTTACCCGAGAGAGAGAGAGAGAGAGAGAGAGAGAGAGAAAATAGTAATAACGAGCAGCCAAGCGTCGCGTAGTCTTTGAAAAGGAATTTAATAATCGCAATGAAAAAAACACTGAACGCTTTTAACTTGGTTATCTTGGTGCGAGAGGGGTGGAGAGGAGAGGAGAAGAGAGGAATATGAAAAAAATCCTTATAAAAATTGCTTCTTTTTTCCAAGAAATATCATATCTCTCCTTCTCGCTCCTTCTAAAGCAGAAGCAGTGCGCTTTTGGTAATCTTTCGCATGGAGAAACTTTGTTTTAATATCGTTCTTTTCCTCGGACTTGCTCTCACCATCCCCCTCCCCCCCCATTTCTCTCTCTCTCTCTCTCTCTCTCTCAACATGTTTATGGGTTCGGCGAGAACACGAGAGAGTAGAAGAAAAGAAGGAAAATTTCGTTACGCGGTACTGCATATCGGAAGAATAAGAGGAGCCATGAAAAGGGTGAAACTTGTTACGCATGGCCGAAACGAAGAGGAAACGTCATCGCCCAGTTGCATTCGCTAAAAACTCGAGCGAGCGAAAGAAACACCCCGGGAAAAAAAGTGCTTTCCTTTGCTCCTCGCTCAGCGCTCGGCGCTCGTCGAAGAAAAATCCGGTTCGCGGATTAAGAGACCGAACCGGAGATGAAATTACTCTCGCTCGGCGATCCGCGCGTTCTCTCTTTTTCTTCGCTCATATTTCGTTTCCCTTCCCGTATAGAAATAAGACCGGTGTGTCGTATTCGATCGGCAGACGGTAGTATTACCGTTCTTCGCGTTTATTCGAAGGAAACAAATTTATCGGCGTTATTTCGATGTCGCTTCTTTCGTTCGTCTCTTTATCAATGAATCGTCTCTTAAAAAAAGCAACCGTGCATAATTTCTCTCCGTACGTCGTTTATCCAGCGAACAACGAAAGACATCAATTATTTGGAATATATTCGGTCGAGCGAGCGAGCGATTCCCTCCGTCGTTAATACGTCGCGCGTTCGTCATTAAAAATGTTAAGCCGAGAAACGTGGAGAAAGTCGGAGATTAAGAGGAGTACCGAGCGATGAAATGTAATCAATTCTAAATCACGGAAAAGCGATGGGGGTCCGTCCGTGCGCGAATATGAGATATAGCAGAACCGAGGACGTAAAGCGGAATAAACGAATCGTTCTCTTTAATCGACCTATAATAATACCATCGTCCACCTCGTCGTTGCTCTTTCTATTTGCATTCGTAATATCGAGGGTGCAAAAGAGAATTGGCTCGCGTGAAAAAGTCCAAAAGTACAAGGAGGATGACTTTTGTTCCGGCATCGACGCTCCTCCTCGTTGATCCTAGTCGAAGTTTCTCCTCGCCTTTTACTCGTAATTACGTACTTGGAAAAGTCTCGAGCAAACGATACGGCCGACGAACAAACTCCGAATCCGACGTGCAAACTTGAGCGGATTCTCCGCGTATAAGATGACGCTTACGTGATTCCGGATCGACGAGTTTTTTCGACGATAACGAAGGTGACGCGAGAATGATCATCGAAGAAGTTCTCGCGAAAAATCCCCTAAAAAGCGGTACTATTTCGTCGCGAAAATTCCCATTCGAGATCCCGAGGGATGTATTATACCCCTCCACCGTTACTTTCCTCTTATTTTCAAGCACGATCAGCACGGTGCTTTTCGACGATTTCGAAAGCTGACCAAAGCGGACAAAAAACGTGCTCGCTCTTCTACCTCTCGGCCAGCCATTATTTTATTCTCTCTTGACCTAGAGCCAGCGGCGAGCGCTGTTTCTCGCCGTTTACCTCCGCGAGCACGCTCCACTGGACTATGGCCAATTTCTCTCGCTATCCGGGATACGTCCCTTCCTCTCTCCCTTTTCGTTTTTTTACTATAAATTACCGATATCAATAAAGTACATACACAGGGTAGTAAGCGACGAGTCGACGATTCGAAAATATCGCGAAATTTTTGATTAGAGAAGAAACGAGAGATAGGCGAACGAACGCGCGGCTGCCCTGCGTCTTCCGCCGTCGCCGTCCCTGTCGCCGTCACCGTCGCGATGGTGTCCTTTAGAATCTCGCGTCTCGACGTCTCACCACTCTCGGTTCACAATCGGAGAAGCGTCGTGTAGCGCACGGCGACCGATCGATGCGTTCTTTTGTCGTATGCACTCGTCTCTCTTTCTCTTTCTCTTTCTCTTTCTCTTACTCACTCGTCTGCTGTCTCGGCGCTTCAAAAGCTATACGTGTAGCGAGAGAAAACGTGTGTGCGAGCGAGCGAGCGAGCGAGCGAGCAAATAAACGAGGAAATATGAAAGAGAAGGAGATACGAGAGAGAATGAAAGGAGAAATTTCATGCGAAGAAAAGCAGCAGCGCGCGAGAGTTCGGCAATTGCCAAGAATCGCTCGCGCGCGTCTCCATCGTCGCAAAGCGTCGTTCACCCATTCCACTCTCTCTCTCTCTCTCTCTCTCTCTCTCTCTCTCTATCTCTCTATCTATCTATCCATGTGTCGCGCGCGAGCGGAAAGGCAGCCAAGAAGAGAGAGAGAGAGAGAGAGAGAGTTTCGTCGAGTATGCAAATTTTCCCTTCGCCGTCTTTCGATATGTGACGACGTCACAAAGGGAAGAGTCGGGCGTAGTCTTTTTTTTTTTTTACTCGTTTCCCTTTGAAGGAGAGCTATAAGAAAAAAGAAAGAGAAGATCGAAGAAAAAGAAGGGCGACTCTCGCGACTCACCGTGCAGAGGTTTCGGAACATAGAGGTTGAGATAGAGGCAGTCTTCGCTCCGATTGGCCAAGAGAGGCGCTATCCTCTGAAGATAGGCACGCCTGGTTCTCGGTAAGGTTTCGTCCGGTTCCGGGGGTTTCTGAGGGCAAGCCGGTGGTAGGGTGTCGGCGAACTTGGTACCACGCCAGGGCGTCGGGGTGACGGGTGGCATGTAACGTAGAGATCCGAGCGGCGGCGTCGCGTAAGGCACGCCGTAATATGTCTCGACGTTGGGCGAGGATCTCGCGACGACCCCTCGAAGGGTCCCGTATCTCGTCGTGACCGTACGTGTACTGTACTTTTGATTGGCCGCCAGTGCGTCCGCGAGACTCTCTCGACATTGACCGGCGAGGAGGAAACAACCGACGACGACCGCCGCCGCCGCCGATAGAAAAGCCGTCGGCAATCTCCTATGCCGAGAGCTAACGATGAATGAATTCTTCCGGGTCCTTCCTTTGGAACTTTCCCGAAGAGGTTCCTTATTGCAATCGAACTCGGCGACAACCACCTCTCTTCTCGCCTTCCTCTTCCTCTTCCTCGGAAACGAGGAGGAGGACGTCCGCATCGCGTCACGCCGCCGCGGACTCGCCGCCGCGCCGGGCCCCGCATCTGTGGGACCCTTCCGATCCTCTTCCTCCTCCTACTCCTCCTCCTCCTACTCCTCCTCCTCCTCCTCGTACCGCGATGACCTCCTCCTCCTCCTCCTCCGCCCCCACCGCCCCCTCCTCCAGCCCCGTCTCCTCCAGCTTTTTCCTCCCTTCGGCAACTCGACCACTCTCCTCCTCGTATTCGCGATATCCACCGATCGCCGGTTCTTTTACCACGCTGATCCTATCCGGCCGAATCCTCACTTCCATTCTCAAGGGCGAGAACCTGCTGCTCGCTCGTACGTCTAGGACGACGACGATCCTCCGAGCGAGCTCGGAAGTCGCCCTCCTCCTCCGCCTCCGCTTCCGCTATCTCTTTTTATACCTCGAAGCCTTCCCGTTCACTTCTCTTCCTTTTCTTTTCCTCCTTTCCTCGACGAACGATGCCGAACGGGAGGATCATCGAGAGAGAGAGAGAGAGAGAGAGAGAGAGAGAGACCCGAGATCTACGAATTCCATTCGCTTCTATCTTCTTCTATCGAAGACATCGCCGCGAATCAGGAACGTCTGCAACAAGGACGGAGAGACTCGTCGTTACGTCGATGCCTTGTCCCCGGAGTGATAACTTCGAATTAAGGTCGAGCGAGATGACAGGAACGAAATATCGGGCGGAATTAATGAGAGAAAGAGGCAAAAAAAATCAGAGAGTACTTCGTCTCCGATGATACGAGAGACAGCGAGGAGATACGTAAAAAATAGGTCGGCTGTCGTTGACACGACACGTACGTGTGTGTCTGTGTGTATATCTTTATACACACACACACACACACATATATAGTGTTGTGTGCAAGAGAGAGAGAGAGAGAGGGAGAGGGAGAAGGTCTGTTTTTAATGCAAGGGCTTTCAATTTTTATAATCAAAACGCGAGCCCCGAGAAAAAAAAAATATAACATACATTCCAACAGATTTACCAAGAGCCCTCGATCCAAACGAAATTTTTCACGAAATAGCAAAGTTAATGAGGAGATTATTCAAAATGAAACGAAAAGAGAGTATTATGCTCGAGCAGTTCGACAAACCTGCCATTCCATTGGAAAATCATTGCGAGATATCGGAAAGCAACGGCATGGCGAATGCATTTAAATTTAGTCGAAGAGATTCGATAAACAGGTCGTACGATTTTATGCGCGATTCTTCCGCACGCGGTAGCGTACACGATATTATTACGCCGTTATATCGTCGAGGAAGAAATCTCAAACTCGGTTGTTCGAGTATTTCGAATCGACTTTATGGACCGACTCTCTCTCTCTCTCTCTCTCTCTCTCTCTCTCGCGCATAATCAAATTTAATAAGGTGTCGGAGATAAGAAAATCAACGCTTTAGCTTTCGGGGAAAGTTTCTCCCCGTCGGGTACGCGAAGCAAATTAATAAAAATGGATAAACGGGTGGGCGAAACGATCTTGGAAAAGTTATCGTCCGTCAAAGAGGCTTCCTTCCAAGTTGCTCGGTCTCTATCCGAGAGAGGAGGAGGAGGAGGAGGAGGAGGAGGAGGAGGAGGAGGCTTTGCAACTTGGAAAGGAGGATCGATCTGTCCTCGGATTATATTACGGGCCAGCGGCGAAACGTTCGTTCCAGGGAATTTGAGTAAATATCGAAGAGAGTATATCAGGAAGAAGATATATATCTTGGGTAAATAAAATAAAAGAGAATCCGTAGTAAACGAAAAGATTCTTTAAACCTCATAGATCGATCCTCTATATCTCTTAATTATCCTATCTTAGGATAGCGTTCGATCGTCCCTCGTATTCGACCGTTAGCTTCGAAGTTCTTAACGGGTTTCTCTATCGATCTCGCGGCTACCGTCGCCTCTTTAACATTCTGACAAATTTTCGAATAAACGAACGGCGAATCTTGTTCGTGTCGACTTTATGTTCTCGTAGAACGTAATACGTAGATAAAATCAAACTATGACAGTCGATAAAGTTATTAATAAGAACGTTCCGTCGGCGAATCCTGATAAATTATTTTCCAAGAAACTCCACGTGATAAATTTCGGCCGATCTTACGCGCGAACTCCGATGTCGCGAATAAGTTATTAACGCGAGATAAGAAAAATCATTTCCAAGAGTCATCTCGTTTACCAGAGCGGTTTGACGTAAGATACGAAAAAAAAACAAAAAAAAAAAAAGAGTAATATTAGAGAGCAAAGAGTAATCCTAGATTTACACGGCTCGTTTAACTTTAATCTAATCCCAAAGTTAAACCGACGGCAGCGGCGGCGGCGGCGGCGGCGGCGGCGCTTCAACTTGGCGGAAACTAAACTCCGAGGCGCCGCGCGGCGAATCCATTTTATTCGCCAACTCTCGCGCGAGACTCCTAACTTTTGGAAAGGAAATTTGTAGCAAGTACCGCGAAACCGAATTAAACGTCTCTCTATATCGTTTATCTTTAAACTTTTAAACACCTTTCGGTATTGGACGTTCTCCATCCGACGATCACCGCGCGATCCTTCTTTCGGCATCGAGCCGCGGGACGAGATCCTCGAGCGTGTTACGACATCATTTGGTATCTCGGTACGAGACTCGCGATGACTCCTACCCCTTCCACAATCTTGGAGGAGACGACGAAAAAGTCCTTCGAGCTCAAAGATCACGTTTTATTCCAATTTTACGTCGCACTCGTGCCCCTCGAGAAGCTTTTTTTTCTCTTCGAGGCGAGTCTTTTCGGGCACTCCACCGTCATCGAGAACACCTACCGCCAGCACCACCGGCACTGCTACGATCATTCCGATCGATGATCGATGCTAACGCGGCATCTCACTTTCGCGGGAGAAAGCTGCTACTACTACGAGGATGGAAAGCTGCGATAGAAAACAACCCTCTCGAGCAGGGAGACGAACCGCAGCGAGGGTGCGCGCGATTGGCTGTCTGTCCCGGGCTCTACTGCCGCGCGAGGAGCCGCCGTCGTACGACCCCCGTGAAGGTGGCGGTGGCGGTGCTGCTGCTGCTGCTGCTGCTGCTGCTGCTGTTGCCGCCGCCGCCGCCGCCGCCGCTGCCGCCGCCGACGCCGACGCCGACGCCGCCGTTGCTGCTGCTGCTGCCGCTGCCGCTGCTGCTGCTGATGCCGATGCTGATGCCGATGGTGATGCTGGTGGTGGAAGTGGCGATGGAGGAGGATGGTCCGGCACTCGAGGAAGCCGGGGCATCTACAGCGCCGACGCCTGCTGCTTTCGTACCGACCACCAGTCCGGTCGATAACGCCACGGCAACCCCCGGCTGCTTCCGACTCTCCTCTTCCACCCCCCACCTACGCCTACGCTTACTCCTCTCTCTTCTCTTCTCTTCTCTTCTCTTCTCTTCTCTTCTCTTCTCTTCTCTTCTCGTCTCGTCTCGTCTCGTCTCCTCCTCGCGTGCTCTACTTCGTCTTCTACTGCCGATGCTGATACTGCTAACGCACGCCTCCTCGCCTTCTAGAGGTCCTTTCTCGGAGGAGCTCGCAAAGAGCGAGCGAGACGACGCGAAGGACTTTCCCCTTTCGTTCCTATTTGAGCTATCAGACGCGATCCATAGACCATAACGAAAGTCAGCCTGGATGGATGGATGGATGGATGGATGGATGGATGGATGGATAATCACGACTACCCACCACTTAGTTACCCTACTCTCCTCCGATCGTTCGTCCATAGGCCGTGTCGTTACGTTCCTCGAGATTCGACCGATCGAACTTACTCCTCTCTTTCTTTATCTCCTTAGGACAGCCTACCAACTGTTCCGTACTTCTTCTTTGTATCGATCGAAAGAGTCAAAGAAGGTATTAATTAACGACTTTTCGCGGCATCGTTGAAATTTCACTGCCTCGGGCGAACAGACCGTTCGGAACGGCCAAGTAATTCAGCTTACCGCTTGAAACGACCAGCAGTCGGTGGAACCCAAACGAAGCGGAAAATTTGATTAACTTCGGATAGAGTTCTTCCTTTGGATAGAACCGAGAATCGAAGGGATCGAATTAACGACGAACGACTTCTTCGTCAGATTTTCTCGACGACTCTCTCTCTCTCTCTTCTCCTCTCCTCTCCTCTCTTTCCGATCCTTTGAGCGAGTTTAAAGAGAAAACCTCGTGAAAGAGTCGGTAGACCGAAACGCCTGACATTGCCCGACGTCTAACGAACTATAACATGACGGTAACGGTAATACGGGAGTCGACCTATATGACTCGTCGAAAGAGTTTTATTTGATTTTTAAGAAAACAATACGTCCGTCTACGACACGAACTCTTAAGCGCCGGAGGGTAATAAAAAGAGTTCGGAGAGAGAGAGAGAGAGAGAGAGAGAGAAGAATCGAAATAACAATTTCGTCCGGTGCGATGCCCGAAGCGCGAACGTGCGCGAGAACGTGGCTCGACGGAAATTGCCTCGTTATCGTCGACGTCTCCGTTATTTACGACCCTTAACGAGCGAAAGCTTACGCTCTCTCCTCTTCTGCTCGTCAGAGAACCAACGCCGAGACACGGCTACCCTCTTTTCTTCCGTCCTCCTCCCCCTTTTTTTTCTCTGCCGACCTCTCCTATTTTCTTTCCTTCTCCTTTCGCCAAACCTCCCTCTTCGACCGCTCCGTTCCTCGCGAGATTACCGCGAGATTAATTATGGTCAGTTTCGTTTTCCTCGCATACCATTCTCAACGACGATCCTACTTTTCTTTTTCGAGGAGCACGGCAAGGAGACTTTTTCCTTGCTCGAACCTCAACCCCGTTTCTATTCTCGTCGATCAAACCGTGATTATAAATTGAAAAGGACCATGGAAAAGAAAAGAAAAAAGAGGGTCGTTTAGTCCGCGTCGAGCACGCGATACGATCTCGCTTGTTTCAAGAGGTTTGTGCGCGCGAGAGAGAGAGAGAGAGAGAGAGAGAGAGAGAGATAAGTGGCGAGAGTAAACGATCGAGAAATCGGATACGACCAATTTACGCTGTAAAGAAGCACCGTTAATTAACGTGCGACTTGAGAGTAGTTAATTTGTAAACACCGTACCGCCAAGGACTGTAGGGGAAAAGAGTGAGAAAGATGAAACTAGGAAGGAAAATCCGCTCGATTTACGTTGCCGCCATCGTTCTGACGCTTTTACGGCGTTCGAGCATGAGAAAGTGCGCGTCGACGCTTCGAGGTGAGATTAAATAAGAAGAGGCGGAGTGTTTCGTAACGTTAAAACTCTTATACCACTCGGCTTCGAGCCTTTTCATTATTTAATCCTCGTCCCTCTTTGGTTTTACTCGGCATGGCTCGTTTTAAATGTGCAATAGCTTTGAACTCGCAAATCGTTTTAACGGGGAAAACCTGCGAGACAAGGAGTAGCCGAGAAAAAGCTGATTTATGGCTCGTCCTTTCCATCTACCTTCTCGCTTAGCGAAAAAATCACCCTCTTGTTTCTTCGAACGGTTCACGCTCGGGCTGCGCCGTCGTCTCGTCGAGCTAAGGCAATAGGTAAAAGTGCTGCGCCAGAGATTTCTCTGACGGTGAAAAAATTCGACGAACGAACGAACGAACGAACGAACGAAATAACTAGGCCGCGAACGAACGCGTGCGACGCGCGAACAACGCGATTTATGCGGCCGCGCTAATCAAACGCTATCGAGCGCTATGAGAGGTACGAGAAGAGAGCCTTTTCGCGATTCGTGCGGTTCGGCATATAGTAGTCGGGAATTTTCGTTACTTATTATCCGAACGATCGCTCTCGTTCGGCGATTCGGTTAGGCGTTCCATAGCTTTTATTTACTACATTTTCGCGAGATGCTTTAGCAAAGGGCGACGTGTTCGAGGAAAATTCTTCGATAACGTAAAAATAACCGAACGAGTGCGTTATCGAGAGAACGAAAAGTTGTAGGAGGAGAAGAGAGGCGAGAGACGGAAAGGAAAAATAATAATCGTTTTCCTAGCGACGTGAAAGCTTCGCCCCGATGGTTTCTCCGTGTCGGTCTCTACTCTAGAGAAAGCAACGTAAAAGCGTTCTTCCGGGGATGCCAATATAAATCGGCCCGCGAAGGGAGTAAATCCGCGCGCGGGAGACCTCTCTCTCTCTCTCTCCCCGTCTATCTATCTATCTATCTCTTCCTCCTTCTCGGGTAAAGCGCGGACGAAAGTTTTATAGCTCGATGGCCACAGTGCGGCCACGGTTCAGTGATTCTTGCCCTCCGCGAGAAATCTCCACTGCTATCAAAATAAACGCTTTTCCATCGATTAGGATAAACTTTTACCATTTTCGAAATATCGAGTCTGTTTTATTCGCAAAGCAGAGAGAGAGAGAGAGAGAGAGAAAGGAGGAGAAATAAATTTTTGATTTATTAACGCGTCGCTGATCGCTCTTTGAACGATGAAAGGAAACAAAGACGTACGAGCCTGTTAGAAATTGGAACTTTCAAAGTTGAGCGTAGATTTTAGTAGACCGGCTACAAAAGGACAAAGGTCGTAAAGTATGAAATTTAAATAAGGCCAGACAACAATAGGTGCACTCGAGCAACCACCGAGCTCCCCGGATTCTATCATCTCGGGAAGCCAGTTGGATGGCGACTGCGTGTTAGATAATTTATCTACATATAAGATATACTTTCATCTGGCAGAATATTTCACGCACGAAACTATTAACCACCTATACGCTCGTCCTATTTACAAAATCTTCTTCCCGCGATCGACGAGATGACGAGAGAGAGAGAGAGAGAGAGAGAGAGAGAAAACGAGGACGAACGGGAAATAAAATAAAACTCGAGTATATCTTACCCCTCGTCGTTATTTCTATCGTAGAGAAATATAGGAGACCATAAAATTATTTCATTTCCTACGAATCGGAAGTAGATACTTCGAGGATGAAAAGCAAAAGCATAGGAACGAGCGAGTCGTAAAAATTCGCAGGACTCGAAATACGAGCATCACTTTCTAAACATCCTTACGAGCAATGGAGATAACGCGATAACGAATGACCGTGTAGGAAGGTACGTACCGTACGTATACCGTACGTACGTACGAAATAAAAGGGAACAAAAATGGATGACGGAAAAGAAGGTGAATAGAGGGAACGAACGTTCGCGCACAGCGGTCGAGAAATATAAATCGATGCCACGTCCGAGGGAAAGCATGGCCTCGCAGACACGATCGTCTTGACGACTCTGCTGCTGCTGCTGCTGCTGCAATAATATACGAGCGTCGTAAATTTTACCAAGAGGTTACTTTACCGAATAGTAACTTTCTCCTTGCTACCAGCTCTCCTGTCGGCCTTGCGTTCCTCGCCTTCCTTTCCTCCTTTTTTACCTCGATCCTCGCAAAATGTTTGCGAAGAGTTGTTAAAGATCTCCGGCGGGGACGGGGGAGGGGCGGAGAGAGAGAAAAAAAAGAGAAAGCGATCTAGTAGTACTTTGTTACTCGGAAGAGAAAAGCGAAGAGCAAAATTAGGAAAGAAACGATCGATCTCTCTTTCCCTCTTTCTCCCTTTCGGTAAAAGGGTTTCCATTCAATTTCTAATCCTCCGGACAAAAGGGGAAATATACCTGTATATTTCTTGTACACGTATACAGTAGTGCGCAAGGTATAGCACGATGGTTAATCCCTTAAATAATATAAATATGAAGAAGAAAAGAAGAAAGCGCGCGTTCGCTTCGAACTTGTCGTTCTAGGCAAGTTATAACTATTCGACTATATCGTTCCTAGGATCGAGCTCGTTACATAGACGATAAGGCTGGCATTACTTCCGGGAAATATATATGTATATATATATATATATATATATCTATATCAACGACAGGTGGTACGACAAGCGGAAACGTAAACGATCGTGACGTACGACGCGTGGCTTAATCGCGTCGGACGACGACGCGATTCCATGAATGAGGAGAACGTTACGCCGTTTCTACGATAGCACGCCGATTTAACCCTAAGATTTCCGATCTTAATTCCGACCTTAGGCTCATTTCCGAACCGAAAATAAATCTGTCTCGAATAAATCACGTGGAAACGCGTCGAACGAATTTCACTAGAGTCGATAATTCATACGAGACGACCCGACTCGACCCGACCCGACACGACCAGACTCGTCGTTTCGATTCTAATATCGATAACGAGTATCAAAGGAAAGATACCAACTATTTCAAATACATCCGGTATCTCGATTCCGACGTAGATTGAAATATTCTTTCGCTTTCGCAAACTTATTTATGCCTTCGAATAGGTCGATGAAGCTCCAAAGTGTTGCTTTTAAAATCGATAAAATATTTCTCCGAACCAATTCCAATAGCGTAGAAGAAAACGTACCGTTAAGCTACGCCGTCGTTGGATTTCCTTCTTCTTTCCTTTCGGATTCTTCTTCGTAGACTCGAGCTAGGACGAGAAGGGAGGGAGGGAGGGAGGGAGAGAGAGATAAAGGTTAGGTAAAGGAAAAAGATAAAGGAAAAGAAGAAGGAAAAGAAAAAAGTCGATGAAAAAGGTGGCGGAAAAAGGGCGGATGGCAGCCTCGAAGATATAGTCGATGGTGCTGCGGTAGGATGGGTAGAGGGAAGGGAAGATTTTTCGGACCGGAGATTGGCCCTCGTAAAGTTCGCTTGGGAAGAACGCCAGCAGAGAGACTTTGGCAGAGAGGGCGAAGAAACACGTGGAACGACGAATCGCGCTCCTTCGAGTCCGGCTTCGAATTTAATCCTTCCTTCCAACCGTCCGCGCGTCCCTTTTTCGTTCTATCGAAAAATAACCTCGGTTTCATTCTTATTTCCACTTTATTCTTTTCCACTCGTCTTCGTCTTCGTCCACGCGTAGTTGGATAATCGCGAAACTAAGTCGAAACCGCGTCCATTTCTCTGTCGAAATGAAATGGGATTCGGTCGCTTAGTCTACGTACTTCCACGCGCGTACTTCCACTAGAGGCTTTGCCGCAAATTACAAGCGATTAATCCGCGTTAACGAAGCCGAACGACGAGAGATAAATAAGTAGCTCTCCCGCAAGATGTTTCTACGTTCGAAACTCTCTAAAACTTGTTCCTAACGATGCGTCCTTAAAAATTATACCATCGCTTACCATCGATTTGAGAACGTCGCCTCTCGTTTTCTCTACCGCACGCTATTATTACGTATCTTATCATATCTCGAAATATTCGCGATACGCGAACAACGAGGGCGATAGGGACGCGAGGAACAGGAAGTGAACGAAGAAGAAGAAGAAGAAGAAGAAGAAGAAGACAATTTCTCCACCAAACGACGAAGCAATTTTTCCCGCCAAACAAACTACCACCTACCACCTGCTGCCACGTCTATCCTCGTTTAAAGTTTGAAAGGCCGTGTATCGTAAAAGCCAAAGGCGGCCCGTCCGAGGGTTAAGGATCCTACCGGACAGGATTAGGCACTTTGTACGCTTTTGCCACGATGACTAATAATCCAAGCAACGTACCTTCACCGTATACCGAGGAAATATATCGAGGATTCCTCGCAAAGGTGTGTCTAGTCAGTCTGTCGTGCGGTTCTACCACGAGAAAATCCATTTCGAACGCGCGTCGCTTTGCGGTCCTGCAAATCCAATTCCATCCATTCGACGTCTTTATATTCCTCTCCTCTCCCTCATCCGTGTCGAGACGAACCGCGGTGAACCAGCGTTCTCTCACGCTCGTTAATCGTTATCGTTGCGATCGATCGGACGAGAATTATCAATAGCGAAAGTATTTCAACGAAATTTATCGTTACGATATAAACTCGTGACTTTGGAAGAAATCAGTTAATCGATTTGTTTTTCTTTCTCGTAGGACGTAAACGAGTTCGATGGATTAATGGAGAAGATGACGTAAGGCGAGATAAGAGGTGTGTACGAAAGGAAAATTTCCTTATGCACCGTGGCTGAAAATACGAAACGCGAGGATGAAAAGCTTTGTACGGGGATTACCGTCGTCGTCGTCGTCGTCGTCGTCGTCCGTCTTCCAACGTCTCCTCCTTATACTCCTCTTGATCGCGCACCACGGACGAGCCGAGATGGAAGAGAGCTACGACGATCCTATCGCTTTGTTGCGCAAAACCTTGAAGGACTGGCGCTGGATATACGAGACTTATCGCGAGGAAATAAAGTTGGGTTATTGCTGGGCCGATTATCTCCTCGGATCGAGCGACATAGAGACTGATTTCATATCGCGTATCATTGAAAACGAGTTAACGAACTTGAACGAAACGTCGATTCGAAGAAAATGCGAGAACGATTCGAGATACTGCGAAGGCGATTTCTCTTATGGAAATCCTTCGCGGTACGGTGTTAACGCTGAATCATCGTTTCGTCGAAATTACGTTGAAAAAGAGAGCTCGGAAAAGGATTTCGAAGAAATTTCCCGGGCGAATATCAAAGTGAGACGTCCTTCCCAGCGAGCGACGACTATCGATCGAGAAGGTAATTCGGATAATGGTTCGAACCATTGGTCGACCATCCCGGATTATCCTTCTCAATTTACTTCGAGATCGGACGATAAACGTTCGCGCCGTTGGACCGGCCACGAAGGTTCCGCCGCCGCTACCGCTGCCGCTGCAACATCCGTCAAAGTCGCTTATCGAGGATATGCCGTAAAGCCGAAAGTTTTCTCGGCTTTGTTAAATAAAAAGTTAACTATGGATCATGAATCTTCCTCGAGTGAAACATCGTCCTCGACGTATACGGACGCAGCGAGGCGTTTGGGATCGTTACCTTCTCGAAAAGTTTCCGATCGAGATAAAGGGATGGCCCGTGGTGAATCCTCGTATTTCGATAAAAGCTATAGCGAAGAAACAACGGCAACCGAGACGATTTTGTCGTTATCCGTGGAGAAATATGGACGCAAACTGGACACTTTGAACGGTATCGTCGTCCAACGTCGAGATCGACGATCTTCGAGAGAGAATTCGAAAGCACGAACCGGTCGATCGTTCGGTAGGATTTTATCGACGACGGCCGAGCATCCGATTTTTATCGAGATTATAAAGACTTTGACCGTATTAGTTCGCGTGGGTCAATTGATAATGGACATCGTTGACTCGAGCGACGTTCTCAGATGTACCAGAGACTATATCGTCAAGAGGACGATCGATTGGATAGACGCATAGGGTAGAACGATCGAGAGATCCTTTCAAAACGATTATTACATTAGACCTTTGTCGTTATAGTTATATTTTACTCGTGCGTATGTACAAAGTTACGAAATAAAGAGTTAGAAAATAATGACGTCGAGTCGATGGGACGATACGACGTTCGACGTTTTTATTAAAATAATTCAAAGTAATCGTATTGGAAGTAATTAGATGTAGTAGAGGAAGCGGTACGACGCGTCACCTTACTACATATTTAACTACTATCTATCCACGGTGTACTCGTGGCTGATCCGATTTACATAACGAATAATCCATATCCACGTAGCCCGTTGTTAGCGAAGGACGCGCACGCATCACCGGGACTCGGCACGTTTACCATTGTATCTCGTGGGATACGAGAGGGGTTTAGCGATCGTTTAGACCGATATACTCGAATTCACGAGAGGAAGGGAAGCGAGCGAGCGAGCGAGCGAGCGAGCGAGCGAGCTACCTACCTCGACGGGATTGGTTCGCCTTCGAGATGCGCGATTAAGATGGCACACGATCGTGCTCAAAGAGAGAACACGGATCGAACCTTCGAGAGACAGAGCCACGAGGAACGTAAGGAGAGGGATTAACGGGGAAAGAGGCGTCGATGGGTCTACACGCTGGTAGGAGTCGATAGTCGGAACGCAAGGAATGAATTTTTGAAACCACCTGTTGCTATAACCGCTGCCTTTTCCGCTTAGACTTCCTCTTTCTCTTTCTCTTGCTCTTCCTCTTCCTCTTCCTCTTCCCCTTCCCCTTCCACTTCCCCTTCCTCTTCCCCTTCCCCTTCCTCTTCCTCTTCCTCGGCAGCATTCCCCGTCGTCGTCGTCGTCGTCGTCGTCGTCGTCGTCGTCGTCGTCGTCGTCGTCGACCCCGCGAAACTCGCTCCTCGGTTAGATATCGAATATGAAACAAACTAGCTAACGACGAATTCGAAATCGAATGAAACTTTTTCTAGAGAGTTTCGGCGTCGCGAAATATCTCTTCGTTCTTGGTCGGGAAGAGGACGAGCACTGACCGTTCCAGCACCGGCTAGAGAATGGTTAAGTGAAACGAGCTCGTAGTCGTTTGGGATTTGCGCAAACATCGCTAGATAGATAGGGGCAGCTTTCATGAGCGAAACGGTACGAGCTCTCTAAGAAAATGAAAAGCTAATGGTCGGGGTTATGGAGAAAGGAAAATTGTGGACGGATCGCAAAGAGAAGAGCCCTGCTGCCGATGCCTCTTCCGCTGCTTTTATACGGCACGGGGTTCTCACGGACGAAGCCTGTGTATGTAAAACGTAAAGAAAGAAAGAAAGAAAGAAAGAAAGAAAGAAAGAAAGCGACGGGAAAATAGAAGTGGTCAATTATGTATACGTGGTCGTCGGTATTCGCGCGAGAAACCTTTTCCCTCGCGGTTTGTTGACATTACGGAGAGAGCACCACCCCGTTCTCTCCTACGCGTTCTCTCGACGTAGGAAGAAGAAGAAGAAGAGGAGGAGGAGGAGGAGGAGGAGGAGGAGGAGGACGATCGTCATCACTGGGAGGATCTCGCGTATATAATATACTCGCATGCGCGCCTTTCTAAAAACATCGCGCCCGGCTCCATTCAAAGAGAAATATATATGCATTATTAAGGATCTCTTAAGCGAAGAGAAAGGAAAATCGAGATCACCGCGACGTACGAAATAACGAACGGGGATAGGGGGAATAGAGGGGGGGGAGGGAGGGGGGATAGGAGGGAAGGCGCATGAAAGCTCCTTCGTACGTTCTTTCGCGTCTTTCGCGAGAAAGGCCGCGTCCGCTTCTCCCTATCTATTTCCTATTTTCCTGGCTTTTCATCGGGCTCTTTCAATCTCGGGTACCGGGCGGGGCGCGTCTATTCATACGGCGAGCGCGTATCGCACGTATCTTTGAAGCATAAACGTCCGCGTCGAGACACCTAAACTCTTCGATATTTCATTCTTAATTAGAAGGAACGAGCATGGATATGCGCCGAGAGCGAGAGAAAGATCCGGTCGATTTTTTAACGGCCACCACTATCTCCTCCTCCTCCTCTTTCCTATCTCGAACGATTTAAAAGATATTCCATGACTCAAGACGTATGCATTTTTCTTGGCACATATTTAGGTACACGTCACTTTTCAGAGCTTCCAGGATAAGGTACCTTATCTCGCGACGGTCGGATTAATCAACGAGATCTATTAGAGAAGACGTCGGGTACTTTTCTCAAGACCCATCCCATTCGATTTTCAAGGACGCGACGTCTCTAACTCGGCGCAGTCTCTTGTATCCGACGAGAAGGACTTTGATATAGTCCCGGACAAATCTTCTTACGAGTTTTCCTCTATCTCGGTGCTCGTATAATGCCTTCTCTACCTCTTCGTCGTCGTCGTCGTCGTCGTCGTCGTCGTCGTCGTCGTCGTCTACCTCTCCGCGATAACATTAATGAAATTCTATCGCGCGTTAAGACGAGACTCGCTCATTGTCAGTCTCGTCTTCTTAGCTTTCCATCGATCGATCGCGTCGGCGTTGTCCTAATAAAATTCTTGAAATTTTCTTTTTCCTCTATTTCCTTCTTTTTTTCTCTCTTTTCTTTCGACGTAAAAAAAACCGCTAAACCGAGAAAGGTGAACGTGCGTTTCCTCCATTCCCGAGCATCGCTTTTCCTTAATGGAAAAAGGGTCGTGCCAACGAAGGTAGTATATCTATTATTTAACGAGAAGAGGGAAAAGTTTTTCGCGCGCGGTCCTTTACCGTAAATGAAAAATCCCAAAGAGCTTGTGCGGCTCGTTAGCGATCCTTCGCGAGTTCGATTCGTCGGCGCTCATAAACGGGACGCGATAAACGTTTAATCGAATCCTTCGACTCGATAGAAGGAGAGAAGAAATTCTTTGTTCTTTTCCTCCTCTTCCTCGTCGTCGTCGTCGTCGTCGTCGTCGTCGTCGTCGTCGTCGTCGTCGTCCAGCATCGCCCGACGTTCACGAGAAAAAGGAGGAGTTTGACCTACGCTCGATATCCATTAATTAATGAAAGGGAACCACGGAATTTAATTCCGTTCCCCGTCCCACGGAGAGGATAAAGCGAGAGACCGAAGAAAAAAGTCCAAGGAGAAAGGCCAAATGGACGAGAAAGAAGATTAGGAAGAAGAAAATAACGAGACTGAAAGAGATTCCGTGAGAAGCGAATTAGTCGGGTTGATTCGCCTGATCGAACGAAGAACGATTAGAGGAAAGGACGCTGTAACATGCGAAACGGGGAAAAACGAGGAAAAAGGAGAAAGCTTAAGACGACCGTTCGTCGCACCGCCCCCCCCCCCCCTCCCCCTTCCCCCGATTTTATAATGGCTTACGCCCAACGACGAATACACGCGAGTGATTTTTGACCGATTTTCATAAACGAGATCGCGTTTTAAGGACGAAGCTTTCGGGGAAAACGAATTGGCTCCGTCGAATTTTTCGAGAAGCTTCGTTTTCTTCGAGGAAAAAATAAAAAGAGAAGAAGAAACGAATGGTGACTGTGAAAAATGATGTTTTTTCGAGAATAATTTATGCGTTACCAAATAAAGCTTTTTACACCCGCTATTGATTTTCGCTCGACGACACGAAACACGCGTTTTCCTTCCGTTTCAAGACGACGATCGTTCCTATAGCGTTAACCGACGCTCAGATTTTCTGATCCATTAATTTTATTCGGCATTACTTGCGATCGACTATACCACTACCGAGCGAGCGAGCGAACGAACGAACGAACGGCTGAATATTTCGTTGCGTTTGCAGAATCTTTTCTTCCTACATTTGACTAAGTATTCGATAATTACTTTGTTCGCCGATCGTACTCTTCGTCGGATGGAAGTAATCGTAAAATAATAATTCGTTAGAGAAACGATGGGTGAGATTGGCTTATGTGACAGCGTGTACCCATACCTGTCGGCCAAAGTCACATTTCGCTACGAGCGAAAGGGGATGATTATCATCCTTAAGACGAGATGAGAATCATGCTGATACGGTTAACGTCATCCTTCTCCCGTGCGACAGACAGGAATGCGATTTTCCTCGGGTCGAGGAAGAGTTCTAGAAACAGCCATCTTCCTTAGCGGAGAAACTAAGGCGCTCGATAATTCGATATAAAGGACGCGAGAATGCCTGCGCGAGCCCTCTTTACGGCTAACTCCACGACGATTAGATCCGATATTAGATTTTCACCTTCGACGATTCGACCAAGACCAGAAGAGAAAGAGGGAGGGAGGGAGGGAGGGAGAGAGAGAGACTCGAGAAGAAGAATGTTGGAAGGGCACGCAAAATATGTCTTCGTTCTCTTCAGCCTTTCCTTTTATCTCTTTCTATCAGCCCTATAATAAAAGAGGAATTTACTATATACGAGTATGTACGGTACGTACCTTTAGGCTCTACCCTCGAAAGGGGACAATGACTACCGAGGAAACGATTTTTTTCATCGACGTCCCTCTCTGAAAGAGTAAAAGAGGGAAGGAAGAAAAGAGGAAAGAAGAAAAAGGACAGAAATGAAGAAAAAAAGAAAAGGGTGATAAAAATAAATGAACAGCCGAGGTCATTGTATCCGCCGAGAAAGAGAATTTTCAGCTCGAATTTCTCCGCGTCGGCCGTCGCGAGTAAGAGCCGAGATTAACGCGGAACGCGTTCCATTTTATGCGCTTGACCATAAAAACGACTTTTACACTGGCCCGTTAATGAATTCGATTAAGTAGTTCCGAGACTGACTAAATAAAAAGGAAAGAGAGAGAGAGAGAGAGAGAGAGCGCGAGCAACAACGTCTGTCACTGGCCAATATCGTTTCAAAGTTTAACGCGTAACAAGCCGTACTATGCGACGAGCGATCTGTGAAATCGAACCATCAATGAACGTTTTTTTTTTTCCTATTCTTTCCATCGAATTCAATATTATTCGAACGGACCCTACCACCGCACTCGAAAAATATCGATCGTTGATCGTTGATCGTACGTCGTCCGATACCGTAATAATTTACGAGAATTTTTGATTTTTCTCAATCGCTTTCGAATATTTTCGATCCTCGTTTTCGATACTCGCCACGACAATCGACGTGTTAGTTATAGAAAATTGGAAACGATTCTATTTCCAGGCCACCTGTTGTAGAGAAGACGTAAACTCGTCCACAAACAATGACGACGACGACGGAGGAGGAATAGGACGAGAAGTAGAAGGAGGAGGAGGAGGAGAACAATTCCAAAGCTTTCAATCGGTCGTACGTGTCAAACGAATCGTTGAATTTAACGTTTTATTAGTACAACTAACCCCACGCTCTCTCCTCTCTCTCTCTCTCTCTCTCTCCCCCTTATATCCGATAATCCGTAAAATTGGACGAGATAAACGTGAAAATAGTATACATCCTCTTGGCAAAGATTTTTCTGTAAACCTCTCGAACGTTTGATCCTCCCGACGTCCCTCTTCCCCCCCCCCCCCCCAGCTCGATCGGCTCGAAAGCACGATTTGCAATTCCGATGACGAGACACGGATGGGTCGTGTGTTGGGTCTCTTTGAAAAATTACGAACAAACGCGGTGTCGGATATGGTGGGACCTTACGGAAGGACGGGAGCATGAAAAGAAATGTGATAAATAATAAAAAGTTCAATAACTTTGACAAAAGTTTTATTCGATGGATGATGGAAGGTTACTTTTCATCGTTGACCGTATCGATAAAAGTGATCGGATTAAAGGGTAAATCGTTCATTCGTGTTTAACCGAAACGACGGCTCCTCTCTCCGTTAGCCAGGAATTCTCGATGACGGACAAATCACGGAGGTAACACTTGCCGGTGGCAACGATTTCCGTGAACAATATCAGAGATGGTTTCGTACCGTGTAACGTCGAGGATGGATGTATAGCCACCGGCTGTTTCGAGCTTACCTATGCGCATGGAATAGAACGATTCGATTAGTCCTATATCCTCGATCGTAAATCTATAGGTTCTATAGTTTTGTTTTTATAAATCGATCGAAACGATTCCTTCTCTATCTATCTATCTATCTATCTATCTATCTGGATCGAATGGAAGAAAAGTTAGAAACGTTAGAATATGTACCGTGACGTAGGTATGATCCCTTTGTAATTCCGCGAGGTTCTCGTATAACCCTTCGAGAAGAGCCTTCCTAAGCTGTCCCGTATTCGTCCCGCAGCTGGCTTTCTCTAAATTCGCACGTTCCGC
>OU964980.1:5329313-5414313 GCA_918808275.2 Dolichovespula sylvestris
TAATTGTAAATTGGTTCCATTACCAAAAAGTTGACCGTAGATCCCACGCGAGCAAAGCTCAATTGCAGTCCGAATACCATGTTCAGTTCCTTTCCCTTGAACCAAAGTACGGCGTAACTGTTCTGGGCGACCGCCAATGATTCCGCTCCTATACTGTCGAGCGAATGAACAAGTCGTACACGGTATATATTTTGGTGGTTTCCCCCGATCCCAAATTCTTCATCCTAAAAAGCTTACCCGAAAACGAATCTACCGATCATCATTAACCAGAACGCGTTGACCATAGCTCCGGTGGCAAAGATGACCTGTCCGATCAGAGTAAGTCCCATGTATATGATGGTGCCCAAGCGAACGCCAAAGACGCTGTCCAACAAGAAACCTCCGATGAAGCAAAGGATTACGTTGGGCCAGGAATAAATGGAATACAGCAAAACGAATTTCCTCGTTGACATTTGTAGGTCCGTCTTGAAATTGTCCTGTAGCGCGCCAGGATTGTCGAAACAAAAATAGGAGCCTGAAACGCGTCAAAGAAAAATAGTCTCGAAATTATTCCAGGAAAGGGGAGAGACGAATTCTGCCAGATTGGCAGCATTTTATCGCGAAAAAGAGAACGAGAGACGTCGATAAGAGGATAAAGTTTTGCGCGTCGTCGGAAAAAAAAAGTCCGCATTCATACGGTTTTACCATTTATCGAGAAACTTGCTATGTAAACCGCGATTCTCGAGGTCGTCCTTTATTAAATTGGAATATTTCTTCGAAGTAGGTCATTGGAATTCCTTTCGTTCTAATCATCCGCGAGTTTAGTTGTATCGTAGACGTCTCCCCCACCCCCCTCTCTATCTATAGCATTTTTCTAAGATACGATCATACGCGTTCATCGATTTTTTGTGTGGAATTAAACAAAGATTCATCGCGCGTTCGCTTCAAACTTTGTTCTCCGATGAAACATATG
This sequence comes from Dolichovespula sylvestris, assembly GCA_918808275.2. Taxonomy (NCBI): domain Eukaryota; kingdom Metazoa; phylum Arthropoda; class Insecta; order Hymenoptera; family Vespidae; genus Dolichovespula; species Dolichovespula sylvestris. Next base: position 5,330,266 of record OU964980.1, read on the forward strand.
GACGTTGGTAAAACGATAAAAACAAAACAAAAATATATAAGAAACGATTAATGCTTATCTAGAAACATTTAACGTCAACGTATATCGCAAGGATGAAAACTTGGGTGTATCGCATAGAGAGGGTAGATCGTAAAAGTCCGCAAAAAAGAAAAAAGAAAAAAGAAAAAGAAAGGAAAAAACAGGCGACAAGATATCGTTTCTTCGTGCAAACCCATAGAGAAATCCTCGATGCCGAGAATAAAACGGCTTTCGTTTCGAGGTAAAAAGTAAACAATGGCTATTAAGAATTCCGCGCGCGCGAGAATTCTTAAACGCGTTCGAGAGAGAGAGAGAGAGAGAGAGAGAGAGAGCAGGTCGTACCGAAACCAAGGAGACACATCAATGCCAATCCAAGAAATCTGTATGGTAATCTTTTCGGACTACAAAATCCTTGCAAAGCGATCTCATCTTCCGATCGGTCCAAAGTCGGGTCCACGGTCTGGTTCTGAGTCGTCGTCATCATCGTCGTCGTCGTCGTCGTCGTCGTTCGATTACTCCCCGCGGTTTCACCCTCCATCTCGATTTCCTCGATTTCCTCAATTTCGTTGGATATCGTCGACGTCCCTCCTTATTTGACGACTATTATTACGATTCGAAATAGGCCGAGTGAGACTCCACAGGTGCTCTCCCCGTTGGCACGATAGCGATTTTGCGCCACCGATAAGTCTAATTTGTCATCGCAAAACTTTGTACGAACTTTGAACGCGCTCGGCTCGCCTATTTGATTTTCCACGTTTAAACGATCAAACGTTATATATTATTCGCGTCCGATCGAACGACCGACGATTCGTTCGATTAACGCGCTTTTCTTCTCGTCGTATCAATTGCTCGTACGAGCGAAACTAAGGAAAAATCGCATCTCGTTCCCACGTTCACGTTCGCGTTATCCGTGTCAAACGCTCGCTCGTGCGTCACACACGAGCGACCCTGCATCCGTTCGGCCCCGATATCAGATTATCGACGAGAAGTTTGCAACGGACGCGCCAGAAAATTTCTAGGTTTAACGAAGAGGAAGAGAAAGGGTTACCAACACGAGAAAAAATAAAACTCCCACGCGAGAGGATGATTTCGATTGGTCGATCGGGCCATATCGGACAAGTTTTCTTCTTCAAAATCTCTCGTTAGGGACGAGGTTGGGGATCGTAGAGAAGAAATACGCCTTCCCAATTGTTTTTTTTTTTTTTTTTTTTTTTTCTTTTTTTTTCGATAAAGTTTATTTATAAAAGATTATAATTTTCGTATTATTAGCTCGAGAGCCGATGCACGGTATCGACCGACGATAAATTTTACAGCTCCGTTTCCGACTTATAGGTTAAAAAAAGAAAAGAAAAAAACAAGGAAAATACGTCTATGAGAAGAATTAGGAAGCTACCTCTTCCGTGGCACCTTCGAATTCGAGCTTCACTTGACAATCCTCGGGTAGCCCTTCGACGTCCACTTCCGATTCGGGTGCGTTTAACATGTTCAATGTAACTTCCGCGGACTTTCCGATTAGACCTTGATTACCGGCGCTTTGCTGTTGCTTGGATCCTTGCTGTTGTACCACCGTAGACTGTTGAGTTTGTTGTCTCATCGGCACGCCCGCTTCCTCGAATGCTTTCTTCTTCAACGTCGTCCGAATCTGCGAGCTGAAAACGATACGAAAAAACGAATTGGTCAACGTCTCGCCGAGCCTGACTTAGAAATTGAGAGATCTTTGCGACGCGGTCTCGTCCCAACTTACACCGTTCGTCCCTTGATGTGTTCGCTTATTTTGTTCAAGTCTTCGCTGAAGGTCTTTACCGAGTGACGGAGCATCTCAATTTCCTCGTCAGTCCATTTACTATCGACAGGACGTACGTATCGTACATACATACATACATACATACATACGACATACATACATATATATATATACTCTCTCTCTCTCTCTCTCTCTCTCTATATATATATATATATATATATATATATATATATACATATATATATATATAAAACTTTGCAAAGAAGAGAAAAGAAAGGGGAAAGAAGGGCGAGATCGCTCTCGCGATGGAAGGCGCGAAAGTGTATATCATCTGATCAGCGATTCGAAAAGCGCGCGCCTCGTTACGACTTTGCGCGTTCCTATTGGTCCGTGCGTCACGTGACGCGCGCAGATCAAACATGGCGACCACGAAACACCGAACGACGTATGCACGTACGTTAGAGAAACGCAAAGAGAAAGGAAAAAACTGTTACGTAGGAGAGTGTCCTACGGATTAATACCCGATATACGTATATGTATATGTTTCAGTTTGAAATTACCCTGCCGGTGAGTCCGTCGTCGGATGTAGTTGCATCGTCAGCTCGCCGAGCTTGTTGAAGGCAGCTCCGGCCGCGGTGAAAATCTCACCGACCTGCAATTACAAAGAAAAGAAGAGAGATATCGATGAAACGAAAAGAACTCGCTTTTTCCTTTTTTATCTTCGACGTGACACGAAAGTAAGAAAAAATAAAATCTACTCTTTTCTTCGCGACGAACTAATCGAGAAAACGTAAACATAACCTTTTGTCCGCTCGCAGGCTCCATCGCTGTTGTTGTACGGACGGACGGACGGACGGACGGACGGACGGACGGACGAACGTAGAGAAAGAGGAAGGGAGGGAGGGAGGGGAGGGGAGAAAGAGAGAAAAGGAGAGAGAGCGCGGAATGCACGTGACTCGAGAGCGGTAGAAAAAGGAAGACGTAGAACGGTGGGGAGAGAACGACCGTTAAGCACTACGTGGCGGGAAAGTGCCTAAAATCATCGACTATGAGCGGTTTTTTTTCGCTTACCTTGCTCGCAGAGTTCATCTCACGATCGGAGTTTGTTGTTGCGCGCATACGCGTTACGCTTCGTGGAAAGGAAAAAGCTCGTACGGTATTGCCATCTTGCGTCGCTCTCACGATCCTTTCCGTTAAACAATTGTAACTTTAATGTTCTTTTTGTCGGTGATGGCGGCGGCATCTGCGGCGGCGGCGACGGCGACGATGACGGCGACGACGACGACGACGACGACGACGACCCGTAACGCCTACCTTCCACCGGGAGATAGGAATCACGAACCCATTGAGACGTGCTCTCTCGGGACTATCGGCGGATCGTTTCTTCCTCGACACGTATTCTAGAAGATCTTTTTCGAGAGGATTACAAAATGATTTCTTTTATTTTATTGATAAACGTTTACAAATATCGGATTACAGGATCAAACGTCGTCGTTAGGGATTAACCGATCGTCGGTTTCTCGTGAAAATCATAATTTTCCTTTTCCAATCGTTGGGAGATGTTACGACGACCCTTCGAAAATCGCACAGATCGGTCAAGATCCGTTCTATTTGCTCGGACGTGTCACCCTTGCGTTTCAATTTCTTTATCAGAGGGAAATCTTGCAAGTTGGCCGATCGCAATCTCCTCGAAGCGTTTCTGTAACACTTCCAAGGCTGTGGCTCGACGACGATCGTTTCGCAGATGTTACAAGCTTTGCGAAAGAACTCGATCAAACCGTCGTCCCCGTGATTCAGGTGTATCCACATCGAGATGGAGAAACAAAAGACCGCGTCGAAACGGTTCCTTCCGAGTTCCTCGAGATACCTCGCGATCCTCGAATCGCACTCGGCCGTAAGAAATTCCGCGTGCTCGAAGGCGATCCGATCCGGGCGAGGATTGCGCTCGCGCGATCTCTCGACGAGGATCGGATCGAGATCTATACCGAGGACGAAGACGTCGGGTTTGTCGCCTTTGGAATTCGTTGAATTAACCTTGAGAAAATCGTATAGCTCGTACGTAAGTTCCTGCGTAACACGAAAAATAATGTTTGTTTGTTTGTTTTCTTTCTTTCTTTCTTTCTTTCTTTCTTTCTTTTTTCGTCATTCTTTCTTTCTTTAGAGGCCGATGGAGAAAATCGAGGAGGAAGAAGGAGGAATGGGAGTAAAAGGAACTCGCGTGCCGGTTCGAGAACGACGTACCGATGGTCGTTTCCATCGCTTCCGACAGCTGTCTGTGCCCTTACCCCTGCATTACAGCCGATGTCTAGCCCCACGTATTTCCGGTCCGAACGAACGGATCGCCAGACGTCACGCGGAAGTTGCCGCACGCGCTCCTCGGCGCTATGAAATTGGTAGTAATTCATAAAGTTCCCGTATCTGCTCGCGCCCGGATCCGCCTTTCTTTTCGTCCTCTCCTCCTTCCCTTCCGGATCTTTCGACATTCTACGAGTTGCCTCGAGGATGTACCCTTATCGACGATAGAGGTATTCTTTCATTCACTTTTTCCTTTTTTCGATCGTCGGCGTCTAAGAGATTACGTTGAATCGATTGGATATTTATGTTTTACAACAGGCATCGATCGGTATGCGATTTCTAACGCAATTATGGAGGATTGTGAAACGAGAGAGAGAGAGAGAGAGAGAAAAATTTATGTTAACCGTCAACGATTTGTCACGACTCGTGACACGCATGGACCACGTGCACGCTGCACACACACACACACGCACGCACGCACGCGCCCATACGTATACATCTGCTACGAGCTTAGTTCGCCGCTGCTGTTCGGCGTCTATGCAACGACGGCGGCGGCTACCCCACGTTCGGAGTAGTCGACTATGCGCGTACTCGTTTACCACGATGGCTGCTCGATTCTTTCGACCGATAGAGAAGAAAGACGGTGCTGCCAAAGGAGACAGACAGAGAGAGAGACAGAGAGAGAGAGAGAGAGCGCGCGCGCGCGCGCGTTTCTCGCATAGCCGTTTGCGACGCTTTACGGCCAACGATCGTTCTTCCGTCGTTAGAATTATCGAAATTATTCCAACAGAAATTACGTGGCCCCTCGTAACTATTTAGTAGGATCGTACAACGCGATCCTAAAAGAACTGCTCGATGTCCGCCGTCGCCGATCCGCGCCGCGAACGCGTTCCGCGTAATCTTTCGGGTTTATCCCGATCCTTAGTACCCGAGGAAGATACGATTCTCTCGTATTTTCTATCCCTTTACGTTCGAGCCGATAATCATCCAAGGTAAAACGAATCGCGCGTGCCGGAAAGATCTCGGTGAGGCCAAACGAGAAACGGACGGTGGTGTCATCTGATGGAAACGAGGAGAAATTTTCACGATCGTCGAAGCGAGAAACGTTCGATAAAACCGGATATTTCTTATCAAATTTACTTATTCGAGGGTATCGTTCGAGTCGATTTTTCACCTTTTTTTCAAGTATTTACGCACGCGACGCGTCGATATCATTTGTTTCGACGAAGGAACAACGATACGATGCCGTAACGTTGTCGTTTGTCGTTTAGACGTAGACTTTGAAAGATCGATGATTAGGGATCCAAGGAAGCGAGACTCGTACGAAGAGACGTCCGCGACCCAGATAAACGTTAGCCTTCGCGAGCGTACCTCGATCGCGAGCGAGTCCGAGGAGAATATACGATGGATTTGCAAACATTTTTCTCTCTCCCTCTCTCTTTTTTCTTCTGATCGTTCCTTACCTCCTTAACTCGTCATCTCCTTCGATCCGACGATCGATCGATCGATCGAGTTAGACGAAACAAGTTTTGCCGCATCGAGTAGCACCGACACGACGACCCTGACTTCCTGCCGGACTAGGAAAAAAAAAAGAAAAAAAAAAAGAAAGAAGAGAGGAAGAAAGAAAAAAAATGATCGAGAAAGGTGGACTCGCGAAGGTCTCTCCTCGAGATGACACACCTACAATTATGTAAAGCCGTCCTACGTGGCGCGTGTCGCAATAATTCGCAAACAATACGACGATAGATTCGAGTACGTTCCTCCTGTTTGCGAAACTCTACGAGGTGTCGGTGCGATTCTCGCCGAGAGAAGATTGCACGAGCGCAATAACGCTATTCGATCCTTTCGAGGGAAAAAGATTATATCTAGATTCTTTGGGACTCGTCTCAAATATTTACGCGCGTCGATGTTATTCGTATCGACGATTGATTCAAATGTTCATTGCGGAGAAACAAACGGAGGGCAAGACTCCGAGTTGTCCCTGAAAAAATAGCCGAGAGCGTCTGGGTTTAGAAGAAAGGTCAGGTAAGAAAGTAGAAAATAGGCATGCCGGTAGACAGGCCTTTTGGGTCGCGGTTCGTGCCATAAGGTAATCGAGAACGAAAAGCGGAACGGCCGAAGCGGGAGGCCGTAAGCAAGCCATGAAAGGTAGATACGAGAGCTCAAGATGCACAAGGGGCAGGTGGAGCGTTCGGAGAGCACAACGCGCGCGCGCGCGCGCGCATTCTCTCCGGCTCTTCTCGCGTCAATTTCCTCTCTCTCCTTTTCTTTCTTCTTCTTCTTCTTCTTCTTCTTCTTTTTCTTCTTTTTCGTTCTTGCCCGAGCAGATGCGCTCGCGAACGAAGAAGGCATCTGCTGCTTGAAGGCACGCATAGTCGGCACGTACTCCGAGATAACGAGAGAGAGAGAGAGAGAGAGAGAGAGAGAGAGAGAAGGATCGACGGGAGCTCATGCGGTACGAACCGAGTTACAGAAAAAAAGATCCCGATCGTGTGCGAACCGGGCCGTACCGCTCGGACAAATATTGAATTTCGTTCTCTCCTTCTTTCCTTCTTTTCTCAAAGAATCTCTTGCCAAATGGCTTTTAAAGCACGCGAGCTCGCTTATTGCCAAACGCGCGCGACCAAACCGGTTTCCCCATTGCTCTTTTGAAATATCTCGGATGGAAGAAGGATAAAGCGATCGCGAGATTTTTTTCCCGACGCATCGATCGGATAAACCGCCTTCGACTCGACCTATGACCCAACGACGACGACGACGACGACTCTCCGATCGTCGAGTCCTTATTAGCCGGATAACTCTTTGGTCCGTGACATTATGTCATGTCTTTTAAGACGTTGGTACGTTCGGATCCATATCGATAATACTCGTTGCTAAATCGGTACGAAAACGCGTCGTCCGTGAGATATCGACCGATGGAAGACGAGCAAGAGGAGGAGGAGGAGGAGGAGGAGAAGGAGGACGATTGGATAAACGAGACGATAAAAGAAAGAGATCGCTGCGCACGCCATGTAATTGTGCCGTACGGAGCAACGTGGAGCAACGTGGTGCAACGTGTGCGCGCGTTCTACCAAAGTAGCATCTTGCTCGATGTTGTTGTTGACTCTTACGTACTGTTGGACGAGCCCCGGAATCCCGTTTCCTTCTCGTTCGAAGAGGAACGTTCGCGAATTCGTGCAAAAATGTCCGAACGAGAAGAAGGTTGGTTAACGTGCCACGAAAACCGTAAGGCCTTTGCGACGATCTGCATAGGTTCGCGAGTTGGAGGATTAGTCAGCGCGGGTTGACACAATCCTCGACGCTTACGCGCACGTATGCACGTAGGGTATATCCGCGTAGATCGAAAAAGGGATTGGATGGCTGCTCGGGTACGCCTAACTCCGTTGGGATTATTCGTAACGCGTACGACGGACCTATATGCGTATGACTTTCTTTGTTTCAAGAAATTTTTTGCTCGGGGAAGGTCTAAATTCGGGCGCAAATTCGGGAGAGAGAGCGAGCGAATTTAATGAATAGATTTAGAAGATGATATCGGGAGGGGGAAGGGTAAATATTTGTATGGCGCCCCGAGTCGGTCAATGGCACGAGGACAGCTGGGAGGATCCTTTCGTTCCCTCCTTTCCCTTTCTTTTCGATTTTCCTTCTCGTTCTTCGTCGACGAGCAAGACGCGTCGATGCTCGTGGTTACCATAATAGGTCGGCGGGGCCTCGAGCGTGGCCGATACATCTCAACTCCGGAAGTTGGCCGTAAAGCCGTTCGGCACATCCGGTGCATTCAATTCCCAACCTTTTCCAGAGCCATGGAAAATCCGTTTCTTTTTTTTTTTTTTTTCTCTCTCTCTTTTTTGGCCGGACTCGAGTCTCTACTACACCTTGTCAACGTCGCGTTTAGACGAGAGGATCTTCCTTCGCCGACAAACGGATAATCGAAAACGATCTCACGAGGAGCGACGACAAGGGATGCACAAAGGAAATATCATCCGTCGCTCTCTAAGGCCGAGCTGTTCGCATCCTGGCGCGGGCACGCGTCCTCGCTCGCTTCCGCAACCTTCGGGTATTCGACGACCACTCTCCCTCTCTTCCACGAACTTGTGACCGTTACCTCCCTTTTTGCGGGTATATCCGTTCGATGTACATACGCATGTACAGGCACGGCTTATACGGTGCCGATCGACAGAAGATCCCGGACAGTGACGAAGGAATCCTTCGGCCATAGAAATGGCCGAATATTGAGAAATATGGTTACGTCGTAAATCTTTTCTTAAGCGAGGAAAAGGGAACGATGTTTCGTCCTTCCATTCTTTTGTTACCCTTCGGCATATACGTGCTTCTACCAAAGAATCCCAAGAGAGACGAAACGGCAGCAAAGTTAGAGACGGCTTAATCCTCGGGCAAATCCGCTTCTCCGCGCTTAACCGCGTTTTCGGTCCTCCTCATAAATGGACCTTTACTCCCCAAGGGTTCTTCCTACTTAAATAACCGAGGATTAAAGTCAATTCGCTGTCGAATCGCCTCGACGCGGTTAGAATCGGCCGAGAGTCGCGACGAATCGTCTATGAAACGACGACGTTATTCCGTTTCATTCTGCAGGATCATAGGATTATTACGTTCGATTACGCGACATGAGCGGAGAGAAGAGAGACAGAGAGAGAGAGAGAGACGAATCGTGCGATCGTTGCAAGCCGTACCGAACGTTTAGAGATATTTCCGAACGACGTTTCATCTCGCTTCGTCTCTTCTCTTGTTTGACGAAGCATACATTATCTTCTCCTTGTTTTTTTTTTCTTTCTCTCTTTCTTTTCTTTATTTCACAAATCTTGCACAACGTCCGTCGACTTTTGACTACGTCCGAAGAAAATTTGTCTTACGAAAATACCAAAGTGTCGGTAAAGAAAGAAAGAAAGAAAGAAAGGAAAAAGCGATCGCCGAGGGATCACGTTCGAAAGATACGCCCAAGAAGAGATCGAGTCGAGTCGTGAGATCGGGCGATCGAAAGGAATTCGATTCCGAAAATCATTGCATCTTACGAATTCGTTGAACGAACCTCATCGCGTCTAGTCGATCGTAACGGAAGCCGATCTTGTAGCGGATGACGCGACTTCCGGGACGTGACCTCAAGAATTCCAATTTGCTCGTCGCTAGGCCATTCCTTTTCTCTCGTCTCATCTCCTTCCACCTATCGTCGAAATCTCCGTTTGCTCAGCCGGCCGGTGGTGGCCATCCGCTATTTTCGTGCTCGCGTCAATGCCGCTCGACGATCCGCGCGCGCGGCCTTCCCCGCGGTCGACCTTATCATCGACGAACGCGTGACGAACGTTCGAGAACGATCGATCTTATCGTTCCTACGAATAATAATTTGACAAAAAATAAAGAGACGAAAGAAAAGATCCTTCCTCTCGAAAGAGATAAGCCTCGATATCGATGAACGTTCGATCGAGATATACTCATCGTTTCGATCAAACGTAATCGCTCGTTCGATCGATACTACCACGCTACGCCCTTTTATTATATACCTACGTATAAGCCTACCCTTGCACGGCCTCGTTAAGTCGTACGCGTCCTATCTTTCTATCGGATCCGATTGATTTTTCCATCGTTATCGAAGTAAGACGCCGTTAAATAAATAAAGAATAAGCAACGACGCGATAAGAAAACGTGAACGTTTTCGTAGACGCTCGACGAGACCGTCCATACGCGATAGGAATATATACCTGAATACTACTTTGCATTATAATCGAACGATCAAGACGTGTACTCGACGTAACGTACAACGGAGACTCGTTATTGTTGCGACGGCGACGTTGAGAATAAAAAAAAAAAAAAAAAAGGAGAATCGTCGTTCGTAACACCTAATCATACTCGACACCGAGGATATCCGCTGGCGAGTCTTTCGTCCGTTTCTCGGATACGAGCTTTTTTTTTCTCCCGTACGGATGCGTTATGCGAACGCGAAATCTTCGATATCTCGATCCGCAGGATCGATCGTCGAAAACGATATCGAGCCCGTTCGAAGAGACGACAAGGACGCGCGTTATCTCTTACGTTCGACGATTTTCTAACGAGCTCGCACGAACTGTACCGTACACGTGCGAGTGCGCGTACACACTCACACGCGCGCGCGCGCGCGCGCGGTACATCCGGCTGGTCGTCTCTAATTCGCTGCTAAAAAAGTCCCACGGTGGAGCAGGAAGAACCGCGCAAAACTGGATCGTCGGGAGACGACGAAGGAGGAAGACGTATTAATGTTCTCTACGAGGGGAAAGAATACGTTCTCGTCGGATGTCATTATCCTTTAAGAGTATTTGTCTCGTTTCGGACGGATCGCGGACGTCACGTTAGAAACGGACGGATGCCGGCGAGAGTCCGCGAGACGATTATTTAGCGGAGTGCCGCTCGCGTGCCGCCGCCTCTCTCTTTCTTAGCGAACGCGCGGATGCCCTTTATCGTCGCGAATTATCCTCGATTATTATCCTTCTCGATCGGACTCGTCGCGGGGAAACCATTACTCGTTAAAAGAACGAGAGAGGGGGCAATAGAAAATCAAATGCGTCGCGATGAATTTACGTATAAATATATGTGTAGAGTCGCGAGCACGTTCCGAGGGGTCCCCGAGTATATAACCGTGTAACTGGGTCATCGAAGCAAGGATATACGTCACGACGAGGCAGCAGCACGGCTCGTCGTAGCCTCGGTCGTCGAGGAATCCCTTTTTCTTTTTTCTATTTTTTTTCTTTTTTTTTTTTTTTTTTTTTTTTAGGCGCGTCGAGTTCGTTGTCTCTCGCTCGATATATAATACGTCTATAGGCACATAGAAGGTGCTTTCGTCGAGATAGTCCTTGGACTCCGCGCGGTACGTTAGAAAAGCTCGAAACGGCTCGACCTTGAAATCAATGCCGGCAAGCCTATCTCGCGATCTCTCGACGGCCGGGCCAGCTCGACGTGTCTCGAGACTCGAAGAGGAAGGCGAAGGTCAAAGGAGGGGAAGGATGGATGACTCGTAGTATCGTGCCCGATCGCTCTCGAGTATGTAAACATACACGTACGATAATAACATACGCGTACACCTATCGTAACTTGGTACATTGCGAAAGGACGTAACTCGAGTACGCCTGCGTCCCCGCAGAAGCTCTCGTCGCGAAGGCTCAGACCTTTCGGCATGTTCGTCGAGTCAACACGTAGGAATCGTTCTCATCCTCCTCCTCCTCCTCCTCCTCCTCCTCTTCGTCGCCGTCGTCGCCGTCGTCGTCGTCGCCGCAGCAGCAGCAGCAGCAGCAGCAGCAGCAGCAGCAGCAACACAGAGTCCTCGCTCCCAAGAGTCTTCGGCAATTACGAAGATCTTAGCGTGAGCTCTACTCGAAAAATATTACCTGTTAATAATCGCGATATATACGTTATATAGAAATATACGAGATATTCGTAAGGAAATTAGTCGATAATTTTACGCGCACCGATCGTCGTCGTTTCTTTTACTTCGCTTCTATCGTTATTAAATATTATACGTGTAATCGATGTCACGGGACATTCGTCGTTAGAGAAGCGTGTTCGATCGGGATTGGGCAATAACTTTGCCGAAGAAATTGACCGATTTCGAAACGATCGTAGCGCAAACAAGGTGCGATACCTCGCGTATAGTTTTACGTCTTTAGTATTTTAGTTGGATCGATCGAACCTTTTTGGAACAGAGATAGATAATCGTCTATGTAACGATCGCGCTATATGCGCTCGTCTCCGTCTTTCTCGGACGATTAAACGTCGTGTAGATACTTCCTATTCCTGTCGATTACGTCGGTAGCTAACCGTCTCTTTTTTCGTAAGCTTTCGCGTTGCAACGTTTCGTGTCACGTCAGTTGCGTGTCACGTTGTTGCGTTAATCGCGAACGCGATTATACGATCGCGTTGCCTCGTATACCGGGAGACGATGCAAATTTTCGAACATCGCCGAAAGGAAGAAATCTACTCGCTCGAAATAATCTTATCGTTCGTTCTTTTGATATACGACGCGATTAGAAAAAAGACAACAAAGCTCAAGAAAGACAAGCAAAGAAGAAGGACGTGCCCCTCCGAGTAAGAAAACGTACACAAATATTTAAAAAAGGTCGCTCGCGTAAATAAGCCGTTATCGTGGTCGTATGTGATTTTCCGTAGGAGAACGTTCAAGATCGAAAGTCTCTCGTTCCGTTTGTCCTACGTCATTTTCATCGAATCCGGACGCAAGCATACGTATCACGCACGCGTAATCGCTACACCTCCGCTTACGCGACCAGCGGTAGTCGATAGAGAACGGAGTCGTTCTACCGCAGGCTATTTTGCGATCGTATCGATTGCTTTTTACCATTTTTTTTTTTCCGACGAGAGTCTGACGCAATCGTAGTATTCATTAACGATATCTCCGGGGTGAGCGGGCGAGCGTTCTTCTCTCTCTCTCTCTCTCTCTCTCTCTCTCCTCCCTCCCGCCCTTCTCCCAAGATCGCAAGAAAAACATTTCTCACGATTTATGAATCATACGGACGACGCATCCACGTAAAATCAAATTCTTCGTACGTAAACGGATGTTTCGACAATGTTTTCTTTTTCTTTTTTCTTTTTTTTTTTTTCGAAACGTCATTCGTGCTTCTTCAAATGGACTTTGAGCAAGAAAGAAGGACGTTTAAAAAATGTACCTTGGAACGAGTTTTTTTTTTATTCGAGGATGTACGAAAACGAATGAGAAACTTCCTGTATTAGTTGAAATACGTATCGAGCGAGTACGTGGTCGAATGATCGGGACGGTTTAACAAAGGCGCACCGCGTCGTGCTCCTTTCTTCCCATAGATCGTATAGATCGCGACGTTCGTACGTCGATCGATGAGAAGGACGACGACGACGACGACGCGGACAAGATTTTCGTCAAAGTTCTAGCGTTTATTTCGAAAAGGATGCTCGCATCCTGTCCAATTGTATTCCGTGTATTTCCGTGTGTATGTATACGCGTACGTGTGCCGCCTCGAGCAGCTGGCAGCATTAACGTCGAGAGAGAGAGAGAGAGAGAGAGAGAGAGAGAGAGAGAGAGAGAGAGAGAGAGAAACCGGACGAGGAAGAGGATGCTCGGGAGGAAGAGAGAGAGAGAGAGGGGGGGGGGCAGGAGCAAAACAGCCTCGACTTAAATTAACCGCAACCCCTCGGGAACGCGTGCGGGAGCTGCCCGCTATACAGGATGCGCGCGTGGCACATTATTTTGAAATTTCGGCAAACCCAAGAATTCCGATCGATTTATCTTTTCGAAGAATATCGTTTGTTTCTTTACGATTTTATTTTTAACGAAGCACAAAGAAAAAGCGAAAAACATCGATTAGTCTTTTCGAACGTGCCTCTTGCTTTTTACTTACTTTACGCGGCGCGTTACATTTTTTACGTTTACAAAAGTTTACGAACTCGCGATCCTTTGTAACAATAAGTTCTCCTCTATCGTTATTTCTTTTCTTACCGATCTTATCTCCGTTCGTAAGACGACGAAGGTTGCAAAGGAAGACAGGCCGGACGTCGGAGGTGGAGCTCTTGTTTCTTTTTCTTCTCAAGCTTTACCTTCGTAGCTTTTCTTATCCCTTTTTCAGTATCTCTCTCTCTCTCTCTCTCCCCCCCTCTTTCCCTCTCCTTCGACCGCCTCCGTCCGCACGTTCTAGAGGCGCAAACGAAACGAGCTTGAACCGGTTCGAGGCATTTTTCGTCGGTTCCTCGTCCCGGACTTTAGACCGGTATTCCTCCACATGCAAGATGTGTAGGTAGTTTCGCGAGGTCTGCGCATTTCTCAAATTGCAGCCTAAGACCGCGACGCGAACGCTCCTGATACGATTTTCTAAAGCGAGCCGTACCGAGACGCAACTTTCCTTGAGAAAGTTTTCCATTACATTTTAGACCCACCGACGAAATAATTACCATTATTTCCTCGTTATTTATATTATCCTCTATATTCGTTCCGATACGTTTTTGTCTATTACGACGCATTACTATGGCCGTACCGAGTATATTTTCAGAGAGTAGAATCATATTTGTCCTTTATATTATTTATGCTCGACTGCTTATCGACGCGAGATAACCATTGCGACACGTGAATAAATATCGAGACTGAAAACTTTGCGAGAATGCGAGTTCGAAAATTGCGCGATATCGAGTTATACGTGAAACTTTGTCTATCCTCTGGTTGCAGGGTCACCGAGAGCTCTCTATTGCCGATAATGATTCTTTTTCCGTTTGCTGGACGTATCTCTATAATATAATATGTACGATATTATAAAAGCTGATGCAACCTGCTGGGACTCGAGCGCGTTCGTTGGCTCGACGACGGGTAGTAAGTATCTCTTAAACGTCGCGCAATCCTTCGAAAATATCTTTTTTTCGAATCGACGAAAAGGGATCGATACGATGCGCGCAACGTCTTCGTATCGAGGGGCCGAGAAGAAGAAGAAGCAGAAGAGAGGAGAGGAGAGGAGAGGAGAGGAGAGGAGAGGAGAGGAGAGGAGAAAAGAAAAACGGCAGAGATAGAAATACTTTGGGCACAAAAGCGTCATCGATAAAAGTACAACGATGTCGTCGACGAACGCGCTTCGAAAAGGAACCTAAGCGTTTCGGGTGGTTTTCTCTTTTTCGATTTTACGGACAAAGCTCGAGAACCAAAGCACGCAACGATCCATGCCGAGTCCACCAATCGTATCCGGAGGCTCCTCTTCGATTTTCACGCCTATCGAATTTCCAAGACCCTTTTTTTTTCGATACCATAGATAGATTCCTGCGTATGCTTGGCCGTATTATACGTATATATTTACGCACGCATATTTACGTCGCGAGAGACGAAAATTCGAACGGACGAAGCAAAGTCTTCCTTTCCTCGATATTCTTCGATTTTCTTTTATAGAAATTTTCATGCGACGGGAAAGAAAGACGTTGCCGCGCGCTTTATCCTTCTCCTTGGACGATTATATCCGTTCGTTTTAAGACGCCTTGATTTTCAATGGTACGAATTCGAGTGCGTTCGAACGTGGAAACGAGGTCGGGTCTTATCGGCGATCGCTCCAATATTTTGTCGAATCGAAGGACTGCGCGTGTTGCGTACGACAAATAAGTCCCCTAGGATCGTTTCGACGGGTCGGTTAACGGATCAGAGAATTTACGTCGGAGAGCGGAAACAAGGTGCGCGGATACGCTTTGCCGAAGAACTTTTGTTTTTGAATACGGATAGTCTCTATCGAGGACAGATAACAGTTTTCTCGGTTCCGTTTCCTAACGAACGTTCTCTTGTCACCTGTCAGAGACTCGTTCGAGACCTATCGAGACTCGAACGGAAGCGGGAACGATTCGACGATATCGGAAGCGCCAACATATCCGATATGTTTTCGTTGGCGATGGAAAAAGGAATGAAAAGGCTGCCCCCGTCTCGAAGACGACTCGCTCGCAACGCTCGTTTTCGAGGTCGTCGTTCCCCTTCCTATACTCCCGCTCCTACAACTCTCTCTTCTTTCAATTTCCATCCTAGCGAATTCCTCCTAGATCCTTGGTCTTCTCCATACGATATGATTTGTACGATTTTTCATTCGGATAGTTAGGTCGAGTCGTGCAACGTGTTACGCGTAACGCCTATCCGCGCACGTTACCTAGTAGTTTCGAGAGCAGTTCTATTGCGAACGAAACTAGCTTCGCCTCAAATGTCCGAGCATACGTGTTCGTTTTGAAATAAGATTTATTATTATTATTATTATAGAAAGAACCATACATTTTTGAGCCTACGAACGAACGAAAACGCGAGACCATCGACGAAACGATTCACGCGTTATCGTGGTTACTTTTCGCGGTTAAAACCATTAACCATGCCGTCATGCACGTATGCTAGAAATTTACGAGTCAAAAGGCGAATTCGATTCGTCTACGTTCCTCTCCCCCCCCCCTCTCTCTCTCTCTTTCTCTTGATGTAAGGTTATCTTCACTGTATGATTACATCATACAGTTTCGTGAGTTGTCAACGATTACAATAATATACGCTCGTCTGCGTCCAAAGACGCTCAGTCTCGAATTATCGTCGATGGTGTAACGTTCCCGTAGAGATATAATACTCGCGAGAGAAATTTTCGTAAGCAGGCTTCTCACAAACGCGCATACGTAGAGTTCGTTTCCCCAACGGAAAAGGATCGATCGACGCTCCGCGTTATGGAAAATATCTTCCAAGGTGCGTCGATACGTGGCGAGTCAAAGTGAGTAGTAGACACGTACTCTCCTCGAAAGTTACGACTTCTCGCTACCAGCAGCGAGTCAATGAACGAGCCATTCACAAAGCCGATCGAACGATACGCTGAGGGGGAGGGAGAGAGCGAAAGAGGAAGGAGAAGGAGATCCTTGAAACGCATGCCAAAGCGTTCGGAGGAGCTCTCGTTCTTTTTCCATTGTCTACCGATGAGTAATCTCAACGATCGCATCGATTCGATCGAAGAAGGTCCACGCGCATACGTTCGAGATAAGAGATATCGAGATCGAGATTCGTTTTGAACGCTTTTTCCAAATATATCCAGCGGTAGGCATGACCTGCGTCACGTACGCTTCGATTTCGAGCTAGTAGAAATTACTCGCGCGACGTATCGATTAAAGGTCGTCGTCGCGTACACGCAGCAATTAGTTTCATCCGATCGATCCGACTAAACGTCGCACAAGGCGTTATTGATATTTCCCCACACCCCATTTTTTTCGATCTTTCCTTTTCCTTCTCTTAGCCTTCCTTAGTACGTTCTCCCTTCTCTGTGCGTTTGCGAAAGAAACCGAAGAAATGATGTTGTAATCGCTTCGAATCTCGTCGAGCTCTCCTCGAACGTGCTTGCCGGAAGAAATTTCCACCTCGACGCGCGAAACTCCTCGATAACGTTTTATCGCGACTTTTATAAATGTTCTTTTTCTCTTTTATTTCTTAGAAATATTAACCGCGAGTCTCGTGCCGGGTGACGTACTACTATCGTGTGTACGCGCGCATCGCGATGGAAGGGGAAACGACGAGGGGAACGCCGTTATTTTTCCAATTTCCAACTACGAGAGTAAGGAGAGCTAGAAAAATCCCCCTTTTCCTGGCTTCGACGACGACGACGACGACGACGACGACGCTCGAGAGAAAAGGCATCGCGTTTCTTCTCGACGCGAGATGATAAATAGAATATTTTCGATCGCGTTCCGGACGAGTTCGGCGATAACCTGTGCGACACGTCGTCTCTCTCTCTCTCTTTTACGTAGCAACGATGCCGACTCCTTGCACCAAGAGTAACTCGTATATTCTATACGTGTACCCTCTTATATCGGTAGAGCGAGATTCGTTCGGAGAGAAAAGAAGATTAGCGGTCTCGGTTGCGTCTCGTCGGAAAAGAGAAAAAAATTTCTAGGTAAATAGCTACGGAATCGTATATTCTAGCTCGAAGAAACGGTTAAGAAGTTATTCGCATTAAGAAGGAGGCGCTCTTAAATGTAGAACGGATACGGTCTTTATGTCGCAAACGTTAATGCCGTAATCTCCGCATCCTTGAATACTTTTATCCTCGCGAGAAATAAAGTTTCCTCTTTAATATTTATCGGACAAGGTCGAGCACGGCTCTTTTTATCGGGTCGCGTCGCGTCGCGTCTCGTGGTTCCTCTCTTCGAGTAAGAAAAGTCGCGTTATTATTATAGTTTCTCGAATGTGTCTGGGTCGCGTCTACTCGTCCGTTTACACCCACGCATACGTAGGAGCGCGTATGTGCCGGATCATAGGGACCAGGTTAAAAAAGAAAAAAGGAAAAAGAAGAAAGAATGAATGAAAAAAAAAATAAAAAAAATAAAAAAAAGAGCGACAGAAAGTTGACCAATATCCGGCAAGAGCGACGACGAACGCGTTTGGAAATTCGAAGGCCTGCCTGCCTGCCTGCCTGCCTGCCTGCCTGCCTGCCTGCCTGCTTGCTTGCCTCTCCTCTCTCGGCTTGGCACGATCCGGTGCTCGAACGCCACGCAATCGACCGTATCTCTTTGGACACGCGTCGTTCGTTCGTGCGTGCGTGCGTGAGTGCGCGCGCGCGCGCGCGCGCGCGCAAAGCTCTCGTGTATCGCGCCTTCCAATAGCGTAGCCTATTCGATCTTTCCTCTCGAGATCGAAGCGAAAGCGCCAAATATCTTTCGAAGCGGGGATGGATCGCGATGACACCGAAACGTTACAACGAGGGTTTCTTCTCGGTATAATAGAGCTATTGCGAAGAGTCCAATTATTTACGAGGGCAGTTTTGTCTTCTCGCCATTGTGAGATTCAAGTCGTAAGCTGCGGCCGACGATTATTCAAACGAATCTCTCTCCGCACATCGTCCCGCATAAACCGTTTGACAAACTCGCTAGAAATAAGAACACGAAATTCTTCTAATCGCAAGTCTTACATTTTGTTCACGTAATTGCCGTGCGTCCGCACGGTTTTGCACGTGATGCGTATGCCTCCCGCGCTCTTCGAGAAACGTTAAGGTAGGCCAAGGGCGTTCGACGATTCTCTCCTTCTTTCTCTCTTTTTCCTCTCCGAACGAATTTAAACAGGAGGGGGAGGGCTTATAAATAAATCGAACGAATAATATAATAAAGCTTTGTATAGAGAACAAAGCCGAGGAATACTTATCCAACGATTACTCGCGTAATTACGATTAAAAAGGAAAAGAAACGAATCGATATTTTCATCGGTAATGCCGCGTCTCCGTGAATTCTCTCTCGAACCGTTTCAATTTCCCCGCATCCGCGACGTGCCGCGTGTCAACCGATCCACGTACGCGTTATCGCGAACAGGGACGACTCGCGGATCATTCGGACCCTTCCTCGTGTGCGAAAAGCGACAAAATAATTTCGTTCGACGGTAATGAAAAACTTGTCGTTCATTCCGTCGAGTTGCGTCGAAGCTATCAAGGTTCGCTTTTATACGATCACCCAGTTAAATAATTTTCTTTAACGGACGCGGATCGGGAAACGATCCACTTTTGGTTCGTTTCTTTTTCTTTCTTTTTTTCTTTCTTTCTTTCTTCTTTTTTTTTTTCTTTTTTTCTTTTTTTCTTTTTTTTTCTTCGCCGCGGACTTCGGCTATCGAGCGATAAGCGAGCACGACGCAGACGTCCGAGACTTCGCAAGCGACGAGAGTCTCGCGCAATTTCGAGTAATTACGAGCAATGCTTTCGATCTCTTTTGTAACGAGTACTCGCCCTCGTTGCTCCTTTCGATCGTCCTCGACGACACGGTATCGTCGGACCGCTTTGGCAATTTCGCGGCAAATTTTCTACGTAAATCCGCGAATCGAGCTCGTTATACCCTTTTTGGTATATACGTATATTGGTTTTACTTCCTCGCTATTCATCCCTATCGCGCAGCGAGCGAAGAAAGTTCGTCAATTAATTAATTTTAAGGAAAAAGACAAGGGGCCAAATTCGAAATATGGTACTTGTTAAAAATCGAGGCATTTCTCTTTTCTACGAACGAGACGATAAAAGTTATTTCGACGGGCGAAGGGAGATGAAGAACGAGTCGCCGGTACTGCGCAACCGAGAGCGCACGCATGCGCGTTCGGCGTCGTCGAGTCGTCGTCGAGTCGTCGTCGTCGTCGCCGTCGGCGAGCCGGAGAAGGAGGAGGAGGAGGAGGAGGAGGAGGAGGAGGAGGAAGGGAAGGGCGCGCCGAAGGTGGTTCGAACGAGGAACCGAGCGCAGTCGTTTGGTGCACGATGGCGCGGTCGGTCGGTCTTCGTTCCTCCCTACGTTTTTGTCGCCGTCGTTTCTGAGCGGTGAGTCGGCCCAAAGCCGTTCGACCGTCTCCGTGGTACGCGACGGATTTTAACGCCGACCACGGCCCTATAACCACCTCTCCGTATTTTTCTCCTCCCTTCGTCCTTCGAAACGCACCACGGAAAAGCCGGCATCGTTCGACGCGCACCGATTAGAAAAAAATCGTTCGTAGACGAACCCCGTTCAGGACCGACCTCATTATCGTCGTCATCGTCATCGTCGTCGTCGTCGTCATCGAAAGCAGCTCCGACCAGCGGTAGAACGAGAATAAGGGGAAGAGGAATTTGCGCCATCATCGAGGAGAAACGAGTTTTCGCCATTTCTCTCTCTCCCCCCCCTCTCTCTCTCTCTCTCCCCTCCGCAGTGTTTCTCTTTTACCGATCGATCCATCACCGCTGCCAGGCAGTTTCATACATCGTCAACATCTTTTGGGAGGAAACAATAATCCGAGGGCATTCCGCATTCTCCGTTCAGGAACGTACGGCGACGAAACGAAAACAACTTCGAAGGTAAAAATTTTGACGATCGACGCGTGTCGTTTCCTAACGCGTCTCCTTCGGTTCGTCCGTTCTTACTCTTATCGAATAATTTTCTCCATAAACACGCGAGTTTATTCTCTTTCTCGACGAGATAATAGATAATAGACCGAAGGATCGGCGCGTTCGAGTGCAAAGTGCAGTGATTACCGAGGATCGATGTCCGACCTTCGCGTCCTTTCATCTATTTACGTTTACGAGCTCTTCCTTTCTCTCTCTCTCTCTCTCTTTCATTTCCTCGCCGATCGGATTTCGTTCGTTCGGATCATGCGCGAGATGCGTTTCTCGAAAATATCTCAATCGGAGCGAAAACGCGCGGGCGATACAGAGGACGCTCTTTGTTGTGTTTCGTAGAGTTTTAATGGCCGCCAATGATCGTCGCCGAGAGCGGTTTTTCGCTCGGTAGGAATTCGGCCGACGACACGTTTCTTTGAAAAACGAAATTACGTTTTGTCGCCGATATCCTCTCGTTCGTTAGCTCGTTACGCCGAACAAGAGGAAGAACGTTAGGAAGGAAGGAAGGAAAGAGGAAACGATTCGGTATTTCCTTTACCGAATCAATCGACGCGCCGGGATTCGCTCGCGTCGTACCGCTTACTCGTTTACGGTTTCTTCGTGACGTAACGAATGCCAATGCTTACGTAGTAAAACTCGTCGTTTCTATAGACCCGTAATCTCTACGCCAATTAACGTAATCGGCCGAGTAATTTTCTAGAGTGACTCGAACGAGCTCGAAATCGAAATAGCGTTTCCTCGTTTTTACCACGAATAGGCATTGATTCGGTTCGAAGAAAAGAGAGCCCCACAGTCATACTCTTGATACGAGAGACGACGACGACGACGACGACGACGACGACGACGACGGTCGAAAGGAACAAAGGTGGTTCGACTTGGCAGCTACGGTCGTCGTAAAATCGGTCGCGTCTTCTCGTCCATCCTTGTTCTTTCGGGCGGAAAGAGACGATATAGTTGTATGCGTTCGTTCGTTCGAAAAAGTACACGCATGCGTTAGGCGCGTTCGAATCGGAGAGCGCGAGAGAGAATCACGCTCGAGGCGTGATTCATCGGGAGGGTATTCGTGGTCGCGTTGTGCGTTAAAAAGAAGGAGAGACGAGATAACGAAGCCCTGGAATAGAAACGTCTAGCCGATTTTTTCTTCCTTCTCGCGAGGAAACGTTCGTCGTTCGAGTTTACATCGATCCGATGGAACCTTGGCTAAAAGTTCCATTAAAAACCTATTCGCCTTTCCTCGAGAGGGCTCGATCTCTCGTTTGGCTCTTACTCTCCTTTTCCACGAGAGACAATGATCGGGCGAATTCATTTTTGTATCGTTCCCTCGAAGGAGAGGAGGGCGCCGTTGGTAAATTTAAAGTTCGACCTCTCGAGATCGAGAGTCGAACGCATTAGGCAATTTCTTTCGCGAGATTGCGTCATGCGTTCGCGCGCTATTAATGCGAGTGCCAGGCTGGCGATATCGGGCCGACGCCGACGGCGACGGCGACGGCGACGGCGACGGCGACGATATTTCCCTCTCTTTCGTTCGGTCAGTCGCCATTACGACCTTACCAAAGGATATCTGCCGTTATCCGCTCTCGAAAAGTTCGAACGAACGAACGAACGAACGAACGAACGAACGAGTTGTCGATCTTTCATCTCGCTCCGATACGCGCACGTTCGCCTTTATGTTTACCTTATGTTTACGTTCTTTAGGAACACGATCCACTTTCCATAAATAGACGAATTTATCGCGTCGTTATCGAGAAAGATCGACTCGTTTTTTTTTCTTTCTTTCTTTCTTTCTTAAAAACGCTACCTAAGACGGAGCGCGATCGTTAACGCGCGTTAAACCGGCCAACTAATTGGACGGAAAATACATCTTTCCAAAGTTTCTATGGATCAAAGATCTCGAGAAGAATTCATTGTCAAGAATCGTTCGCGTTTGCGTCAGACTTTGCTCTCGCTAAAAAGGATCCAACGAGTTACGGTTGCGCATTACGTAAAGTAAAGTAAAGTAAAGTAAAGTAAAAAAGCGGTCGCGACTCGAACGAGAAGCAAAATATCCCCCGTCCATCTCGAATCCCGTAGGAGAGGAGGAAATACGAGGATCCGATCGTTGCCCCGATAAAACGCATCGAATAGTCTTAGATTCCTCGGCGTTCTCGACGTTCTCAAAGTTCTCGGCATTCCTATTCTTGCGTCATCGTTCGACGATACGACTACTACGCGATCGACTTTCCGCGACGTTTGCCAGGTGGAATGCGTTACGAGTAGGTTTTACGTGTGCGCACGTACACGCGCCACGCCTCGCGTTCTTGCAACTTCTTTCATCGCGATTATTTTTCTATCGTCGTTGATTCGAAGGAACGAGACGAGAGGGATAGACCGTAAATCATTGATAAAACCGATTCTCCTTGATGTTTTTCCACGTAATCGCGCTCGTAGCTCTCTCTCTCTCTCTCTCTCTCTCTCTCTCTCTCTCTCTCTCTCTCTCTATACCTCTCCTCCTCCGACTCCGAGGATAACGAAACGCATGCGCGATGCAGAAGAAAATTAAAAGACTATCGAGAGGAGGGAATATTAATGATTTGCGTGCGACGTAAATACTTTCCTTTCTCGATAAGCGTTTACACGTAGAAGAAAATGATCGAACCGATCCGAGCGAGAAATTCTCTCGATCACGAAGATGGAATTTCGATCTTTGCACGGACGTTCGTTTGCTCGTCGATACGTCCTATCTATTTTCAATATTTATCCGATCGGGATTCGACAAAAACCAATCGTCTCATCGGTTATTACCCAATTGTTCGTATCTCCGAATCGTTTGCTCTCGCTCTTTGCGTTGCGACATATCCAGTATGAATACGTGTAAAAGTAATAAAAGAAGAGGAGGAAGAGGAAGAAGACGAAGAAGAAGAAGACGAAGACGAAGAAGAAGAAGAAGAAGAAGAAGAAGAAAGGTCAGAAAACGTAATCGTTTCGAAGAAAGAAAGAAAGAAAAGTATTTCGTAAAAGCTCGCTCGCGAGTTTCATAAGATCTCGAGAGGAGAGGATGTTGACGCGAGTCGTGTGTTATCGCGAAAAGGGGGCGAAGACGATTCGTTTGCACGGCCCTGATCTCTGGAACGACTCTGCTTTTGCGCAAGTGTACGCGCGACTATCGCAACGTCCTCGTCGACGACGAGTCTCTCTTGGAAACTTTGAAACTATAACACCTTTCCGTGTCGAAAGATCGATAGAAATCGGAATCCTTGCTTCGAATTCCGCTATACTAAAGGAAACGAATCGAATGGCGCTCGACCTTGGGAAGAATCGAATGGCGTCGTCGTTCGTCGCTCGAGCGAGGAAGGAGAATCGAGTCTCGTTTAACGTTTCGCGAGCGTAATCGAAGAAACGGATTCGTGAGCGCCCACGCGCGAGCCTCGGTACCGGAAGTAGAAATCTATCACGCTATTATTTCTCTCTTTCCTTCTCTCGAAAGTCGATCGAAACGACGATAAAGCGAGCGTACGAGCGTAATTTATCTATTCGAAGGCGTGTTACTATTCGATACTAATATTATGTTACTTGAAAAATCTTGAAAAGGTTCCTGCTATAGGAACCGCGAGGAAAAGCGAAAAAAATGAAAACGAGGAAGACGAGGAAAGTCGCGAGTTCGTTGAGAAAGAGGGGAGGATCGAGAAACGGCTCAACGACCGCGTAGAACCGATATCCCTGACCTTAACGAGACCCCCTTCTCTTCGGTAGGAATTGCGCACAAGGCAGGACGAATGTCGAAACCGCCGTCGTCGTCGTCGTCGACGTCGACGAAGACGACGACGACGACGACGACGACGACGGTCTCTTCTTCTCGTCCCAAAGATAAACGTTTGTCATCGCTCGATCGCGGAATCGGAAAACTTTTGCCGAATTTCTTTTCGGTTAACGATTAAGACGATAGGATCGATACATATTTTTCCCGTAGCAAACGACATAATCGCGACCGAGAACGCGCTTGCCGTTGATCGGCATTAAAACGAACAAACGCACGTTCTCGGTGGCGACGAGATCGTCGAAACGCGCGACTGATCGAAGGATGCCCTTTTTCTTTCACAGGCTTTACCTTCGATAGAACGACCGACTACGGACGAGACAACCAACTCGTTCTCTCCACGAAGATCTCACTCCGTCCAAGGACCCAACCGGGGGATACACGCGAGGCACCATAACGACGACCGCGTGGGTCCGAGTACAACCGATATACATGCATACGTGTATTCCTACCTTCTTTTGCACGTACACGCACGCACTCACGCACGCACGCACGCACTCACGCACGCACGCATATTACACGTATAAAAGTGGACGAGTGCGTACATAGTTTACATACGTACACAAATGTATAAATGTACATCATAGATTATCTACGCGACGTACCTCGAAGAAACTAGAGCTTAACGGTATATTAAAGTTAGTTGTCGTTTAACAAACGCGTACGTTCGATATAGACTCTCCTATACCGTATAACGACAACGGTCGCGCATCGTGCCAACTCGGAAAAATTGCTCTTTCTTCCGCGTTCGGTGTTTGTTGTTCGACGAGTGTCGAAAAGTGTGTTCAAGAGGATAAATCTTCTTTTACTTTGCGCGCGAGTAGTGGAAAGAAATCGCTAAATACGGGATAGCCAACAATATGAGAGTGGCGGCCACGAGGCAGCATCCTCTGTATCCTCTACAGACGACACGTATTTCCAACAATGGAAAGTTTTTGGTCAATACGAATAATCAGGAGGTGCAACCTCAGCAGCAACAACAACAACAACAACAACAACAACAGCAGCAGCAGCAGCAGCAGCAGCAGCAACAACAACAGCAGCAACAACAGCAGCAGCAGCAGCAACAACAACAGCAGCAACAACAACAGCAGCAGCAACAACAGCAGCAGCAACAACCACTGCTGCAGCAACAATCGCAAATATCCCAACTCCATCATCAGCATCATCATCATCACCATCACCATCATCATCATCATCATCATCGTTATAGACAGCATCCGTATCAGCAACATCATCAACGACAACAAGCGGCGACGGCGTCCGGTGACGAAAATATAACCGCGGTCGTTCCGCTCGTCGGATTCTCGAGCTGCGAGCCAACGGCACGGAACGTCGAGCATCACGGACCAACCATTCTCGGGGATAGATTCCTTCTTCTTGGTCCGGCGGAAGGCAGTGCCCTTTACAAATGCATCGACGTACAAACCGGTCAACAGCTAGTCGCCAAGGTCGGTCATATTACGATCTTTCCATCAAATATTTTATTCGCGTTCGAGTAAACGACGATCCTTTTAACGAGTTCGTCCTTCTACCTCGCGTTATTTTCTTTTATTTTCCTTTTGCTAAAAAAGCCTAAACACCAAAGTACCACGTAAAACGCGATACGAGAGCGGAGATTAACGAGGTTCTCACGGTTAGAAAGTAACGCGCTTGGCCTACGTTAGAAACGCTTGGCGACTCTCTCGAGAGAGGTCGATGGATGGATGGATGGATGGATGGATGGATGGATGGATGGATGGATCGAGAGAGAGAGAGAGAGAGAGAGAGCCATCGACCGACCGGGTCTTTGCGTTCCAGGAAAGCGGACCTCGTACGTTCATTTCTACATAAAGTTTCTATCTTTAGTTAACCTTTCGTCGAATTTTTTCTTTTATCATAGATGACGTTAATCGATAGCTCGCACGCGATAAACGTCGCGTAAGAGCATTTCCTGTTGTCGAGTCTCGAGTTTGTTTCTCACCTTATTAATCGATTTTTACCATCTCACTTTGTTGTAATCGATTCAATGAAATTCCGTTCCTTCTCGATCGACGCTAATACGAATAATTGAAAAACGACGCGCGTATTTTTCCTAAACACGTATCGACGTAAAAACCGATCGATCGTTTCGCTCGTTTTCTCGAAACAACACAAGGACCACTGTTCTAGTTACCGCCAAGTTAACGATTTTCGAGCCCGATATCTCGGATCGTAGAGAGTCCGAGGTAAAAAGATACGCGCGTTTCGATAAATCCCATGGTAAACGATTATTTTTCCCCATCGTAGATCGGTGAAACGCTTAAAAGGAAAAGCTTGGACGTAACGTTTAAAGGTTGAACGAACTCGAGGGTGTGTTACGTATATACGTTCGTGTATCTAGTTATAAAAGACGGCAATGTTGCATTCTAGCGCGAGTCCGCCGTTATATGCGAGAGAGAGAGAGAGAGAGAGAGAGGAGAACGGTGTTTGTAAAACGTGCGACGGTCTAAACGCTCTCGAGAAGGCTTCGCGCTTACACTTACGTAGCCTCGCTTGGTCTCTCGACGGTTGCTCCGCGTTTCCATTAACATTTTACAATCGCCGAGCGTTATACAATGAGTAGCTTACATCATCGTCGCGATCCGCGAACAAATACACAAGGCTGCACCTTGCCTCGTCGACGACGACGTCGACGTCGGATCCTAACCCGTTGCTCGTGATCGCTACTAAAGCCAGGGCCGTTTGATTTAATCGACGATTACGTCGTCTCGAAAGACAACGCGACATGATTTCGCAAGCGAGCGTGTCGTCCGCTTCCTTTTTTCTTCTCCCCCCCCCCCCTCCCCCCCATCTTTCGAGCAAACAATTGGAAATTTCTGTTGGATTATCTTCTCTTCGACAAAATTGTCCATTTTTCGCGAACGTCCGAGATCGGGCCAACGACGATTTCGCAAAGAACCGTACCGCGCCCTTATTAAACTAATGGTAGCGCGTGTGTTTCGAAAGCACGCGCGTCGGGTCGGTTGGATTTCGACACGACCGAGATGAGAACGGCCAAAGAAAGGCGTCGAAAAGTTATAGATAATCCTACGTGCGTAAAACCAAATGGGTTTCGATGAAATTTCAGGCACTGAGTCAAGGTGACAAAGGATGCGAAGCCTTGTTGCAAGCGCATCTCCGACTGGAAGGAACGGACGCGGCCAGTGGACTCGCTGGAATCGTCGAAGGTAGCGGCGGTCGTCGTTATTTACTTTTGGAGGGCCATCACGGAGATTTGCACGCTTACGTTAGAGCGCGCAGAAGATTGCGCGAGCCCGAAGCGAGACGACTCTTCCGGCAGGCAGCCAAGGCCGTCGCCACGTGTCACGAGTACGGCGTCGTCCTCAGGGACCTCAAACTCAGGAAGTTTGTCTTTGCCGACGAAGCCAAGTAAGCACAAAATTATATCCTTCTTTTCTATCCAAATACTTTTGGATACTTTTCCCTCCCTTCCCTTCCCTTCGAACGATTATAGCAACCGTGAATTCGACTTGACGTTAAAACGGCTATCCATGTAAATCATATACCGTTTTTAACAGAGAAAGAGAGAGAGAGAGAGAGAGAGAGAGAGAGATCGAAGCGGAGCATAAATCGATCGTCGAGCGAGAACGGGCGTGCGTGGTTGGCCAATCGCCCCTTGCACGCTCGCATTCCTCTCCTTCGCCGCCGAGTCTCTATAACGGAGAGACCGAGAATGTTGCAAGGCAGAAAAGCATATTGGTTCATCGACTGGAAGAGTTTTGAAACTGGCCGGTATAATTAAGAAACGCCTGATCCGAGTCGTCCGGTTCTACGCGATTCGCGCCACGTTCCCCCATCTTGTTTTATTTTTCCGATCGGCATAGTCCACGGAATATGAGAAATTTTTTTTAATCAAATAAAACGGACGAACCGCGGAGTACTCCGTACAACTAATTAAGTACTTTTGTCACGCGCCAAGGAAGGAAATAATTTCGTCGTACGACCGCCGGCGAGCGCGAATCCGATTCCGTTGTGTTTCTCTTGAGAAATGCAACGAGTTCGCAAATTCGTTGCAAACCTTTTGCTCCTCCCTCTCTTTCGACGTCATGAAAAACGAAAAAGTATAAAAAGTCACGCACGGCTTAGGATCGACCATCCACCACGCGGCGGGGTTCTTGAACTTTCTCTCTCCCTCTCTTGCCCGGTGAAAGTTTCGCGAAGAAAGCCATGTCCGAGCGCGCTCGTTTCCCTCGACTCTCTTCTTCTTCTTCTTCTTCTTCTTCTTCTCCTCCTCGTAGGCCTCCGCCGACACGAGAGTCGAGGACGTTGAGCTCTTTTCAAGATCGCGCCTCCTCTCTTTTTTCTTATCGCAATCGGAGAAGAAGCCCCTTCTTCTCTCCTCTCGAGAAAGTCGGAGCAGGAAGGAGAGTCGCTTAGAAAGAGGAGAGACGGTTGGCGCAACGCCGATCGCGCTTGATATTTTCTCTTTTCTCTCGACGCGCACTCATTTACGTACCGCGCGTGTACGCGTCAGCCATGCCCGCCCGGATGAGGATACACGCGAGATGGACGATGCTACTGGCGGCGGCGGCGGCGGTGATGATGGTGCGGTGGCAGGCTGGCGAGAAATCAAGGGCGACGCTCGACTAGATATTCCTGCTTCAACGACGATATATGGGCGTAGTCGACGACGACGTTATTGCGATCGCGGCGCGAGGTAGTAAACGCTTTTCCTCCAAATATCCCTAACGTCGAAATATAAGAATACCGATAACGTACGTAGTTGCGTCGTATATTAGCTAAGAGAACCTAAAGAGAAATAGAAAGAGAATATTACGTAGGCGGCGTCGTTGCACCTCGAGACTTCCGCGTTGCGCGACGTCGACGAAAGCGCTCTCCTTTCCAATTCTCCTTTTCTTTCACTTCGTTCCTTTTTATACACACACACACACACACACGCACGTATATACATACATATACGTTATGAAAGTTCCCCGAGTCTCTTAACGACAAATCTTTGTACGTTGACTTTCAGAACGCAGCTACGGTTGGAGAGCCTGGAAGATGCGGTGATCGTGGATAAGGAGGACGACAAGCTGACCGATCGTCGAGGTTGTCCGGCTTACGTCGCACCGGAAGTTCTAAGATCGGGAAGAGCTTATTCCGGAAAGGCAGCGGACATTTGGTCGCTCGGAGTTCTCCTCTATACGATGTTGGTCGGCCGTTATCCGTTCAACGACGCGGAACACGCTTCGCTATTCGCAAAGATTTCGCGCGGCCAATTTGCCGTACCGGAGTGTCTTAGTCCGCGCGCAAGGTGTCTCATTCGATCGTTGCTGAGAAAGGAACCGTCGGAGAGACCTGACGCCGAGGACGTACCGCTTCATCCTTGGCTCTCGAAACCTCTCCGTCTTTCTTCGCCCTCGCCCTCTCCCTCGCCCACCCCCTCGCACCCCTCTTCGTCCGCGCCCTCGTCCTCGTCTTCGTCCTTCCTATCGTCATCCTCCACGTTGTCGTACTCTTCCTCTTATTTCCCTTCGGGGAGATTCGCTTCTCAGGACCAGATCGTACCGGAGCTCGTTAACGATCCTCGACAAGACTGACTCTTCGAAGAAGAGACGATTATTATCCTTTATTCCGCGCGTTAATAGCGCCAGCTCTACGTCTTATTTTTAAAAAGAAAAATCTTCGAACTAAGGAAGGAAAGACATGCATATTATTTTGAAAGAAAAGAAAATAACGCGCGCGCGCGCGCGCGCGCGCGTGCGTGCGTGTGTGTGTATATAATAAAAAAAAGATCGCGCGAAGATCCGAGGATCGATCGTCGTCGTCGTCGTCGTCGTCGTCGTCGTCGTCGTCGTCGTCTCTTTACGCACAGAGGCTACCACCGATCCGTTCTTTGTATCGTATAATATATGATGTATATTTCGTGTCATTCGCGTCTCGTATTCGTCCTCGCGTACCACATCATCTCCATTTGCTCGTTCATCGTTTCTACGGCAAGAAGCTTCGCGTGCGATTTCTTTTTTTTTCTTTTTTTGAATATTAAGAACGAGGAAGAAGCGATCTTTCCTACGCCGCGATACGATCAAAGTTAACGAAACGCTGATTAAATATTTTTCACGAAAGGATCTACGTCTTTCGAATCTTTCGATCGTATCTCGCGTATGACTGCACTGCTCGTAAAAGAGATGGATGAGGTAACAAAAGTCGATTATAAACCTTAGATATTAGAGATACGACGTTATCGTCGTAGCGTATCGGCTTTGCGATCTTAAAGCGCAATTCGTTAGTACGAATTATTTCGATCGTAGTACATCGATCACATAGTTCAGGGTATTCGAACGATTTTTCTACGGTTCGATAAACACTAATTTATTAGGAGATGAATCGGGTCTTTTTTTTTTTTTTTTTTTTCCCCTTGTTTCTCAAAGGATCGGATCGGGAATCGGACGCTCGTGCTGCGAGTAAGGGACGTTCGGAGACCGATTCGACGACGTTTGGAAAGTACCAAGTGTTCTTCTATTTGATACCTTTAAAAAAGAATCATTTTGTATAACGTCTCTATGAGAGTGAGGCTATAAAAGAAAAAGAAAAAAAAAAAAAAAGAAAAAACAAGAAAGAAAAAAAGAAAAAAAACGAAACGAAAAGAAAGAAAGAAACGGCGAAAAACAAACGGGAAAAAAAGAAACTCGCTAGATCGACGAAGGGTTCTTTCTTCTTCTTCTTCTCTTTTTCTCATCGTTTTTTTTCCAACGAAACCTCGTCGATCACCACACACACACACACACACACACATCGTCCTTTAGGTGCGCGTTCGTATACATCGAAAAGAAAATTAATCGTTTATCGTTTTAGTCAGGGTACGATAATGCGACCGTAAGCACCTTCATAAACGGTCTATATATGTATATAATTTCGATCGACGAAATCCTACCGAGTTAAAGGAAAACGAAAGGAATAATTTTAATTAGGAAAAATAACGACGTTTCTGTAAATAGGCGAAATAAAGTGATCTTTACGACACGATATCACACGTAACCAAGTTACATACCACTTTTCTCTTTCCTCTTATTCGTTTTATTTCCACATTGATCGATATCCGATTGGAAATTTCGTCGACGATCGTTCTCGCTTGGCCCAGACTTATCGTTCGAGTATTTTTACATTTTATATCTTTAAAAGTATCGTTCGGTGGCGTTGACGCAAATTCAAATAACGGCGCGCATTCTTTGCCTGAGCACAACGGACGTACGATGCTCCGATTGGTTGTGCCGCTAGGGAACAACCAAAGAGGGGAACGACCAATCATCGATCGATGGTATAAACAAAGAAAGATGGAGGTATCGCCGATACGAATTTGTCTCGCGTCGCTAACGCGATTCGAAAATCTCCAACGATTTCTATTGATTTCATTTATAAGACCCGATTCGTACCGCTTACGCGTATAAACATTTTTTTAGATCCGGTTGGAATCGAAAAAATTACGTTTTCGTTATGTAGGACGATGCCAAAGAAATTTGCGGATAACCCATGCGTTCGAAGAGCATTTCGTTTCGATCATATCTCCTTCCTTCGAATTTTTACCATCGATTAGCGACGTTACGAACGACAATTCCTAAGGTTTTCTTTTTTATATTTCGCATAAGTCGAAAGAAACGTAAGAGAGAGAGAGAGAGAGAGAGAGAGAGAGAGAGAGAGAGAGAGAGAGAGAGAGAAACTGATCAAAATCGAAATCGATCGTTTCGTCCCGCCACGAGCTCGAAAGGCCGTCGTCGGCGCGTCGAGCGAAAAATGGCCGCGAACGTGAGAACAGGTGAGTCCGTCCTCGCTGCGTCGACCTTTTTTTCGACCTCTTTTCGCGAATTTTTCTATCGGTTCGACGAAAGCTCCGTCGAAAGAGGCGTGCACGGATAAGGTGAGCGATAAGAAGCGAGCGTCGAAATCGAATCGATCTATCGTTTGTGCTTTTCCAGTCGTCGCGTTTCGTCGCACGTCCATACGACGCGTACCCGCCGTACATACGTCAAAATACGTATTACGCACGCTGTACGTCTAATCGGACCGATACGAACGCGCGTTCC
Source organism: Dolichovespula sylvestris (assembly GCA_918808275.2). Lineage (NCBI taxonomy): Eukaryota > Metazoa > Arthropoda > Insecta > Hymenoptera > Vespidae > Dolichovespula > Dolichovespula sylvestris. The sequence goes on from OU964980.1 coordinate 5,362,486, forward strand.
TATACGCATATATATATATATATGAACACGTAATCGTCTCGTGTGCAAATAGTTTCGAGTGGACGTACGATCGCCGGTATAAATCGTCGCGAGAGCGAAATGATCGTTTACTCTCTCTCTCTCTCTCTCTCTCTCTCTCTCTCTCTCTCTCTCTCGTCTTAAGCGTGCGCGCACAGTTTGCACAGTTTTTTCTTTTTCGACGGATGTGTCAGGCGGTACATACGTCGACCTTACGCACGGGTCTTATCTCGTCGTTTCTCGTTGGTGTCACTTCCTTCTGTGTTTGTTTACAGAGATGCGGATTCCTACGCGTACCGCCCCTCGTCCACCTGTCAATTCTCTCGCACAAAGAAGCAATGTCTGGGGTAGCACGTAAGTTCAACGCACGTTAGCCTTTTCCTTTTCTCTCTCTCTCTCTCTCTCTCTCTCTCTCTCTAAACATGCTCCTAGAGACGCAAATATCGTAACGTAGAAACTACGTTTACGTAAAGGCATGTCGCAATCGCGTCGCTTGGAAGAAGAACGTTACCTATCGCGTTGCGATTACATTGCCAAATATAAATCGCTCGTGATTACGACGTGCCCTCGTCTTCGCTACCTACGCCTTCCTTTTTCCTCGTAACGATACGAACAGGGGTTAGGTTATGAGCCAGAATATAATGTTACATTTTTACCAGAAACGATATCTTTTCCACGAGCTTGATGAGCCAACCGGTGCAAAAGAAGAAACCACCGCCGCGTCCGCCTCCTCCCAAGTTCGATCAGTGCCATACTCGTAGTCAGAGGGATCCAAAATCCAAGAAACCCGTAAGAGCTTGATATACCGATAGGCCTTCCTTCCTTCCCTGAGGTTGGTTAGCCTATATTTCATTCTCGTTTATATTTGTTCGTTTTTTTTTTTTTTTTTTTTTTCTTTTTTTCTAGCAGACTCGTCCCACCGAGCTTCTGACCAATTTCTTCGCGTGGAAAGCGGCCAAGCAAGAACGCTCCAATACGTCTCGTTCTACTTTGAATTTATCCCACGTCCAGTCCCAGTCTTCCGATACGAACGGGGCTTTATCTTTGATCGATCTCAGTCCTCCCGGCTCTCCGACGTTCACGGCTCGTTCCAGCAGCGACGGGGTTAGCGTAGATAGCTTTGGTAGCGATGGTAATTCCAATCCTTCCGTGTTTACAAGCAGCGGGAACACGTCTCAGACGGAAAGTAGTGCCTTCGAAGACGACTTTGACTTTTTTGGCATGTCCCGTAAAAGATTTCCAAACAACGATCCCTGGCAAACGAAGCCGATGTCTGATCCGTTCGGTCCGATAGAGGAAAGAAATGCCGGCGCGCTCGAGGACGTTAGGCAAATCGGGGATACCTCCTTCTTTGCATTTAACGACGAGTCTTCGACGGGGAAGCAAGTGCCTTTTGGAGGAACGAGTTCAAATGCGATTCGTTCCGTACCGACGATAATACGTCCGAAACCCCCTAAACCACCGGCCCCAAAGATATTGAAAAAACAATTGGAGCAAAAGATTAATCAAATTCAATGTACGTCGACCAGCGTACAAAGATCCGTAAGATCTTTCGGCGAATCGATGCACGTTAACTCCGCGTATTCCGTCAACGATGCATGGGCCGACCACCCCAAAGACGAGCCTTCGCTTCCTATGCCAACGATCCCACCACCGGCTCCGCCTTCGGAATACTTTGTCCGATCGAAAGAAGAATTTGAGGTATGGAAAATGATAAGTTTAATTTTTGGTTGCCTTTCGAACGGGATCAAAGGAAAGTTATTTACTTTTAGGAAATTTCTAAAACACCCTACGGTATAGCACTTTATGATTTTCCGCCGACGCATTCCGACGATTTACCCTTGAAGGAAGGTGACCTCGTTACCTTGATAAGAGTCGTCAATGACGATTGGATGGAAGGAAGGGTGGGAAATCGACAAGGAATATTTCCTATTAATTTTCTCGATGTAAAGATTCCGTTGCCTGGATTGCAGGACGACATCGTCGTTGCCCTCTATCCTTTTAAAGGAGAGACCCCGGAAGATTTAACGTTTGAGGTGAGTCATCAAAAATAACGTTGTTGATATACGTATGTATCTATGCGCATATACATACATACATACATGCATACATACATATATATATATATATATATATATATATATATATATATATACGTATATGTATACCAATTTTTTTGTACGTACCTATGTATGTGCGCGTGTATGCGATATATAAATATTGATTATAATCGTACTCGAAGGAAGGAGCCAAAATTAAAGTATTATCAAGACTATCGGACGACTGGTTGTACGGCGAATACAAAGGTAGAAACGGTCAGTTTCCAACTAATTATGTGAATAGAATTCCATGCAGTATTTCACGTTCGACATAATCATCATTTTACGAGAAATTTTGAGCCCTAGGATCTAATAAATACTTTGATATTGCAAACATTTTCTATTCTTTGTCTGATATTTTAAACGGATAGCAATATTTAGGCCTCGATAAATTAATTAATCCGTACGGCAAAAGAATGTAAATTTTTATAAGATTTTACTAGCGTAAAAGAAGACTGAATTATACGCATCTATAGAAACAACAAGGAGAAAATATTTCGAACGATCGTTGCCTTAAATCGAGAAACATATTCCAAGTAAATTTATTTCTTGGAAGGTCATTTTTAATATTATAATGATAAATATCCTTCTAGTTTGTAATATATCGATCAAAAAAGTATCGCAGAATATTTTTAATAACGTCTTTACATTCGCGCGAATGTTTGCAATATGTATCAAATCGTAACTTTTTTCTCTTCTTTCTTTTCCTCTTCTTTTTATCGCAATTCGTATTTATACGATCGAATTAAAAGAGATACGTTCTATATTATTTATATGCCTTGCGGTTGAAAGTTAAAAACTGTCCGCGCCGTGTGGCGTTGTAACATATCTTGTTATAAATTATTTTCCATAAAGTATAGAAAAGTATAACGTCATTATTAATTCTAGTATTTAGCAAAACTCATTATAGTCTTAAGACGATCTAATGTAAGTTCCATCCGTCTGTGAATATTGTTATAATACTTAACGATTTCGACATTATGTTTATCGAGTATTTTTATCGGTACCATCCGAGTTATTGCATGGAGCAGGTTTTTTAATACTAATTTTCTACGCCGCCTCTGTGTACGAATATTATATATAAAATAATATTTAAATAATTACATTTTATTCCATCAATCAAATTATCACTTTAGTAATTCGTTCAATCGATTGGGATATATATATATATATATATATATATCTTGTACGGAACACTTGTTGGTATATAAATTAGTGTAGTTTAAAAGTTGTACTTTTTCATCTCCGTTTGTGTGTGCGTGCGTGCGTGCGTGCGTGCGTGCGTGCGCGCGTGTGTGTGTGTGTGTGTGTGGTGAGAGAGCGCGCATAGAATGCCAAAATTGTTACTATTTATATACGCTTGAAAAGCTTCTCGAGTTTACGAGTTTTTTGTTACACAATTTCCACGAGTTCTGGGTATTTTCATAAAAGTAATTGATACGCTATTGAAATATTACGTATGCGTATTTTATTGCTAACGAGATATACGCTCAACGCGTTATCTCTTGCCGTATGATAGAATTGAATTTATGAAATTTGTTTTACTTCAGTTACCAGACAAAGAGTGATATCGGTTAGGGATATATTATACGAATAGAATAAGCGCATAGATCTTTATGAATTTCATGTTTTATTTATTTCAGTATATAAAACGGGAAGAATAATATTCTGCAAATAATTAATTGTAACCAACTATATTGAATAACAACGGTATATAATGTTCATATAATTAAACTATGTGAAAATATTAATTAAAATCACCAGGTATTAAATTATGTGATATAACGGATGCGAAATTGCCGTTTTCTTTTCTCTCTCTCTCTCTCTCTCTCTCTCTCTCTCTCTCTCTCTCTCTCTTTCGCTCGCTCTCGCTCTCGCTCTCGCTCTTTTAACTCTAACATAAAAAACGACGAAAGTATTCACTTTAGAAATCTATATCGGGACCAGAAATTTCCTTTGTGGCAAATTATTGTGATATTTTGCCGCATTCGTATAGAAATTTCTCGTGTAAAAATAAAATAACAATGAAAATAAATTATCCGTATCGTGAAACAATCGTTTGCATGGTGTGTAGTATCACGTATGACTATCATTCGAATAGAACACATTGGATCGTAGCTAATCGTAAAATAATTAATTATCTTTAATTTTGGCAGTCTTTGATCGTTGAATTTGAAAAATTTCAACTCGGTTCGTAGATATCGAAATCGTTCAAGTGATCGATGCAACGTCGTTATCGTTACGTTGCGTAGTAATATTATCGTTAATGGAAGTTTCATCGAACGTGACGACTTTGATGAGCAATATACTCGGAGTTCGTATCGATTTAAATCGATCGTCACACTTACACCACCGAAGACACTTTGGTGATATTTTGGAAGTTAAGGTGATTTTACAATTGTTTAATTTTTCTATAACAACCCCTCGAAATTTTTCCCCCGTAAGACAATATAAAAAGAAATTACTTGCAAAATTCCAATGATATATGTGAAAGAATAGTCCACGACACCACTTTAACAACATTTTCTCTTCTAACCTAAAACATTGGAAATATCTATAAAAGTTCGTACGTAAATACGCGTATTAGTTGTACATTTTTGATAAGGTATGTAACTAAAATTGACGTTCTCTTACCAATTTATGTACTCTTTGTTCTCTTTTACATTCTTTTCCGGATATTTAATTAATATCACGTCCCAGTAGAGCTCTAAAGTTTCGACTATTCCAAGTGGTAATAGCAAAATTAAATATACCATCGATACGGCTAGTAAAGTTCTACTCGTTTTATTCGTTTTATTGATCTTTTGACAGAAACTGCCTAAGGAAATATATGTAAACGTATGTATTGCCTGGAAAGAAGATTTCTTCCCGTTAGGAAATGTGTCCCTACTTACGAGTCAATTGTCTGCGTAGCTTATCCAATTTTCTCATATGTATGATAAGTAAGACATTGCCGATGAATATAAAAATTAATGGTAGCCACGTCGACAGTGCGATATAAAAATACATGGCGCTACCCCAAGGTTTGATTTGCTTTTGACACGGTATAAATTCAAAAACACTGTCCGTTTCATATCCTAGAATTATTTGTATATGGAATATTTCAATTTATATTCGTCTACTAGTCGAAAGTGAGATTTTGCCGATCCGTTCGATAAACTACGATCAATTTTATTACCTCCAGAGTATAACTTTGTCAACGATATTACAAAGCTGACGCATGCCAAAGTAGTAATACTTATAATAGCAGAACGTTCGGGATTACTGTTATGAGCCCCAAATGGAAAAATAATGGCTATAACGCGAGCCCACGTGAGAGATACGACCAACCAAGTGGACGTAAATTGAAAAAGTTCCATAATTATGGAATTTGTGTCGCAAAGAAATTGACTGTTCTGTGGATATAAGTTGTACGTAGAGAAAACTATAATTATACTTTATTTTGAGCTTACGTAGGTAGACGTAAGTTGTACGGATGTATATGGTATAACTTACCATGAAAAGATCGTTGACGAATGTAAAGTGTGATTTCGCCAAGCCTACCGCGTAATTAAATATTAATGCACCATTGTCGGATATAGCAAGGACCTTTAGGTACAACGATAAGCTCGAGTCGCACGATACGGGCGTATTCAGTATTGCAAAGGATACGGTATTTAATACGATCCCTATACGTACACGTAAGCAATATGTAGAACGAAACGACGTATATCACTTTTATGGAGAATATTTTATCCTCTATTGTATGAATTGGAACGACTGGCTCTTACCAACGATTATAATAAATGGAGTCCCATAGCCGAGTAAAGATCTTACGAATTTAACGAATGGTTGCAACGACAACCAGTAAAAGCGTGCTTCGCACGGCCACGTTATTTCCAAATCGGGCGCCGTGAAATTGTATAAAAAGTCCAAAACAGTTACGTTCAAGGGACATTCGTCGTCTTTCCTGAAACAATATCGTCCTATTGTACACGGAACGTTGTTTCTTTTGTTAAGTTTTTCTTTTTTTTTTTTTTTTTTTTTTCTTTTTTCTCTCTTTTCCTTTTCTTTCTTTGCTTTCTAAAGAAATCAATATAAGAAATTTATAGAAATTTTATTAATTCTTACCTGAAAGAATATGCGTCGGAAGAATCGTAAGTTTGCGCCGATTCGAATGGCACGAGCATCGTTAGAAGCAATATTTTAATAAGTTTCAAGCGCAGCAAAGTGTACATTTACGATTGTAAATTTAAGTCAATTTGCAATAGAACCAAGACGAACGTACTTACAATGAACCTTTATTACGAACGAAACGAATAATAGGGAAACATTTTAAATGGAAATATTGTGACGAATAAAAAAATATCTCGGATCTTTAGGTATACGTGAACTATAGAAGATCGATCGATCGGCACGCATCCTTCATCGGGCACTTTATCGCTATAACGTACGGCGATGATCTCCTGTTATTAGAAGCTGCAAAGGCACCTGTCGTCAATTATCATAACATCGAATTATTCTTGGTAAATATCATTTTAATGCAGATACCAACCAGCATGTATGACATATACGGTCGCGACACAAACGGCGGGTGTACCGCATGCGTTTATGCAGATAGATATATACGTATTACGAAGTTTCGTCGCGAGGAAGAGGGGGAGGAGGCGCGATCGGGGAGGACAGAGGATTATTAGAGGAGCGAAAGTACGCCGCACTGCGCGTCTCGCGTATGCGCCGACGAGAAGATGACGATGCGATCTCCATAAAACTCTCTAAATATCCAGACTCTTATCGAACCTTTATTGTAGTATCGTGATATTAAATACAAATTTCAAAAAAATAGATCCGATGCAGACTATCCTGACTAGCATTTGACAATTAGCATTATTCGTTTCATACGAGTGCGATGAAATTGTTGGTAAATGCATATTTTTAAAATGTACATTACAATTGGAAAAATATTCTTTTCTTTTCTTTTCTTTTCGTTCACAGCCACTGAATTAGCGCAACAAAGGTATCTATTATGTGTACGTATTACGGGTTTAACTTTGTATTCTACCGTTATTTCTATGTCACATAATTGTTCATCGAATCATTTTCAACGAGTCGAAAGAATCGTGTGGTTGCGTCGCTTTCGACCGGGGGGGGGGGAGGGATAAACGGAGAGAGAGAGAGAGAGAGAGAGAGAGAGAGAGAGAGAGAGAGAGAGAGAGAGAGAGAGAGAGAGGAGGCAAAAAAGAAATAAAACTTGTTGTTTTACACACGCGCCCCCGGGTACGTCGCTATCCGGAAAGTCATTCGACATTGTTTAGGATAACAACATTGTCCGCAAAATATGATCGTGACGGTAATACGAAGAAGAAACAACGATCTCAATATTTATTCTTTCAGCTTTGTGCCAACGTCAATAATAAACGACAAACTCTTCTTATCGTAAATGGCCGTTATCATTAATCGACGTTTTCCAGCTATGGTAAGCGATGTTGCTAGTTAAGCGCATAAGCATTATTAATTTTCTATGTAATAAGAGTAATTCCTTTTGTAATAGTTCGTTAAAATTGTATTTGAAATTAATTTGTAAGCTGTACATAGATAGCGTAATTTCTAATATCACCGCGGTAAGAAATTAAACCCATACGTAAAATAAATCTATACGTATAGTCAATTATATATATATACAACTTACGCTCGCAACGTGCATCCGATGAATTTATAGCACAATTATACAAAGTCGTCTATAGAGTCATTTTCACTTGTTTACATTATTTCTTAAGATTTAACGCGTTCGTTGTACCGATCGAGATTAATTTCTTACCTTACAATTGAAATACTAATCGGCCAATAAGATATCTCGTGTCAATAAATATCGAGTAAGTTAAATTAGATTGAAAATTCGAAATAATATCGCTTACGCGCTATACCGCGATAGCGCTCGTTCAAAGGATAAGAGTAATTTTGGTTAAAATTAACGATATATCTTTGCATAAATAAAAAAATACCTTCTTATCTCTTTTCGATTTGCCGACGATGTGTGTGTGTGTATATATATATATATATATATATATACACACACATACACATATGTATATGTATGTAACGAGATTCCTTCATTTTATTACGAAAGATGGGAGTGTAAATGGCTCGTATTTCGATCGTACCAAGGTGTCTATCTTAAATCGATGGTAATAAGAGACGCGCGGACGGACCTCGATTTACGCAAATTTTCGGCGATATCTCATCGGCGTAAGTCGAGAACTACCCGCTATCGCCCGTACGTATACCTGCTGTCTTATTATCGTACCGTGTATTCCTACGCACAATATTTACAAAAATATGCATTCCACCGAACATCTATGGCATTACGGCGGTACCTACTGCCTTTCTCCGCTCTATACAATTTTGTGTGTGTGTGTGTGTGTGTGTCTGCTGCGTATACGACGAACCCTGGCTACTCGAGCGCCCGTCGCATAATCCTATCCTCCTTACGGACCGTACGGATCATAATTGATATCTGTTTGAATTTTTAATCCGGTCTGTAGATCGGTATTTTTGGAATAAATTCGATTAAAAGTACCTGCGAAGGAAACGACAAAATTATTTCGATCGATTGGCGATACCAACGAGAGTTAGTTAACTTTTACTCACGTATTCCATCATGGAGGAGCTATCGCATCTTTGTTTGGTTAATCGCCAATGCAATCCGAGCTTGTGATACAGTCTACCGTTCTCCCATTCCAACAATTTATTAAGCAAATGTTGCGTCTGTAGAAACACGAGAAGAAAATGATTGCGTCGTATCGGCCGTTAACGGAACACACATACGTATATAAATGAAAGAAGAAAGAAAGATTTACCCTTTTACTTAGACAAATAACCGGCCACAAGGAGCATCCCAAGGTACAGCAGCAGCATACGCAGCCGCAGAACAACCATTTAACGTTAACCGGTAAAGTCTTTTTCAATACGCTATTTATTCTCATTACGGTTGCCTTGAATTCCTCCGGCGCTACTCTGGATACCAGGCCACTGGGAAACTCCGACTCGAAACGATTGCTCAGTCCAAACCTAAGTAACAAAATTTTACGATTTTAATCTTTAACTCGGTGCGCGCGCGCGCGCCTCTTTGTTCGAGAGGAAAAGTGCGCATGGAGGCGCTTATTAAAAGCGCGTAGAATGACGAATCGTATTCTACCTACACCGTCATATTTCCAGCGCCACGAATAATTATAGGGTCGGGCACCATCGTCACGTAATGCTCTTCCAAATTTTGTTCGTTCTCCTCTTCCTCCTCGTAAATCGCATCGAAGTCCGCCATCCCAATCGAAAAATTCGATTTTTCCCGCTCGAAGAGTCGACGTATACGAGAATATATGATATCACTTAGAAAGAAAACGTCGATCGTTCTTCGAAAAGCAGCAAGCCGAGCGCACAGGGGGATCGTCCCTTCTTATCGTTTACTCTTCACATTCGACTCGGTCACACTCTCTCTCTCTCGCACGTTTCTTCTCCGTTGCTCGTGAAATCATCGTCGACGAGACGACGAGTTAGAGAAGAAAAGCCCACGGCCGTCCTCTCCTCGTCGATAGATTCGCTGGCCCGAACTTTCGGTGAAATGCTATAGACGCTAACATCGCGTAGCGTTCAACGTAAAAACTACTAAGAGATACGTCGTCGTACGAATATATGCGCGTCCATACGATGCATATAACGTACGAACGAACGTTTTTTTCTCTCCTTCTTCGATCGAATCGATGAAAAATCTATACGATTCTAACGGAACATCGAAAAAACTGCTTTATACTCGCGCGTAAATAAATAAGAATACGTAAACACGGAGATGGAGAGAAAGAGAAAGAGAAAGAGACAGAGAGAGAAAGGATAACGTAAACACAACCTAGACTCGATTCGTTACGTATCGTTCGAACTTGAGTCAGTTTGTCACTCTACTTGCTCGCGTCAACGTCGTCGTCAACGTCGTCGTCAACGTCGTCGTCAACGTCGTCGTCAACGTCGTCAACGTCGTCGTCGTCGTCGTCGTCTCTCTCTCTCTCTCTCTCTCTCTCTCCCCCCTCCAATCACACTTGTCTCTTTAACACGTTTAATGAATTATCTTCATTTAATAGGATCTTCATGTGCAGCAATCTCCGTGTTGCGAGAATTGGCCAATCGAGATGTCACTCGGGACGCATTCGTAAATCCAATCGCAAACGACTCGAGTACCGTACAGCTAATTAATTGGCTGCATCTCCTTTCCCATTCCAGTCGATCGTATCGTATAGCTGTATATTTACGTCAACGCGGCGCATTTCGATGTTCCTTTAAATTGTTACTATTATCGATCATCTTTTTATCGTTCCTACTTTTTCTTTTCCTTTTTTTCCTTACTCCCGTTCGATATAATGATCATCGGAAGTAAACACGGAGGTATAGTAAAAAAATATGGAATAATAAAGAAGAAGTTTTGTTCCTTTTAAAGTTTTACCTTCCGAGACAATAAGAAATATTTTAATTTAGTAAGAATTGTTCTTTTCACTAGGAGACGTTGTTTCTCCTTAGGTTAGTTATTATTATTATTATTATTTCGTTGCGTATTTGGCTACACTGCGCGATCGGCGCGCGCAGCGTATTTAGTTGGCGGCTTACGTTTGTTTACGTTCGTTAGGCGATACGAATGCGAGAGTATTTTAGCGATATTTAATAGCAATTATAAAAGCTTACTTCGTATGGTATAACTTCGTATTCGATATTTTGCAGATGCAGCAAGATTAATTGAGAGTGCAAATTAATCGAAAGTGAAATTAATCAAGCCTGAGGTAAGATACATTTATATGGTTATTACCTTTGGAGGTTAGGATTTGACAAATTCCTTGATTCTCTTTTAATTTAATGCGCGTTTACCGCGTCTCTAACATTAAACTTTTTCAACATCGAAATCTTCGAAAGCGAAAAACGTGTAATCAGTTTGTTCGTATTATTCTTGATAGTTGGCTACGATGTCGGACGACGAAGATTTGGTGTACGTGAAGAAACAAAAGATCGTACATTATGGATCACTCGAAGAAGCAGAACGTACGCGTCTCGCCGCAGCGGCCGAGTGTTCGGAGGAAGAAAAGGAAGGTGCTAATTCCAATGACGCGATCAACGTATCCTCCATGGCCGGTAACATACACATCTCGAACGAATACATGGAGTTGGAGGACGAAATGTCAAAAGATAGGCAAGCGTTGTTGGAGGAGTTTGAGCGTAGAAAGAAAGCTAGACAGATCAACGTGTCCACGGACGATTCTGAGGTAAAAAAGAATTTAAGACAGTTGGGCGAGCCGATATGTTTGTTCGGCGAGGGTCCGGCCGATAGAAGAACGAGATTAAGAGAGTTACTGGCCAGCCTCGGGGAAGACGCGATAAAGAAGAAACACGAGGAAGAGGAGAAACCTGCTCACGCGGTCGAAAGAGACACGGAATCTACTTGGTACCACGAAGGACCGGAATCTCTTCAAATAGCTCGTTATTGGATAGCGAGTAATTTATACTTTTCCAACGATGTCTTTTCTCTTTGCGTGCTTAAGCATCGTTTTACTTTTCTTCCCCTCTCTCTCTCTCTCTCTCTCTCTCTTTTCTTTTTTCTTTTTTACTTCTTTTATATTCTTCATATTATTTCTTTTCTTCTTTTTATTCCCTCGCAGCGTTTTCTTTGGCCAGGGCAAAAATTAGGCTGGAGAAGGCCAGGCAGGATTTTGAATTGCCAGGCGCTACGCGTACCGCTCGCAGACAGGAACTATTAAAGAAGCTACAAGCTTTGTCTATATACTGTTCGCAAATAGGCGACACGAGGCCGATATCGTTTTGCCAATTTAGCCCAAATTCGAAGATCCTTGCTACGGCCTCGTGGTCTGGCTTATGCAAATTATGGTCCGTACCGGACTGTACGCTCTTACGAACGCTCCAGGGACACACCTGCAACGTTAGCTGCATCGTTTTTCATCCGAACGTTTCGCTCTCCGAAGAGGTCTTAGGGGATGGCGCGGGACAGACGTGCGTATTGGCGTCTTGCGCTACGGACGGTACGCACGACGAATCTCTAGACGAATATTATTTGGGGGCGGGGGATCCTTCTTTAAAATATGACTTTACGAGTTATCGTTCTACAGGTACGGTCAAATTGTGGTCCGGTGGTAAAGGCGAGGAACCTTTGGCGGAAGTCGAAGGGCACGAACCTCATAGAGTTTCGAGGATAGCCTTCCATCCGTCCGGAAGATTTCTCGGAACTTGTTGTTACGATGCCTCCTGGCGGTTATGGGACTTGGAACAACAGGCAGAGGTTTTGCATCAAGAGGGTCACGCCAGAGCCGTACACTGCATGAGGTAGCGAAACTATTTTCTTCTTTTCCCTCTGTCTTTTTTCTTCTCTCTCTCTCTCTCTCTCTCTCCCCCTCCCCCCTCTTTCTTTTGGCGATCCAATAGTTTCGACTTCGAATCTCGCTCGTATTCGCGCCTAGTAATGTGAAATATTATTCCGATGCAGCTTTCAGTGGGACGGCAGCGTAAATGCCACCGGGGGTCATGATTCTTTCGGTAGAGTATGGGATTTACGAACGGGTAGATGCATTATGTTCATGGAAGGGCATTTAAAATCTATCCTTGGGATAGATTTTTCACCGAACGGTTATCACATAGCAACGGCGAGCGAGGATAATACTTGCAAGATCTGGGATTTAAGGAAAAGGTCTTGCATATACACGATACCTGCTCATACCAATTTGCTATCGGACGTGAAATATCAGAGAGGAGAAGGACAGTATTTGGTTACGTCCTCGTACGATAACACGGCCAAGATTTGGTCGAACAAGACCTGGCAACCGTTGAAGACCTTGCCAGGGCACGACGGCAAGGTGATGTCCGTCGACGTGTCACCCGATCACAAATTCATCGCGACTAGCTCGTACGACAGAACGTTTAAATTATGGGCACCCGAAAATACCTAAGATTTCTATATCCGAAGTTCTCTTCAGAGACAGAGATTATAAGAGTATTGGGAGAAGGGAAATGGCCGGAAGGGAGATGGAAAGAAAGAAATAATTATTTGTATTGCGTCGATATGTGTAAGTAATAAAAGTGTCTTTACGCGCGTGTCAGTTTTCTCTTTCTTAATTCGTCGTCGTCGTCGTCGTCGTCGTCGTCGAAATTACTTAATAGTCGACTTGGCACGTGCGTACGTATCGTCGAGCGGATCGCGGATCGCGTCGCTCCTTCTTCTTTTTCTTCTTCTTCTTCTTCTTCTTCTTCTTCTTCTTCTTCTTCTTCTTCTTCTTCTTTGGAGGAAATCTTAAAAAGAAGAAAAAAAAAAAAAAAAAAAAAAAATCTTGTCGACGCTCGACGTACTCGTTCCGCTTCTACACTCGGTACGAGATAAATGGAGAATAGACTTTGATAAAACGCTTTCGAGAAAATATATTGAAAATATATTACGCCTCGTTGAGCTATCTAGGAGGAATCTGTCGGACCGTTGTACCATCGTTATTGCACATCGTCGAATGACCGTCTCGACGTCATCCCCGATAAAAGGCAATTTACGCAAATATTTACTTATTATGCGCGCGCGAAGGCTGCTCGAGATATTCGAGGCGAATCATCTATTTACGTAATATCGCAGTTGCATTATCGCTCGATAACTTTTAACGAGTAACGAACGTTTTTCTTTTAAAGTTATCGCGTTCGATACGTACGCGCATACATCGATCGGGGCTAACGACGTAATCGTCGAAAGTTTGAAAAAAGCTAATAATCCAAAGAAAGCGTTGAACGAGTAAGAATAGAAAAGAAATCGGAGGAATCAAGTTTTTCTCTACTCGAGCCAACGGTAGAGCGTTGGCCTATGTCTCTGACAATTCGTAGCTCCTCGGGTACCGTCGCTTTATTAAAGTGAACTTTTTGCGGAACCAAACTCTTCCATTGCGCAACGGGGAATAACCGTTCGAAGAATCCTCGAGTCGACGATAACAACGACCACCGGTCGACTCTCTTTGCGCGATCCTTCCCATCTTCTTTTCATTCGTAATAATAATTACCTTAATTGCCTATAATTTTATTTACATTATATACAAGAGGGAGAGAGAGAGAGAGAGAGAGAGAGGGGTTGGGGGAGAGGAAAGAAAGAGATTATATAGTTTAAGCGCTCATCGTTGCATCGCGACACGCTTGGTCGGCTCTCTTCCTTTGGGGGAGAAAAAAAGAAGAAGAAAAAAAAAGAAAAAAAAAAGAAGAAAGAAAGAAAAACACCTTTTTATCGTAGGCCCCTTCCTCCAGCATAAATTCTTCTTTCAATTTTTCTTTTCTCGCTTCGCGAACGTCGAGTAGCAAAGTACGAAAATCGAACGTCAGGACGGGAGGATTGGAGGCGTCCAACGAACGATAGAAAATAATTGTCGTTACCGTCGATCGAGTTGCGGAGTATCATCTCGAGTATCCGATCGATATAAAAGCTGACAACGTTTTTTCGCTCGAGCTTCGTACTTTGCCGTTCTCGATTCATTTGTTGTACTCGTTCAAAGGCAAGGATTGATGCAACCAACTCTTGTTACCGCCTTCGGCAAAGTCTGCCGCGGCGTGGCCGTCTCCGTGTAAAATCCATTTCGTCGTCAAGAGACCGTCCACTCCTACCGGGCCGCGCGCGTGAATTCGAGCCGTTGAAATGCCGACCTTGAAAAAGGAACGTTTCGTTGGCAATCGAGATGGATATTATTACATCGGTTAATTTCTAGCTTTATCACCTCGGCACCTAATCCAAATCTATAACCATCGGCGAATCTGGTGCTAGCGTTATGGAAAACGCAAGCGCTGTCGACCTCTCTTTGAAAGTGAACCGCCTTCTCGTTATCCTCCGTAACGATCACGTCCGTATGCGCGCTTCCGTACTTGTAGATATGAGTTATGGCATCCTCGATGTCGGAGACGACCTCGATCGTACACTCGAGAGAACCGTACTCGGTTCTCATGCTTTTGGCGGCGGGCGGCCCGAACGTCAACAACTCCCTCAATCTCGGCCCCGAATAGATCTTCACCTGCACGATTCATTGGGAATGGGATTCTTTATTAGCGGATTTAAGATCGGCTGCGGTGGCGGTGGCGGCGGCGGCGGCGGCGGCGGCGGCGGCAACGACGACGACTAAGACGAAGAAGAACGACACGGTATACGTGAGAAAAAATCATACTCACGCCCTCCTTTTGCAACATGTTGCAAACGTCCGTAAAGAAGGATCCGTTCATGTGGCTCTCGTGGATCAACAACGTTTCCATGGCGTTGCAAGCCGCCGGATAATCGCACTTGGAGTCTCTGACGATTTTGAGGGCCTTAACTAGATCGGCCTGTTTATCGACGTAAACGTGACAGATGCCCTCGGCGTGACCGAGTACCGGTATATGCTTCGACTGTTCTTGAATGGTACGGACGAGTTCGGAGCTACCGCGGGGTATTATAAGATCGATGTGCTTCTCCATCGACAATAGGTCGCTTACGTCCTCTCTCGTCGATACGAGAGATATAGCGTTGGAGGCGGCAACCGTACCGAGCGCTTCCTTCACCAATTCCATCAGATACTTGTTGCTGTTGGTAGCTTCCTTTCCGCCCTTCAGGAGGAGCCCGTTGGCACTGGATATGGCCAGAGCCGCGACCTGGGGCAGGCTGTCGGGCCTTGACTCGAATATAACGAGAAGGACGCCGATCGGCACGGTTATCTGCCTGAGTTCCAATCCTTCGGCCAACTTGGTCCTCCTCAAAACCCGACCGACGTTCTCCAAAGAGTCCTCCGCTATTTGTCGTAGACCCGCGCTCAAGGATTTCAATTTGGCGGACGAAAGGGACAATCGCGAGAGCAACGCTTTCGCAAGGCCGCTCTTGCTCGCGGCCTCGAGGTCCTTCGCGTTGGCCTCCAGGATCTCTTTCTGTCGAGTCTCGAGCAAATCGGCGAGTACGTTGATGCAGCTAGCTCGTTCGTCCGGGCGTAACGCTTGCAACGTTCTACTGGCGACCCGTGCTGTGCGATCGGATCGAGAGCGTCCACAAATGACGATTATGAAAAGTGTGTGTGTGTGTGTGTGTGGGGGGCGGGGGGGGGGGGGTTATGCGTTGGGCGATGTCGTTCGTATAAGAAGGATCTTTTAACGAATAATATCGATTCGATTAATCGATTAAAACGCTTACCGTTTTCGGCGACGACCTCGACGGGCGTCGAGGAGCCGGTAGTCTCCGTGAAGAACGTACCGATCTTCCTGCCGGACATTATGCTCTTTATGGCCTTCTCCTGGGTGCCGTTGCAGATAACGACCGAGACCCCGCGGTCGAGCGCCCAAAGGGCGGCATTTACCTTCGAATCCATACCGCCGGTACCGACTTTGGACTTTTGACCGAACTTTATCGTGCCCCTCAGGTCCGAACTGAAGGTGTGCAACATCTTTGCCCCGTCCTGCCACGGGGGAAGATTGTAGATGCCGTCTACGTCGCTCATCAAAATGAGCAGATCGGCCTGAACCTCCGCCGCCAGCATAGCCGCCAAGGAGTCGTTGTCCTTGATGGATATTCCTCTTCTACCACCTCCCCCGGCTACCTCCTCGTCCACGTGAGGCGGTGGCGAGACCGCGTCGTTGGTATTTATGATAGGCACTATGTTTAGGCTGATCAATTCGCTCAACGTGCTGAACAGATTCTTTCTGGTCTCCTCGTTGTAAAAGTCCGGCTTCGTTACCAACACCTGTGCCAGCTTCACGCCGTATTGGGCGAACATGGCATCGTACAGAGACATCAAACCGGACTGACCCACGGCCGCCGCCGCTCTAGGTTCCAAAAGCGTTCCTAGGATCGAACAGGGCGTTTATTGTAACAACGTCTTGATCGCCGACGCCTCACACCTAACGATCGAATCATTTTTTTTTTGGGGAAATGCCTTTTTATTTTAATCGCGAATAAATAATAACTATTATAACGGTAACGACGACGGGGAATGGGAAAGACCGAGAACGATCGTCGTCGCAGTCGTAGTCGCAGTCGTAGTCGCAGTCGGCCCGACGGCTCCCTCTTCGTCGAGTAAAATACGGAAAATTCTTCACGTATATCTCTATTTACGATCAGAGTTAGTACAATTGAGCACGTTCTATAACGTTCCCTCCTATGTACGGAGGAG
This sequence comes from Dolichovespula sylvestris, assembly GCA_918808275.2. NCBI lineage: Eukaryota > Metazoa > Arthropoda > Insecta > Hymenoptera > Vespidae > Dolichovespula > Dolichovespula sylvestris. Next base: position 5,379,758 of record OU964980.1, read on the forward strand.
GGAGTCTAAGCGGATAAAAGTCCAAGTTGGAGTAGGAAAAAAAAAAAAAAAAAAAAAAGAAACTAAGCGGAAAGTTCCTTCGCTAAACTCTCATTGGATTCGATCAGGGAAGTTTGTTTCCTCGAAGAGAAATATAAAGAGAAAAGAATCCCTTTTTCTGGCTTTGGACGCTTCGATTAATCTCATCCCTCCTCTTTTTTAATTCCATCAGGGGAATTCGTGGAAAATTCTTATGGCAAGCACCGGACTCGGAGATTTACCCTTGGAAAATATCGAAAGGGGAGGGTATATCGATTTATACGATTCGAAACTTTTTTTTTTTAAGTAGAGAAAAGCGTTTATGGTGAAATTTAACTTGCAGACGTATCCTACGTCTTATTTATTTAACTCCTTAACTCGGCCGAATTATTACGATAAGGAGTTGGTGTCGCAAGTGGAAATTGGTCATTGGAAAGGGGGATACACGATAGGGGTATTTATTCGCTTTTAATCGATTTCTCAGGCGTGAAATAATTCCTCGCGGACTTTGAGTTTGTTTCTCGGCCAGCTAATTTTTATACTTTAGGAGAAAGAAATATTTAACGTCGTTTAACGCCCCGACGATCGAGGACGCGCGTGGCCGTCTCGCCTTGGTTCCGTCCACGAAAGGAAGGATAAGAGGGGGGAAAGGCAGCGGAAAATAGAAATTTTCGTATCGGATAGTGCCGTGGCGCGTATAGTCACGGTTTCAATTTGCGGTTACCCATAAACAAAGGGGAAAAATCATATATTCTCGCATTCGCCGATTCGCGACTTTAAGTCCAATCCGGGCGTTCCACTTTTAGGTTCCTCCACCACCACCATCCCCCCCTCCCCTCCCCCCTCCCCTCCCCTCCCCCGTTGAAAGGAGATAGAGAGAACGAACGCGAGGTCGTAGCCCGTAGGCCGCCTCTCGATCAGCGTACGACGATAAATTTAATCTCCCCGGACGTTTCGTCCTTTCCCGTACGAGAACCGATAACTCGAATCTTTTTATCGACGAGAACGAAAAGGATCGCGCGTAAAAGTAGCCGGCGAGCCTAGCGAGAGGATAGCGGCCGTCGGCTTTAAAGAAACTTCTTTATTCCGAGACAAGATAGATCTTTTTTTTTTTTTTTCGTACGGTCCTCTTCTACGTACTTACCGGCATGCTCACGCGTATGATCAGCCGGACTGAGCGTCTCTCGCATCGACAAAGACATGAGCAACTCTTGCGTCAATTTTTGTTTGCCGAAGGCAACGGCCCCGCTGGTCACCATGATGCATTCTCGACCTTCGTTCTGGCACTCGGCCACCTGCTCGACGATGGAGGCCAAACGACCAAGGGCCAGACCGTGCTCGTCCTCTCTCGTGATCACCGCGCTTCCGAGTTTGACGACCAATCGACGAGCATACTTGAGCTGGCTGCGATCGTTGAAGGTCGTCGCTCGTCGCGGTCTCTCGGAAGTTTGCAGCTCCCTTCTTAGATCCACTCGGTTGCCCTTTGAAAAGCGTCAAAAAAACAACAAGTCGAGAAAAAAGAAATCGAATATTCTCTTTGTCATTTTTCATGTTTGTCCTCTCAAAGGTCTCTCGATTGACCCTAACGGATGTGTCGGCTAGGGGGGGGGGGGCGAGTTAAGAGGCGTTTAGACTCGTCGAACTTGGAAATCTTATCTCTTTATTGAATTTATCGGCCGAGAAAATGATATTATTCTATCGCTGGTGAAATCCGTACCTTTTCTACTCGCCCGATATCGCGCGACGTGCGTAGGAATTTTTTTTATGTTTGACGACTCTTCGATGCTATCTTACGCTCGGGGGTTTGTCAAAGATAAAGATCGACGGGAGCACCGACGGAGGAGCGAGCAATTTAGATAACGAACGACTCCTTACCCCGTCTCTTCTCAACGTGATCTCTTTAAATATCCCTTCCTCTTCTTTTCTCTCGCTTTTCTCCCCCCCCCTCTCTCTCTCTCTTATCTCTCGCGCATAGGAGAGCCCGTAATCGCGTTAGGAACACTCTCGAGGTTGCGTCTTTTTCTTTCTTTTTTCTTTTCTCTCTCTCTCTCTCTCTCTCTCTCTCTCTCTCTCTCTCTCTCTCTTTCTTTCTATCTTCCCGTTACTTTTATTTCTTCTGATCGTCGATCGCAACGACGTCAATCACGAGGAATTTCGCAATTTCTACGTAATCGTCTAGTTGCAAGGACGACGAAGCGCCTTTGGGAAAACGATCTCGCGCGTCGTTTTCTTATCTCTGAATTCGCTCAGCGAGATGCGTGATCGACTTTTACGACAAAAATATTTTACGTCCTATCCGCAAGCTTTTCCCGTAACAACGAAGGCGAACGGGAAGAGAAGAGAAGAGATCGCGATTTCATCATCGATATTATGTGATTTGTTTGTTTCGTTAAAACTTTCCCCGTCGTGCTTATCAACGTTTCTCGCTCCTAACGAATTTTCCATCGGCGTCATTAATCGCGTACCGGATATACCACGGCCGGCCGGTCGGTCGGTCGGTCGGTCGGTCGAGTCGAGGATAGAAAGAACCGACGTAGCCGCGCTTAGTATACCCATTCGCATATACGACATAGGTCAAATGATGCCGTAGTAAGGGCGAGAGAGCAAAGTGGAAGGAACGATTCGCAGAGAACAATAGGGTAAATTACGGCGGATGCTTTCACTCGAAATATCACTTAAAGTTCTCCTAGAGGGAGAAGAAGGTTATACGCCCGAGAGATATCTCATTTCATTTATGGTATACGGTAATACGCAATTAACTACGTTACGTAGATTTGCCCGTTTTCGTACGGCTTATCCGATTTATATTACCGATCCGACGATATATTATTATCGCATTTATCGATTCGACCTAATCGGGTAGCAGTTAGTTTTCAATGGTTGCCCGCTCTTATTCGTTATTTTCGATCGATACGCGATGGCTTTCGTAAGAAACGAAAGACGATGTCCTCCCTACGATTACAACAACGCTTTGTCGGGATATAATGATATCGCTTATATTTCTTTTCGAACGAATAACGGATCAGGATCGTGGTATCACAGGCGCGCGCGCGCGCGCGCCTCTCTCTGTTCTACCTTCGTTTAATCGGCACTGCCGAGATCGCAAGCTAACGACGACGATTACGACGGACGTTTCCGTTCGTCGAATTTCAATGAGCCGATAATTCCTGAATCCGCATGTCGGACGCGTCGTCCATCGAAAATTACGTTAACTTCGTTACGCTAATCGACTCGGATCAACGATTCTACAAATTATTGCGTCGTACGCGTTTCGATTTAGAGAGATCTTTGAAAACGTATTAGCATGTTTGAACGTACGGTTTGATCCGGTAATCTCAGTCCAGTCGACGACGAGGCAAATCTCCTTCCGCATTGTCCGAGCCTGCCGGACCTCGTCAGTAACATCGATAAATACATGCCGACGATTTTCTTCTTCTTCTTTTTCTTCTTCTCCTCCTCCTCCTCCTCCTCTTTTTCCTCCTTTCGACAATTCGATCGATCACCGAGATTCTTCAACGGACCGTACGGCACTCTAGAGAGTCATGAGTTTCGATCGCAAACGTGAAATTGGAGAAACAAGATATCGATGAATAAACGAACGACTGAGGGAGAGAGAGAGAGAGAGAGAGAGGGAGGGAGGGAGAGAGGGAGAGAGAAATATAAAGATGAGATAGAGAAAAAGAAAAGGAAAAGAGAAGAAAACCTCGCAAACGGAGGCAATAGCAAGAGCGGCCGCCACGATGGTCAACGACGCACTACTAGATAGCAACCTTCCGAAGAAATCAACGGCGATGACGAAGAACAGAAGAGGAGACCACGCGACGTTATCGAAGTTGTCTTCGAGATTAGAGAGAGAGATCTAGTTGCTTCGAGGAACAACGTGATCTTATATTTACCGTAGCGAGGCTGTTTAAAGAAGCAAAACAAAAATATGTTCCAATATCTTAGATTCTCGATCGTGAACGATCGAACGATTCCGTACGATTCCGAACGATTCGAACGAACTCTTTTGTTCTATTCTTTTCTCTCTCTCTCTCTCTCTCTCTCTCTCTCTCTCTCTCTCTCTCTCTCTCTCTCTTCGATTACACGATTCGCTCAAAGATCGCTCGAACTTTGACCCTTGACGACGACGACGATAACTTCATCGCATGCGTATGCACGTACTTGCGAGTTAGCGCGAACGATCAAGTGTATCGACTCGCCTAGCGCTCGATTATATCGTATTTCTTAGAAATCCATTTAAATTTTGCATCGATTAACTCCTCCTTCTTAAGAATCGAGAGACGATCGATGAAAGATACAGACTAGGAAATGGCGTGCTCGCTATACTGAAATATATGATAGATCCTCGTCGATTACTTATCTCCAAAGAAATCGTTCGTTGATTTGTTTTTTTTTTTTCTCCAAGTCCTACGACGAAAGCCGATAGTGTGTTTTCGTTGATCTTTTGCCGGATAATTTAATCGGGAAAATTGGATATAAGATTAAAAGAAAGTAGAGTCTACGAAGAAAACCGTTGGAAAGGGTAACGATCGATGTAATAATTAAAACGCCCGAGGCCATTGATCAAGTCCCGTTACGCGTTCCCGACGATGGGGTTGGAAAACGTGAATAGATGATAAATAAATAAAGAAGAGTTTTAGCGACGACCGGGTCGATTTAAAAAAGTAACGAGTTGTAAGTCCTGGTACGTCGTAATTTTCGCTCGAAGCGTCGTACGCAAAAATTTTTGGACTTTGGACGCGTTAACGACGATAATAATTATTAACGGCGGACATTATTATATACCGGCGACGGTGCGGCGTCGGCGTGTGTTCGCGCAAAGTATTGGGAAATACGCGGTACGGAGGGAATACAAAAGAAAAAAAGAAAGAAAAGAAGAAATGTAGGGAGAAGGGAAGGTGCGTGGGCGAGTAGTTGACGGTTCGTAGTACGAAGAGGAGACGCGTCTCGGGGGGTGAATCGTCGAGGTTTAACCTTCCGTAACGAGGGTTACGGTTGGTAACGTCGTGGGACGCGCTATTTTATGACATGCGACACATGGTACGATACGGCGCGATGCGGTCTACCACGAACAAATCGACCGCTCGAGAGTAGTCCCTCAGCGGACGAAAACTCGCTTACTTTCGTATCTCGAGTCTCCTTGTCCGTATCTCACGTCGAGATAAAAAAAAGAATCGAAAACTTGCTCTTTCTCGTCACTTGAAACGGACGTAGTAACGATTAAATCCAACGAATGATTATTCTTTTGCGATATTAACTCTTACGAGATATTCGCGTATGACACTGATCATTGGCTCCTCAAATTCTATTTATAGTTCGTTAGAACGCTCGACGGTCGAGGAGATCGGATTCGATCGGCCGAATGTATTCGTCAAAAAAGCGACCATAAAGAAACGTGCCGAGTGTATTCCACGTTTTGCCGCGTAATAATATTAAATTATTTTTACGGCTTAGAGAGCGACTACGCGGTACCAAAGCGGCAACATTTTCCATTCGAGTAATTTATTTATTTAGCAAGAGATGGACCGACGGAGCTTACCGTTTTCTCGCGTACATTTTCTCTATCCGTGCTCGGTTCAAAGCCGAAGGGTAAACGTTTCAACGCGTTCGCGGTAAAAAGAATTTCTTCTACAAACACCTCGAATATCCTTTGGCTTTCATTTTAATAAATCGCCCTTCATCGTAGGCCCCCTTTCTCGCGCGTAAACGTTGTGTTATTAAATGGACTCCCAAACTGGAGTCCTTTCTCCTTAAAATCGAAGAAGAAGAAGAAGAAGAAGAACAAGTGACCTCGTATTAACTTAATAATATATCGTGGAATAAAATATATTTCTATCCCCGCGCCCCTTCGCTGACTCTACGTGCAACGAAATAAAAAGTTAGTTAGTAGAAATAATTGTGATAGAATCGTGCGATCGGTGGTCAGGCATGAAATCAGGTTATCGTTCGAATGGCATTTCTCTTCATTTTCGTGTAATATTATTCAAACGATTATCGTATAGAAGGAAACACGGATGTTCGTTTAGTAAATCATACCGTTGAACGATATTACGGGTTTACGCGTCCGTTCATTAGCAAAAGCATCCTTCCTCCTACGCGCGTTATTCTCCTCATACCGTCGACGTAACTCGCGGTACATTGCAAAGTACTTTGGCATATCGCGATGCAATAATATCCGTTCGTTCGCAGATTCATCGGTGAACGTCCATACCCAATAGGTGTATGCGTGCAAGTACATCATTCGCCCGTTCATACGCGTAACAATCGGATTTGCATTTTCGATTTATCATTTATATCCACTGCGAGTGAGATCAATTCTCGTGTAGAACGAATAACAAAAAAAAAAAAAAAAAGAAAAGAAAAAAAAACGGTAACTTCGTATCAACGATTTTAATGGAGCGTTCGAAAGAAATGTCTTTTTTATATATATTATATTTTATATATATATATATATGGAAAATACTCGCCGAGGGTGCACGATTAAAACTCACGAATATTCTTCCTCGTTTTCTCTCAATTCGTTAGGTCTCACCTTTCCCGCATATGTATATTACTTACCGTCTAGACGCGAATCTCCCTCTTATGTATGTTTTGCTCTTTTATACTCTCTTTATGCCTGGTACTCGATGAAATTTATCTTTTAATTCGCTCAAATAACGCGGCGTTTAACCGAGCGAGACGCTCTTCGTCGAAGAAGAAACGAAAGAGACCGTTAGAATTTTGTCCGATTTGTCATTTCAATGATATAAACTCGTTACAAATACGTCATTAAATTCTTGTCGATTATATATTATTCACTATATTATACCTCGTTTCCCATAGAATTTGGCTCAACTCCTTTAAGCCGCAATTATTTCTTGTATTCTTTCAAAATCTAGAGCACGTTCGGACGAACACATGACTTTTAAAGTGTCGGAATCGCTCCAAACCTTTCGAGCCGATCGAGGATGGGCCGCGTGAAATGACGCGATTAAATGTACCACAGCGTATACGGCATTATTTACGGTTTAGTCAGAGTTATGAACGCGAGCTATGATCGATCCCTGTTCGCGTCGGTCGATGCGACGAGTCAATCGACCGCACGGAATATACCAAGTTTCTACATCGGGAGGTCACACCTACGCGTTCTAATCACTCCATAATTGTGACTAGCGAAATGCTCGCCTCGTGCTGGACACTCGCTATGGACCACCGCAATGGAATTTCCAATTTACCGTTGCCGTATTTGCACATTATCGTGACCGTTTACATGAATTTTCCTCTAAACATTCCTCAAATTCGTAGATACAGCAACGAATTACAACGCGGATACGCCGAGCTATCTCCTATTGCTATTTTCTCCATTTCGACTATATCCCTTAACGTAGGTGGATAGGAGAGAGAGGGAGGGAGAGAGAGAGAGAGAGAGAGAACGCGCGTCCTCTCATTTTTGTATCGTATTGCACGATCGTCATACGTTTTATCGTTATATGTTTATAATAATGAAAATATCTATCGTAGTATCATCCGTGATAAGAAACGCGACCATTTATTTATTCCAGGCACGATAAAAGAGAAACAAAGTTATCTGATAAGAATCGAGTGATATCGTTAATACTTTCGAAATCATATTCTAATTGGTGAACACGATTAATCGGCCTCTCTTATCTACGTTATATTTTGCCACTTTAATCTTCGTTACGAAACAACGATGTTCGTAACAACGATCGTAAAAATATTGAAATTTATAGTAGCGGTAATCATTCCGAAGATAATTTATTAATTATTTTTTCTTTTCGGAAGAGGATCTTATATCTATAGCTTATACGTGTAGTCATTATCGTATTACCTATCGAAAATAATTCAAAAGAATAATTCGGGTGAACGTATTCTAAAATCCATTAATATGGCGTATAAAAGAATTTCGTTCGATCGAAATAACTTGTTTTTCTTAACCTCGATGGATATTATTTCTTTCTTTCTTTTTTTTTTTTCTTTTTCTCCCCGAGGAAACAAGAAGAGACGATGTTAAATAAAATACTTTCTTCGAGTCGAAGAATCGGAAGAATAAGAAAAAGTAGAAATAAAAATAGGGAACAATGTCGAAGGGAGAAGAAAATCGTCGAAAAGGTTTTCTCCCGTTTCTTTTCACTTTCTTGTTATCTTTGCCCCGATGTCGAGCTGCTCCATCATCGTCTCCTCCTTTATTCGGTTCTCCGAACGAGCAGGCGCGTAGGCGCGTTCACGGGAACGATCGGAGAATATCGATACCGCCTTGACTGCCTAGGCTAGATATATGTATAGCTGTCTGTCTATCTGTCTGTCTGCTGTCTGTCCGTCCGTCCGTCCGTCCGTCCGTTTGTCTGTATGTCTCTGTCGTGTGCGTGCGTGCCTGTTTATATATATATATATATATATATATATATATATATATATATATTTATAAAAGAATAGAACCGAACGCACGAAGCGATAAAAGTTAAATTCGCGTAATGACGTCCGGCCAGAGATAGAGAGCGAGAGAGAAAAAGGGACCTGTCCGCTTTCTCCGCTCTCTCAACGACGAGGCCACCCTCGAGGCTTCCGAAAATAAAGAAGAGGCAGGGGATTCATAAATTACGTCAACTGTTTTTTATCGTTAGGGTGATCATATAAATTTATCGTCGAAATTGAATCGACGAGAGAAGCCGTTATTGCTAAATCGGATGGTAAGAATATTATAATCGTTGGATTTAACATTTCATTATAAATATATCGGGTTGCGTCAATTTTCAATATTTTCTATCTATTATAACGAACGAAGTTTCTATCTTCGAAGAGAAAACTCGCCGGAAAACTATCGGATAATAACTTTTGCCCTCGGTATTCCCACTTGTTTCCTTCGTAAACCAGCAACCGGTCTGGTCTCATTCCTTCTTCGTTCATTTACCTACTTATTCCCGTTTATTCGTTCGTTCGTTCGTTCGTTCGTTCGTTCGTTCGTTCGTACACGCGACGCAACAGGCTGTGCTCTCCTTTCTCATTTATTTTTGCGGCTCGTACCGGATATCTGCCTCAAAGTCAAAATTTAACCTATATCTCTTGGCACTCGTCGAAAGAAGACAAAACGATATTCACTCCGATCCTCCGTTTCTTGCGACTACTTTTCGCGGGAGGGAAGACGGTTTTACGAACCAATTCGTTTGGATTTATCTCCCCCATAAATCGATAACCAACCAGCACGTTCTCATAGACGCGATGTTCCTCGCGCGATTCATTGTTTCTCATCGAAAACCTTTTAATAACGTGATATTAGGAATAGATCTTTTTCGTATCGTTACGTCGTTTGAGAAAATTTCTCTTAAAACTGACAGTTTCTAAATTGGGAATCGGTGAAGAGGTAACTACCTGGTAACTGGCTAATACCTAGTAATTGGATCGAGTATGGTGCATTTCAAGATGTTATTGGTTGTATATGATTCTTCTCTCTTGTTTTTTTTTTCTTTTTTTTTTTTTTTCATCAACGATAACGCGTTATCTTATGTATTTTCTATCTATATTCAACGTTTCGATTATTTTCGTGCATCGTTTCATACAGGAAACATAATAAAAGTAATTTTTCATTTAACCCAAGAGCACGTTTTTAAATTGGAAAGTGGAAATGGTAGAAATAAAAAAAGGATAGGAAGACGAAGGAACGAAAAAGTTGCTTGGCGAGAGAACGGGCAGGATCGAAGGAAAATAGGGAAAGGAGTAAAGTAGGAAAGAAAAAAGAAAAGCAAAGAAAAGAAAAGAAAAGAAAAGAAAAGAAAAGAAAAGAAAAGAGAAAAGAGGATAGAGAATTTTTCAAAAGTATACCACTTTCCTCCCCCAGCCTCCTCTTTCTTCCCGGTATCTGGCTTTTACCAATTTTGTCGGTTCTGCGCGGATAGAAAGATGGATGGACCGGGAGGGATGCTTGCAGCGCGTTTAAGAAAAAGAGAGAGGAGAAGATGGAGGAACGGTGGTAAGAGAGAAGCCACTCTTCGCGTGGAAGAGTTTGCGCAGAGTCGACGACGAAACGACAACGTCGAGGACGCTCTGCTGCTGCTGCTGCTGCTGCCTGAGCGAAAAAGGCTGTTGTGTGTGTGTGTGTGTGTGTGTGTGTGCGTGCGTGCGCGCGCGTACGAGAGAGAGAGAGAGAGAGAGAGCGCGCGCGGGAGCGTGAGAGAGGGCGCAGGGCTGACCGTTCGCGTCTTTTCGACGTCGACGCAACCCCGTTGGCGCAGAATAGCTGCTCAGTGCTCGTCGAACGGCGCTGTGCTGCGACGGGACCATGCCGCCGCGCCCTGCACCACCGATCAACCGATCACAGGTACGCGAGATCAACCACGAGATTAAACGACGATCGGAATCCACCACCTCTTTCACCTTCCTACACTTCCCTTTACTTTACTTACCTTTCGATCTTTATCGAACTTGCCATCTTTCTCTCGACTCCTCGTTTATCGTTTCTTTCCTCTTTCACCCTTTTCGTCCTCCTCCTCCCTCCTCTCTCTCTCTCTCTCTCTCTCTCTCTCTCTCTCTCTCTCTCTCTCGCATACTTTTCTTTAAATATATATCCTTATCGGGCGATCGCTACGAAAGAATCAGAGTTTCTGTCTTTGGTGCGAGTTAGGATCTTTGTGAGTGCGACGACTCGTTCGACGATCTCCACGAAGACCTGTGGCATCTTTCAAAGAGTCCTTTACTTTTATCGCTTATGTAACTTTGTGTACTGTGCCTAACTCGCCGGTAATAAGATCGGCAACGATCGAGGTGGATCGATTTCATTCTAGGGTGATCGAGTGTGTGAGCTTTCGAGTGCACAGTTTACGGGATAGAGAGAGAGAGAGAGAGAGAATCTCGAGGACGAGTCGCTTATTCGAAACGAGAAATATTTGTCGGGGTTCTAGACGTATAATATCAATATACGATACTTGAGGACGCCCATGGGTGGTGCGTTCATCCTTTCGATCTCTATTCATTTTGCGTTTCGAGGGCTCGAAATTTTGTCGTGTCGAGGCCCGAGCGAATGTAAAATTTTACATACATTAACTATCAAGAAAGGATACCTTTAGAAAAAGATTCAACGATCATTCTATCAAGTTATTGTTTATTTCATTGCAAAAATCTAAACAACGAAGTAGACGCGACCAATAATTCGAACGATATTTTTCGATCGATGCTTCTTCGATGGATGTAAGAAAAAGTATCGCGCGCCGAAGAGTCTCTCGTTCGTACTGCTCAAGAACGATGAGAGAGAGAGAGAGAGAGAGAGAGAGAGAGAGAGAGAGAGAGAGAGAGTGAAAAGGAAACTCGTCTCCGGAGGATTTTCGCGCGTAACGCGTTTTCCGATACGTTTTTCGGGCGTTTCGACCTCGATCGATGCTTTATACGATCCCTCTCGTGTCTCTAAACGTTTGCTAGGAACAAGAGAGAGAGAGAGAGAGAGAGAGAGAGAGAGAGAGAGAGAGAGTTGGAAAAACTAGGCTAGGGTGCACTTTCTTGCAAGTTTACATACCCATACGCGATAGGTACGTCATCGTTCGATCGTTGAAAATTCTTTCTTCGTAATTTGATTATTTTTGAAATTTTCGAAATCGTTAGGTATACGCCGCTTATCGACGCTTCTAAGCTCGGTACGATATTTAAAAAAAGCACTGTTCTCTTCGCTCGCAGCGAATTTACGAAATATGTACATACGTTTTCGCGAGTCTCCTTAACGAATAATCGATTAAGGGAGAAAAGGCGGAGTAATATTCTTAGGTCGTATAAGCCGAAAATGCAGGGTTCTTTTTGTTCGGACCAAAAGTTCAAATTAGTTAGTTAAGAGAGCGACGTGCTATCTCCGTGAAAGAAAATATTCGCTGGATCCTTTTGGATTTGAATCTCGTCGCGCTTTATCTCGTCCTCGCCGATAAATTTGCATAAACTTTGAGCCCGACTACTCAGCTTCTCTCGCCAACTTTCTTACCGAATTTAGTCTTTTAACGAATCTTTCTTAAAGCTCATTATTATATTTCCTTTTATTTTTCATTTTCGTTATATCCCCATTTGCATTTTTCATTCCTTTACTAGACGGACAAAGCCGCGAGAACCGAACGAACGATTATTGTTCATGAAAAGTCGGCTACCGGTTCTAGCTGGATGAAAAGTTTTTTCACGTATAAAAACTTAATCCATGGAATTTGGACGGCACCAGCTAGAGCTCCCAATCTAAATACAGCTAGTAACGAACTCTCCGCGCAATCTACCTTCTTTCCCATCGAGGCGATTCAATTTGTTTTTCCTTTCTTTTTTTTTTTTTTTTTTTCTTTTCTTTTTCTTTTTTTTATAAAATTTCAAATATTCTCCGTGCGGGTAGAAATCAAATTTTCATCCTTTTCTTCTTTGTAATTTTCACAGAGCGGTGTTTGAATTCCGTCGAACTCCGTCGAATTCGTTCGAAATCACCGAGCAAGATATTCGAAAGTAATACGACGATCTCTACGGTATCTATTGCAAATTGAATATTTTTCCGTTAAATCCAATTTATCATCGGAGATATGGATCGAGCAAGACTTTCGATTGAACGCCACTACGGGGAATAAAACCGATAACTTTCCGCATATCCGAATGAGAATACTTTTCCTTCGTGCGACGGGAAGCTTCGAAGATAGAGATGCAAAGAGAGAACAAAAAGACTAAGTTTTTTAGTATTAGGGTTTGGTCGGACCGAAGATAATACCGATAGTACCGTATCAAGCTACAACTTTCTCTTCCCCCTCCTCCTCCTCCTCCTCCTCCTCCTCCTCCTTCTTCTTATTATTATTATTGTTATTATTAATGTTTAGGTTGAAAATATAGAAATGGATTTATTCTATTTTCAAAGATATAACATGTCAATAAACGAAACAGCTTCGCATTGTTTTTTGCAATTGGTTCTCAATCATTTTTCAATTACAAGCGCGATTGTATTACTCTTTTATAAAAGAAATCGAAATTTGTTACATCAATTTTATATCATTCTTGTATTTAACAAATTCTCTTCCGCAGCTTGTTCAAGAGCTTCGTCTCTCTCTCCCTCCCTCCCTCCCTCTGTTCGCACAAAAGCAAATATATAAATAGGAGCATTCGTTAGCAGCGAAAGAAGAGAAGCGTTTCTTTTGTAATTACGATGGATCGTACATCGTGAGTTATTACGTGCGTATTTGACTTTTTTGGAAATGGTATCGTACTACGGTAGATTCATGAGCGAATAAAGAAACGGCAATAGAATTATACGTGCATAGGTATTATGGGTGCCGAATGTATATGCACGGTATAATAGTCGGGGTTCGTCCGACTCTCTCTTTCTTTCCCTCGGTCGGAGGGTGGCCCGTTCGTGTGTCGAGCGTTGGTGAATTTTCGCTGTTGTGTAGGGCGAGCTTGGGGGTGGGGCTGGGGCTGGGGGAGAGAGAGGAGGTATATAGGCATAGGTTATTGATTATCGTGAATGGCTTTATAAATAACCGATCGTGTAGGAGCGCGAGAGAACAGGAGACGCATAAATATCGTTGGACGAGTCGCCTTCTTTGGAAGGCAATACGAAGGCATACGCTCTCTTTCCTCCGCTATCGTTCGTGTTCGCCAAAGGACTCTGCTGCACGTGCAGCACGCGAGAGATAAAAAGATGTATAAGGTTCTTACGAAAGCCGATACGAAAAAATCACGAGGAACGACTCGGGTTTTTCTCGCGAGCGAATAAGAGAGGGATCGACGATAGGCGAAAGGGTGCAATGGGACTTTGAAAATCTTTCGCTTCCTTCTTTTATGCGTTTAAACTCGAAAAGAATAGGAGAACGGCGATATGCCTTAACGTCTATGGGAAGACGAATTACATAATGCAAGGTCGAGTATGAAAAAATCTAAGTAAGAAAACAAAATCCGTTTTGGGAAAGAAAATTTTAAAGGGAAGAGAAAGAGAAGAAGGGGCGCGATATCTGCCTCGATTCAACGCGCTACGATTTAACGTTTCATTTTGTACATTTTCCTTTCTAATACGAATTTCCTTCGATGTATAAGTCTACTTTTTCCTTTTCGAGTCCAATTTTTTACATCATCGTAGTAGTAGTAGTAGTAGTAGTAGCAGTAGTGTATTTATTAACAATGTCGATAAGATCGATAGTAAGAGCGTGTAGATATGTCGTACGTGTGTCTCCGTATTATTAGAAGAAACGACCGCGTCTTCAATTTTTATCGGATTTTTATGATGGGAAAGAATTCACTCACGGCGAGGTACCATACACAGACGCGCGCGCGCGCACACACACATACACACAAAACATACAAACACACCTGTTGTCGCGTCGGAGATTATTCACGGTTAGCAGTCACTTTGTGAAGACTGCTCGAAAGTGAAAATCTTTGAGTACCGACTGGCTATATCGATAGCACCGAGGTGCGGATTAGAACATTTGTCGAAAAAGACTCTCGTCTAATGCATTGTAATCGTCGAGGTTTAAAGGCGTTCCAATTTCGTTTTTCTTTTCCTTTTTTTTTTTTTTTTTATTACTTCGGAAATACTTACCTCCCAAAGACCAGCGACGAATCGTACAACAACATAGCGGATAATTCGATCGTTTTCGAGTATCTAGGAATTATACGGCTTTGCATCTCGTTTTAAAGAAGAAAAGTTTAACCCCGGTGGATGGATCGATCGATCGTGGAAAAGGTAGTCATTCGATGTTGCTCACGATCACGTACACGTACACGTACACGTATATTCGCGTCATCGCTCTCCCAGATATAGTTTCTAGTTTGTCAATGTGCACGTGTCCGTATGCGCGCGTATAACGTATATGACGAAACGCGCGTTATAACTATTTTAACTACGATATACGTATACGAAAGGCTTCTTGGAAATAACGTAGGCTCTCATTCGAATCTACAAAACGAAAATGTGCGTTATCACAATTTTGTCTAACCGAAATTATTCCATCGATTTTATTCGTTTCGGCGTTTCGTTAGCTCGAATAAAAATGAAAGCCTCCGTCGAAACAATTTAATCGAGAATTCAAGGACGATGAATTACCTTTCGATAGGATCGGAACGAACGAAATCGAGCTCGGATCGGTCATTGTTTTTCGCACTGATTACCGTCGATCGAACCCCGTCGCACGATATTCCAAATTTGTTCGTTAAAATGCTCGACGTAGAGGTTACGCGAGAAGAAAAAGAATATAATTCGTAGTAAGAAAGACGTGAAAAAAGTAACCGATCGTACATGCGCGTACATACGTGTACGGCGCGAGTTTCATAGGTTCGCTCGCTCGCTCGTTCGTTCGTCTTAATAAAAACGCGAGAGGGGCCATTGGGTGGCACCAGAACCGCTCGCAGAATTTTTACGATGAAATTTATCGAGCGAGCGTCGCTCTTTAGAAAATTACATCCGACTCGTAATATTTCTATATCATTTTCGAATATTAATAATCGGTGCCTACGATATAGAAATTTTTTTTTTTTCTTTTTCTTTTTCTTTTTAATTGCAACGAAGTAGAGACGGAACTTTGTCCTTTATGGTACTCGGCGTACAGCGTTCAATAAAACGAAGAGATAAAGATGATAGAAAGGAATAATGTTTATGCTCGGCAGATATAAAGAAATATCGTTCGAATGTATCAAAGTCATTTTTACGATAATTCGTCGAGGAGATATTGTATATGATCGAAACTACGAAGGAACGAACGAAGTAATAAACGTGTAAGAAGAAAATACTCCCGATCGAAATAGATCATTTATAGAAAGAATCGAAGCGTATAAAAGAAATTCGTTACGTTTATCGGTGCAATCGGGATACGCGTTAAATATATATTCTCGAGTCGATTAAAAAAATTTAGAATATGGGAACGTTCTAATAAAAGATCGATGGTAGGATCACGAATAGTAATGGATCTGCGTCGCGTAAAAAAAATTTATAGGGTCGACTCGGTGCGACGGTCGTGCGGTTTTATAGAAGTTTAGAGGGATAAGATATGGAAATCCTCCGTGGCAAGGGAAGTCCGAGGGAAACACGATATACGATTTTCATAGATTTTTCTTTACGTTCCTTGTATAATAGGTAGAGGTTGTCTGTCGCGTGGTACAAGTATTATTACTTATTTCACCGATCGAGCGTACGTTGACGTTTTGACGTCTCACGTCTCTTTCGACGATCGACCGTCTCGTGGGTAAGACGAAATAGGGAGATCGTATTAAAAGATTACTCTCGTCGTCGTAACATTATCCTTTCCCTTTTGCGTACGAGCGCGTAATCTTCGATGGCTACGGCCGCGCGAATCGTTCGCTCGAGGGCTATGGACGCGACTCGTCGGGCATATAAATCGGTAGCGCGTGCATACAAGTGCAAGTACCTGCCAACAACCCATCTACCAAATTCGACCGATTTATTTATTTATTTATTCTTGTCTCTCGTGCCAACATCTCAACGCGAACTAACTAAGCGCGTTATAGAATCCGAGATAGCCTAAATCGTTTGACTTTTCACGCATATTTCAACGACGAGTAAATTATTTTTTATTATCGGATATTAGCGTACAACGATATTAGATTAGAAAAACCTCTCCCTATCTCATATTCATTTTGGATCGTAAAGTTGAGAATTGATATCGTTCGTTCGGTAAGAATTTCTCCGAATAAATAGATGTGTTCTTACGTGAAACGATTTCCTTCCCTTCCTCTAAGTCCGTCCGCTCGTGGCCGTACCGTTGAAAAACGCTGGTCTGGTACGGACGAGATACCGTACCGCACCACTGGGACTCGTTGCGACGCGAGATAGCATAAAGCGAAGTACCCGTACTATAATTTTCTCTTACGAGCGGAGTAACGATGACGTTGTTAAGGGTCGAATTTTTACGAAGCTTTCGCCATGTAAGATGGATGATGTCTCTCTCTCTCTCTCTCTCTCAAAAAAAAAAGAACAAAAAGAAAAAGAAAACAAGAAGCAAAATGGCAAATAGAGGATAGATAAAAAGATAAAGCTCATCCACGCTTATTTAATCTTTGATTATAGAGGATGATCGTTGGGTGTACAATCGAAATAATCGAAATAGCATTCCATCGATAACATTTGCGTAAAGTTACGCGTCGTGTCCCAAACGAATAAACGCGCGTACCAAAATACACCGACGGCTTGCTTACCTATAGGAGCGAGGTTGAATTTTTCTTGCCATTCCATTCCAAGGATATTCCAGAGACGTCTAACAAACGAAGCAGAGTCGAGCCGTTTGAAACGTCGAGTGCCATTGTATCTTTCGAGTACACGCCGAGAGGGAGAGGCCCGAGAGAGGATTGAGATGCGAGGAGGGAGCGAGAGAATACACACGCTCGGTGCGGGATTTTTCCTTTTTTGTTGGCGAATTTAATGGGGCCGAGGAGAGGACGACGGAGCGCGGGCACGACGACGTCGAAACGATATAATCGTTTGTGAATGCTCTGTTGCTTTTATCGTGGCACAGTAGTGATTTTAGAATCGGTCATTTATAATCCACGCCTATATGCCTTTTTCCTCTCTTTTCCTTTTCTCTCTCTCTCTCTCTCGCTCTCTCTCGTTGCGTACGCGCGATCGAGAGAGAAAAATAGTCGTTACTTCTTTCATCTCGCTCGCGCTGACGCTTTTCGAAGCACTTTAACTTTCTTTTCTGCAAAATCGGAGCATCGACGGAGAAGGGCATGGAGTCCTACGAGACCGTAGTAGAACCCTCGAGACGAGCGGGGATCGCGCGAGGCCGCGATCGTTATCCCGTAACAACAAGATTCGCCGATAGATTCGTCGAAAGCGAATCGGCGAAAAGGACGATAATAACCATCGATCTTTGTTTCGAAATTTTTCATGGACGCGATCGAAGCCGACGGATTGGTAAAAATCGCCGCTCCATTTTGATCAAGTTTTCCATCGGAATACATATAAACGTAATGGATTTCTACGCGCGTTAAAACTCATATCCATTTTGACGAAAGCATACGTATCCGGAACGTACGTTACTCGTACGTACTAGTACCGCTTTATTTTCCATACGAGTGACGTAGATTGTGAAACGAGATAGAAAAAAATAATTCAATTATTCAACGTATATTTATGGTTTTATTTTTACGTTATTTTATTCACTTTTATAACTCGGATCGAGCGTCGTAGCGACGTATCGGTATGGTCGATAAAAAATACGCTGAAAATGCGATACCTTGAAACGCGTAGGATGAGTTGTTCCGTTAAAAGGATCGTACTTATCCCGGTCAAAGGGATTAACGAACGTTAGAGTAGCTACCGGTTGGTTATGAACTTTATCGCGATACGATTAGGGAACTACTTTCTTTATTAGCTTCATAAACTATTACGAGACTTTAGTCGAGGGATATCGATGGAACGAGCATAATTAAACGTTAAAAGCAGCGCGACGGGGATAAACTAAATTAAACGTAAACTTTTCTATTTATTCTTTTTACGAACGGCCGATACGACTCGAGTGAGATTTACCTCGAGCGGTTTAACGTAAAGAGACATTCGTTCGTTTATTTTATGCAACGATGACAAACCGTCGTTCAAGGCCCCGAGCCCGCGAATCTTCTCCCAGATATTTTTCTACGTAAAAGTCCAACGTATATATAACGCCGGAAGGACGACTAGAAAAGATTTCGATAGATCTTTTAGACTTTTTAGCTCCGAGCGAGTTAAATATTATATCTTCGTCGGCTTAAAACGTAACGCGGACGAACGTTTTTACTCTTTAAAAAATTTCTTTAAAAGTCTCCCTCGATCGGATGGTGCCCTTCTTAAATGAGATATTAAAGAGGAATAAAAGGGTTTCGTGGCCGAGCAATAACGGAAATAATCGTTGAGGGATCAATTTTCAATCGATCACACGGTTCACCCTGTATAGCGAAGAAACTCTGGAGAAATCTATCGGTCGTCATCGTAAGCACTCTTCTTTGTCCGCCGATCTCTCTATTTCCTCGCATTGTTCCAATTGTCGTCCCTTTTCAACGACAGTCGAGAACCGAAACGAAGGAAGCGTAGCTATCGTGTCGGAGATATTACTGCAGGATGCAGAGAGAGAGAGAGAGAGACGTAAGCTCGACGATTACCTCTTATACGACAAAGACGAGAAAGGAAACGAACGACGTCGCGTGTCTCATTATTTTCATATAGAAGAAATGGCAGTCGCTGCGCGTCTTCTCAAAACGCAAATCTGTGAATCGTAAAAAAGGAAAACGTGACGTTGGCGAAGCAAGGGAAACGAGAATACCGAGAGATTAATAAAGAATCGAAACGAGTAATATACCGGAACCGTGACGTCTTTTCTCATTGCTCGTGCTTTCAACAAACACGACGAAGCTTCTTTCCTCGCGTTCTTCACTTTCTTACAGGCCGAGAATAAATCATTGCTCCGGGAAAGGACGATTCGATCAAAATTTCTCGACGATCGAGAGATAACCATTTTGAAAAGGAAAGCGATCGATGAAAACGCGCGATTCACGCGCACGAACTTGAAAAAGAATCGAAAAACGTCATTCTTATAAAGCTTCGTAGCGATGGCGAGATTGCATAATACACTCTCGGCGGTCGTACTTAAAAACGAATCGGTAGATATCTCGGAGCTTTCACGTACGAAATAAAAAGTAATGCGCTCGCGTGCTTTTCTCACGATTTCGAAATACATTTAGAAGCGTACCGTCATTACGCTCGCTCGGTCTTCTTTCTAGTAATCTGTGTCATCCTCGTATTCCGGTCACAGATGCAAACCGTATCGACGAGTTGTTCGGCCTTTCTCGGTATAATTCTTCGGCATTCTTATTCGAGTAGATGTAGGTTAAGACTAGAATTAAATTTTTTTTTCGCGTTCGAGACTTTGGGAAAGATATCGATCGGTCTTCTCTTTTAAATGGTAACCAAGTCGGATCGATAATAGCTACGATAATTTTACCCATTGATGTACGCTTTTCGCTTCTTGATATTTCCAAATTCTCGACTCGAAGATCGTTACGTTTTCAAAGGGTTAGTTTGCAAATTAGAGTCAATTAGAGATTCCTAATTGGGAACAATGACGTATCTACGCGCGTGTATAATTGCGACGCTTCGTCTCTCTCTCTCTCTCTCTCTCTCTCTCTCTCTCTCTCTCTCTGATGCATGCGAGCTCATTCCTTCCTAATTAAAAGGTATTTTTAAATTTTGAAAACGTATATACGTACATTCATATCGCTCGTCCATCGGTCATCGACTAGTGTGTCTCGTTTAAAACGCGAAACTCGAAAGGAAAGATAAATTAAATCCGAATAGATTTAAAATCCAGACGCAATTTTACGGCATCGCGTTAGGTCGACGCATATTTTATGACTTTACTCATTGATATTGTAAGAGAGAGAGAGAGAGAGAGAGAGAGCGCGGGGATGCAACGAATTTACATATAGATATCGTTTAACGCGCGACTTTCCTCTGTACGATTATTTAACGCGTCGAATTAAAGGACAAAGTCAAAGTTTGTCGACGAAACGAGCTTGACGTAGATCGTGTCGATCGTACCGATAAATGCAATCATCGATTTGCATCAAAGAGACGTTTGCACGGTCCTACCATGGTCCATGGAGAAAAAAATAAAAAATAATTTATCAATTGATTCTCTTTTTCCCTAGATTTTATAACCGGTAGCGCTACGCCGATTCGGAATTGATGGCCGGGTTGCGTTCGTTGCGTCGAGGATCGACGCTAACCCGTCGGCATCCACGCGTCGATGATCTACGTGCGATCGACGCGTACGATCGATCCTTCCCGGACGAGATATTATTGCAACGAGTTCGAATCTCACCGAGACCTTACCAAAGTCGTAACATTGGATCTGCCGTAAGTATCGGATAATATTCTCCAACTATAGGAAAAGGAAAGGTCCAAAGAAAGGTACTACTTTGAGATTAAATCGAAGGATTAACATTATCACTAAAAGACTCGGCCAACGTACTATTATATAATATGAAATTATAGTAGGAAGGCCCGATCGAGATACCGCGATATCGTTATACCAAAAGAGAAAGGAGGCGCGTTACTCTTCACTTTCAAAGTTACTTTTTTTTTCCGCGTTATTCGCTCCGAGCACGATTAATCGAAATCGTCACGAAATCGACGAGACTCACCTTTCTTTGTTCTTTTCTAACGACGAGAGATCGGCGTAGACAATAGCGGAACGGTCTTTTAAATTGCCGTGCCAAACTTTGTCCGGGCTTCTTGCTTCCGGGTAATAAGCTTTTTTTTCTTTTCTTTTTTTTTTCTTTTTTCAAGAAAAAGTTTGAGGCGATTGCTGTGGAAGATTAAAAATGTACAGAGGTAAGGAAGAATCGATTCAGAAATTGTTCGAACCACGTTT
Organism: Dolichovespula sylvestris; assembly: GCA_918808275.2. Taxonomy (NCBI): domain Eukaryota; kingdom Metazoa; phylum Arthropoda; class Insecta; order Hymenoptera; family Vespidae; genus Dolichovespula; species Dolichovespula sylvestris. Next base: position 5,401,126 of record OU964980.1, read on the forward strand.
TCGATTAATTGGATTTAGTCGAGGAGGAGGAGGAGGAGGAGCAGCAGCAGCAGCAGAAACAATCGATCTAAGTTCGATGATGGGAAATATTAAAGGGATTGCGTCTGGGCTATCCATTAAGCGATTTCATCCTCGATTAGCGGCGCTCTCTCTCTCTCTCTCTCTCTCTCTCTCTCTCTCTCTCTCTCTCTCTGCTATACGCATTAATGCATGGATATCTCTGTTCTACGATATGCATGTGTGTGTTTGCTTGCCTATACATATATATATATATATATATGCGCGCGCACACACACACACACAGAGAGAGAGAGAGAGAGAGTTTACGTGTACGCATATAGATGTTCATAGGTACGTAGATCACTCCTCGTGTCTCGAGGATCAATCGCAACGCGTAATTCTAACGGTTTGATTTAAATCGGCTCCTGCTTGGATCGCATTTATCTGCTTGTAAATCTTTATAGGTACAACTACTTGCACCCATCTTCGGATACGTTCGTAAACGAGAAAGCGCATCGAGGAAGAGCTCGGAGTTTAATTTCTCATTGAAATATGATCAAAAGCCCGAGATATTTTGAACCAAGTAACGAACGATTCGATATTTCTATTTCCCTCCTTCTTCCATCATTAATCCTCTTATCAAAACTAAATCGAAGAATATTCAAAGTTTTTTTTGCTAGCGATATAGATTCAGGTCAAAATATCTAGATATATAATTCTCCCTCGATACGTCATATCGTATTTGCTTTCGATATCCGTCCAAAGTAATTTTCGATCGTTCAATATTCATTCGTTTATTTATTTTAAAGCTGTACGCCAGAATCGTTGGACCGACATTTATTATTCGTCGATGACTTTTGACCGATCGCTCGATTATAAACTTTTTTCCTTCGAAAAGAGAACGACAAATTCGAAAGAGGTATCTTTCAAAGGTTTTCCCTAAGAACGCAACTAACCACCTCCCCCCCCTGCCCCGCCTTCCCCAGTTTAATGAAAATAATGTAGATTTAATTTTCTTATCCTTCGTTATCAAAGGTGGTTAAAGTTTTTCAATCTTGGGGAAAATGCAACCTCGGATATTTCCTAATGAGTCGCAGAGGAAACTGGAAAGTTAGCCGCCGAGCAAACAAAGTTTCATTTCGTTTCATTTCATTTCATTTGGCCGGCGATGTTGAACGCGGATTATGCACCGAGCGAGGAACGCGACGTTTCATCGAGGTCAAATCGAAGGGAGCCCTTGGAATTTATCGCGTAAAGTGCATGAACGCAAGTTTAAAAACGTATCGATCGTTGTCACGTCGTACCGTCTCACATAACGTGTCGTATGGGATGGAACGCGAGCGAGTCCGACGAGCGTTTTTAACGCGTATTGACGGAAACGATCGGGACGCGTAAACGTAAAAATTGGAAAATGGTATACGGACGCGTCGTGCATGTTATATTTCAATGAAAACGCCTTACAATCGGTACGATTAAAGTACACTTTTCCTCTATTATTTCGAACAAAACTATAGTAAAATTCCATCAGTATTTTCTATTAATATAAATCTCAACGAAGCGTAATACGTAATGCGGTCCCATCGTATTATACGATCGTTTTTATCTAATCGACGTTACGGACGCGAATATATATTGTCTTCCGATCGCTTACCGCGAGCTCGATTACCGCAAAGATAGTAAAGTAAAGTAAAGAGAGGGGGGAGGGAGAGAGAGAGAGAGAGAGAGAAGAGGAAAGCGAATCGCAAATAATCGATAGTGTACCGCCTACATATAGGTATATAAGCGGTGCAAAGTTGCTCGCATAAATCGAGCGAGGAATCGACTCGGCTCGGTGGGACTCTTAACGATGAAAATGGAAATTGGATGAACGCAAAAGGGAATGGTAAAGCAACTGGTAGGATGCATGTACATACGTATGTTTGCGAACGAAATTACCGTACGACGGAATATTTTTATGAGCGAAATTTTATTCGAGCCCACTCTCCTCCCTCTCTTTTCTTAACAACGTTAAAATTCTCCAGATAAAAGAAGAAGAACGGAATAAAGAAAAGAAGCAGAGGGCTTTATATCAACTTTTATAGTCTTCCGTTCTTCTCAGGGTACTCGTGTTCCAATAGTCCTTGCGGTCTTTTCTACGAGTTTCAGTTAAAAAAGAGAAAAAAGAGATACGAGAGTTTTTCGGAAAAAGTGCATAACGATTGGTGCTCTCTCGTAAAAGTTTTTCTCGTAAAGGATTACACGTTGACGAGAAACGAAAAGACGACTTTTAGAAAAAGAGACAGGCTCACTGCTAATAATAATTTATTATCGTCGCATCGATCGATCGCTTCGTTCGATAAATTCGTACGATTAATCAATTTCTCTGAGATTTTACTTTTCCTTATGATATTATGCCTAAAAATAGGCATTCGCGTCGTACTTTGTTTGGACGATTACGGTTACGAGTACCGTGATCCAATGTTAACGATTCTTTTCAATTACCTGATATCGGATATATATATCAATTTTGGGAACTTTGAAAATTTTCTCGCCACAGAGATTGAACGATTTCTTCGTTGGTACATCGATAAATCAATCGCTCGTCTAAACGATCGACGATCTCTAATTAAGAATGTAGAGAAACCGAAACGACGAGGCGAGTGCAATCTCGTCGAAGGATTTCTCAGAAAGAGCTCGTAGGAGGAGAATCACGCTCGTTCCAGGAGCATGCTCGTGGAAAGGGATTTTGCGAGCGAGCGAGCGAGCGAGCGAACAAACGAGAGAGAGAGAGAGAGAGATCGCGTTTAATCTTTGCCAGAGAAACGCTAAAACTCTTTCGGATCTATTCGTAAGCGTACCTAGTGGAAAACGAAGGAAGGAAGGAAGGAAGGAAGGAAGGAAGGAAGAAAGGAAAAGGATTTAGCGCGTCGATCGTCGCCACGCGTTGCTCGGACCCTGACGAGACTCGATCGCGGTCGATCGAGGGAAAAAATTAAAGAGATTCTTTATGCTCGGGAAAGGGAGGGTATTCTCTAATTGCTGCCTTCCGCCGAGCGACGTTTATCCGTAATTAGTTCTTTCCCCTTTCGACGAGAAACGAGGGGGATGACGTATAGCCCGTTGGCCACGCTCTAACCTTTAGAATCGATTTTGGATCGATATTTCGACGAATATTTCTGTGGACGTTTCGACGGATAGAGAAAATATATCGAACGTCACGGAATCGAAGGAATAATGGACAAATTTACAATATATAATATTGTGAAATATTGTAAAAGATCGATCATATCGTGTATATCGTTGAAGCGCGCGAGAGAGAGGAAAGTCGAACGACGAGCGTTTTCTTTCCTCCTTTTTTTTTCTTCTCTACTAATTTCTATAATCTTTTTATAAAGATTATTCTCTCTTAGAAATCTCAAGCAGCTCTAAGAGCAGATAATCCGTTTTTCTTTTTTTCTTTTTTTTCGATTACCGACCTCGCATACTCTTGCTTCAATGTTTGTTTTTCCCATTCGTTTTTTGCTACTCGTTCGTTACGGCAACACAATGTATCGATCGCTTCTTCGACAAAGGACTTTCTTCGAAAGCATAAACAAATGTCTTTGTATGTACGTAGGACCAATCAACATCGTTCTTCCCCTTCCTTCTCCCAATATGCCGACTCGCTTAATATTTGGAGAAGCGTCGGGAAGCGGCAGTGTCGAACAGTCAGTCGGCGAATAAACATCAATAAGAGAAGAGCGATCGAGTCAAAGTCATATAACATAGTCGGTCAACAAATTATTTCTAAATAAGAATTTAGAATTCGAACGCATTGTACGTACATCATACCATACGACTATCAAGGCTTATAACATCATCGTCGGAACACGCTACACAACATTTACAGTTCGCTCCAATGAATCATTTTCTTTCTTTCTTTCTTTTTCTATTTTTTTTTTCCTTTCTTTTTTTCTTTCTGTTTTCTTTTTTTTTTTTTTTTGGGGGGGTATATTAAACGACGCTATTTTCTTACATGTAATTTAATGACGAGCCACCGACACGGGGGATCGTCCACTAGGCGAGCGATATTGACCAACGGCCTTCTGTAACCTAGCCATAGTATCGCCGCCCTTTTTTTTCCATGGTGGCCAACGAGTCTATAAATCTGACGCCAAGGAAGAGACGGAGGACAGTTTGTCTCTGTGCGAATTGGCCTTCATCGCTGGTACGGTACGAGACGCGTACCTTCGACCGCTCTCTTTGTTGCGCAAAAGCAACGCACGCGCATATATATTTAGGAATCACGGCGTAGAATATATAAATTAGATGAACGCGAAAGATAGGTTTCAAGATGTGAACGCGATAATTCGTAGTAATACCAAGCGTCGGTACTCGTCCAATAAATCTTTCGCAGCAAATTCGTGAGAAGGTGGGATACCGAAAGAAGGAGAGAACGTTACCTTCGAAGCGTAAGAAGCAAAGTCATGTTTTACGCTCGAGGACAGTTTAATGCTCTACGTACGTTTTCGCTCTTGCTCCAAAGGAGAACTTACTTACTTACTTACTTACTTACTTAGATACCTACCTTTACCTGTCCGCGGACGTCGGCTGGAGTGAAGTTGGATAAAGATTACGGAAACGAGTCGTAGAAAAGCCGTAGAAATTCGTAAGATCGAGAACGTCTTCGTAGTCGAGTAGAAAAGAATCGGTACTAGTTACTCAGCGAATGAGGATTACTCAAGTGGATGAGAATTCTTTCTATATAAATAATTCCAATCGTTTCGTTCTCTCCTTCTTTCTTTTCGAAACTTTAATTGAGATATACGTCGTTTAATATCACGTAGTATTACTTATTAATTGGAAAAGTTGGCGTATATGCTATAGAGAACGAAGAGAGTTTCTACGTAAAATCTTTCAACTAAAGTTTTCGCTAACTAAAGTCACGCGCGCGCGCGCACGCACGCACGCTCGCTCGCTCGCTCAATCTTTTTCTCTCAAGTTGAAAGTTTTTAACGACAAGCGCGATCGCACATTTCGGTTGGTTCCCTCGAGCCACGCGGAAACTCACGGATGGTGCGCGTCGAATTTTAACGAGCGCATCGTATCGAATATGAGCGAGAGAGCTCGTGTGTGGCGTGCGCCTCTAGAACAAATTCTACGACCTTCGATCTTTAACGAACGAGCATTGAAAAGTGCGCGTTCGTGCTTGCCTTCGAAAGCGCACAATGCGATCGTTTGGATAAATAAAACGACCGGATGAGGAGGAGGAGGAGGAGGCAGCAGCAAAAAAACGTGAAATTTCGGTGGACCTCGAGACAGCTTTCGTCGGTCACGCGCGCTAATGTCGAATTCTTTTAAAGATATTACAGTACCTTTTTCATTCGACTCGAAGAGTCGTCAACTCGGGGACTTGTTATTAACGGATGATGCGTAGCTCATTTAGAAATCACGGAGGACGATAGCACTCGCGACAAGCGTTAGTTCGAGCGTTACGCTAGATAGATCGTTTTGTGTAGAAATAGAAACGCGTTTCCAAGCCGTGCACGAGCTTTCGAAGCGGGGTTTACCTTCCGCCTTTTGAATTATTGATTTTCGGCTTTGACCTCGCGTAGTTATTCAAGACCTTGAATTATTTCTCTTTCAGGCTAATCGTGGGAACGCGAGAGTGGCCCATCGATGTATTTTTCTCATTTTTTGATTCTCCGGCGTTTCGACCGACCGACCGACCGACCGACCGACCGACCGACCGATCGACTTTCGTTCGACTTGCAAATTCGTCGTTCGAACCGTTATACGTAAAACTCCCAAAGGATTCGAGAAAGAAACATTGTTAGAGGTCGTTTAAAGGCTCGCCGTATCGATACGAAAATATGTTATAAAAGTCATAAATATTTACTTTTGTAGTAATATTAATTGATAAGGGGTAGCGACGATGCACGGGGAACGAAGGAAATTAATATTGTATTCGTTGAGATTCCCTCCTTTACTCTTTTCTTCCATTTGGTATTCGAAATTCGTATCGTTCTTCTCCTCTCGATCGACCGTCGAGAGAAGAGAGTTTCTTCGTCCACTCTTGACGATCAAACGGCTAAACGACGCTACGATCGAGAGTCGGATGAGAAGCTCGAATCTCGTTCGTTCCTCCTCTCGACTAGTCCTTGAGAAGCTCTCTCTCTCTCTCTCTCTCTCTCTCTCTCTCTCTCTCTCTCTCTCTCTCTCTCAACCGGTGGAGGATGTTTCCGGTGACGACTCGAAAAAGATCTACTCGGGGGAATTGATATTTTCATCGATTCCGAGACACTGATCTCGGAGAAAGGGAAAGAGAACGAACCTGCATTCTGAGCGGCCTGGTTTCCCGAATTCCACGAGGAAGAGAGAGAGAGAGAGAGAGAGAGAGAGAGAGAGAGAGAGAGAGAGAGGAGGTGGGAGGTAGATCGCATCGAGCGCACTGGTGCGATTCGTTGCTTTTGTCGTCGCGAACTCGTTCATAGAAACGAAGCTTCTTCATTCGCGCGCGCGCGCGCGCGTCTATAGAACGATATTTTCGTCGAAGACCGATTTCGACCGATTCGTTTCGCGTTCTCCGCGTTCTTTCCCGCGCGAATTCGAGCAATGTTTTTTCGCGAATAAAGGGATAAGCGCAACGATATATTAGGGGGCCGGCGAAGGAGATATAGACTGACCAAGGATCGATCTCTTGTTGCAGGATCGCGAGATCATCGGAGACTCGAGGAAACAAAGGAACTAGAAAGGGGGAGAGGGAGATGACCGAGACCATGTCCGAGGGTTACGAGGAAGTCTCGCCGAGCGACGGATCGTGCGAGGACGCGGAAACGCAAACGGACTTTGGGATGCCGGGTTGGGAAGCGGCGGTGGCCTCCCTTACGCTCGGTTTCATCGTTCTAGCTACGGTCCTGGGCAATTCCTTGGTAATCCTGAGCGTCTTCACCTATAGGCCCCTGAGAATAGTCCAAAACTTTTTCATCGTTTCGCTGGCGGTAGCCGATTTGGCCTTGGCGATCTTTGTGATGCCGTTCAACCTAGCTTACCTCCTTCTCGGTAAATGGATCTTTGGTATACACTTTTGCAAGCTCTGGCTGACGTGCGACGTTCTCTGCTGCACCGCGAGCATTCTCAATCTCTGCGCGATAGCTCTCGACCGTTATTGGGCAATTACCGATCCGATCAATTACGCGCAGAAGCGTACGCTCAAGAGAGTTCTCGGAACGATAGCCGGCGTTTGGCTATTGTCCGGTGCGATAAGCTCGCCACCTCTGGCAGGATGGAACGATTGGCCGGAGGAACTCGAGGACGACACGCCTTGTCAGCTCACCAGAAGACAGGGCTACGTGATTTACTCGGCACTCGGCTCCTTCTTCATACCCCTATTCCTGATGAGCCTCGTTTACCTCGAGATATTTCTCGCTACGAGAAGGAGATTGCGCGAACGCGCTCGACAGAGCAGACTCGGTGCCGTTCAATCTACGAGGCACCGGGAGACCGACGACGCCGAGTCCGTTAGTTCCGAGACGAATCACAACGAGAGATCGACGCCGCGGACCCACCCGAAGCCCTCGCTGATCGACGACGAGCCGACCGAGGTGACGATCGGCGGCGGCGGCGTTGCTGCTGCTGCTGGTGGTGGTGGTGGTGGTGGTGGTGGCGGCGGTGGCGGTGGCGGTGGCGGTGGCGGTGGCGGTGGTGGTGGTGGTGGTGGTGGTGGCGGCGGTGGCAGCAGCAGCGGTACCACCGGCAATTCTCGACGAATCGCGTCTACCGGCGGTACTGGCCGAACCCCACCTACCACCGCCACGGTCTACCAATTCATCGAGGAACGACAGAGGATCTCTCTCTCGAAGGAGAGACGCGCCGCGAGAACGCTCGGAGTCATCATGGGCGTCTTCGTCGTTTGCTGGCTACCCTTCTTCCTCATGTACGTCATCGTCCCGTTCTGTCCGTCTTGCTGTCCCTCCATCAGGCTCGTTTACATCATCACGTGGCTGGGTTATCTCAACAGCGCTCTCAATCCTCTCATCTATACCATATTCAATCTCGACTACAGGCGAGCTTTCCGAAGGCTATTGCGCATTCGCTGATTGCGAGATCGAACTTTGATTCTCCTGGTCTCTCCTCTCCTCTCCTCTCCTCTTTCCGTCTTCACATCGTTGACTCGACGACCATCGTCGCTCCTTCTTCTTCCCGAAAATCGAAACCGACCGACCGACCGAGAGAACGCATCGACGACGAATCACCCGAGCGGAAGAAGCACGCACGTTTTGCGATAAAAGATATCTCCTATACGGAGTAACGCGTTTAAAACCGTTTCTCCTCCCTTGAAATAAATCCAAGTACGTAGAGGGCAAATTATTCGGATACGTTCGCGCTCCCCGGTGCATCCAGCGAATAATTATGCTATCTCTCTGCTCGTCCCACCGGACGATGCTTCCATTAATTTGCTCCGTTCGTTCGAAAAATGACGCGGTATTAATCAAATTCCAGACAGAGAAATTTTAGAGAAAACGGGTTGGGAATTGGGAAGATGGATGGATGGATGGATGGATAGATGGATAGATGGATAGATAGAGAGAGAGAGAGAGAGAGAGAGAGAGAGAGAGAGAGAGAGAGAGAGAGAGACCGAAGAAAAATTCATCGTGAAATAAGTATCGACGGGCAAAATATATATGTCGACTGCCTTAATTATTCCCTTCACGTTTCTTCTCGCATACGTTCGTTAGTTGGAAATAAATCATCGTTTTTCCTGGTATTAAAGCAATCCATTTTCTATCGCGACATCTTTCGCGTTAAATCGTTAATTCGTTTTTGAAGGAAACTATGAAACTAATGCTTTCATCTCTTCGCAACGTTCGAAATCAATCGAATAATCGGATCACGCCCGTTTCGATAATTTCTTTTTATTTTCCTATGAAAATTTAACGTCGAAAGCCCATCTCGGCCATGATATCGGTCTATAGCCGTGTTTAAAATCACATTCTTGTCCATTCGTTATTTCACGTACCATCACGCATTTACGTATAATATTCTTCATGATTTTCGATAATATCGAATTATATAACCAAAGTACATTCTCGTTGAGAGAGATTAACACGAATGAATGCGCGTTTAATATTGAACGAGTAGTCAACGCGTCGTACCGATCAATTTTTAAACTTGTTTCAAAACGTAACGTCACGGTTTATTTTCACGCCTAACAACGTTATTTTTGTCGATTCCCCGATAATACGAAAGCCAGAAGAGGTTACAGCGATTGATCGTAAAAACGAAAAATCGAGCTTGCGAGTTATTCAACGTGGGTTGCCTTTTACATCGAAAAGTAAAGAAAACGGTAGTAGAAATTGAATTAGTTAAAAAGTCTCTCTCTCTCTCTCTCTCTCTCTCTCTCTCTCCCTCCCTCCCTCCCTCTCTCTCTCTCTCTCTCTCACACACACACACATACTCGCCTCTTCTCTGATCGCAGTAACAGGAAAACTAGGAAATTCGTTAAAACTGCATCGATGAAATTGGGACGCAAACAATTTTCGTAGAAACGAGTAAACGAACATCGTCGAGGAGTTGAGGTTTCGTTTACCGCGGAACTCTCGCTATTTCGTAACAGTTTCTCGTTGGAAATTCAAACGACTGCATATGTAACCGCGAGGGAAGCAAGAAACGATGGGTCGAGATAGTAGTAATCGCGAAAAATAAAGATCGTACGATCCGCTCGAGGAACGGAACAACGATGGAGCGAACTTTGGCCAAGAAATGTCTAATATAAGGTATATAAAGACATATATGGTTGGTTATATTGTATCGATCGAAGGACAATTCTTTCGGCGATCGATGCGCATAATAACGTTTATCTCTATACACGCAGTCGTGCAGTAATATAATTTATCTTAAATAAACATGTGTACACTGGCTGTACACTGGTCGTACACTGGCTGTACATTGGATTTTACGCGAAACGAAGATTACTCGCGCGTGTTAGGTGTCTTATACGACAACGCTTACTTGCGTATAATCGACGTACGTTTAGTCGCACACTTCCTAGCACGGATACGAGTACGTTCGGATAATATTACAGTTCGCGATCGCCCGAAAACTCGACTTTTAGATGATAACAGGCAAACGGAGAAAAGATTTTTATCCTATGTAAAACTTAGGAACGCATAGAATCGTTCTCTTGGGGAATCCGAAGAAAATGGCCAGAAAGGATTCTTAAGGAAATCGATTCCGAGCAGAGATTTTCCCCTATTACGATATCTCCTTCCCTTTCGGTCCCCCATCCGCCTCGAACGAAGTATTATCGAACGAAGAGGAAAAACCTTTCCTTCGAGCGCGCGTTATCGTTTATGATTTTCTTTCTTTTTTTCTTTTTTCTTTTTTCCTTTCCTTCCCTATGATAATAAGAGGAAAGAGAGAGAGAGAGAGAGAGAGAGAGAGAGAGAGAGAGAGAGGGAGGGGGGAGGGTGAGACGATTTAAACTAGCGGTTTACCAGTTAAATGGAACGTGTTAATTCCTCATTGGTGCTTAACTATTCGCTTTAAGCCGACCGATCGATCATAATGAAGTATTAATGACTAAGTGTGGGAGACATTTGGGACGATCGGTCCAATTATTCAACGAATGGGATTCTGTGACACGGCCGAATTTACAGAGACTAGTCGAGTCGAGTCGAGTAGAATCGAATCGAATCGAATCGAGAGCAAGAGGAGCGAGCGAGCGAGCGAGCGAGCGAGCGTGGGGACAGGAACTTCCACGGTAGTTAATTAAAAATTTCATTGTCCCCGGTATCGCACGCCTCTCTTCAAACTTTTCTTCACACGGTAGAATAGTCTTTTGCAATTCTTTCGGAAAGAGGGACTCGTTGGGAGAATGTACGTATAATAAGCCTACCTTGCGAGATATGTTCGACCGTGAACCGATGGGCAAATCTTTCTTCATTTTTTCTTATTCATAATTTTCGAATGCACCTATCCATACGCGAAAGACGACGACTCGCGATGTAGGCCAGACCAGATTTAATGCTTATTTCAACGAAACAAATTCGTTTCTAATACGTTACGAGCGAGTTTTATTACCGACCTCTCGATATAAGTAGCCTTTCTATTTAGCCGAGATTCGAATTTAAGAGAAAAAACATTATCGACGTATGCACGCGCGCGTCCCTTCTCTCGTTCGCATAAACGATGCAAAATTATTTCTCTTTTTTTCTTTTACTTGTATTCTACTTTTTCCAAAACCTTTTTCTTTTACTCGCAATCGACGTGGAAGAAAAAGATGACTCTTCTATTTCTTCGAATTAAATTACTACCCCCCCCCCCTCTCCACCATTTAACTTGAAAGTTGACAATTATTAATTCGCGCGTTGTGCGTTCGCTCGGCGGATACTTAGAACAAAAGCGTTCGGTCCAATTAAAGTCGGAATCGATTTCGACGAACATCCTTTCTCCCCAGAAAAAAAATCATCTTTTTATCGTCGAAAGGAAAGGAGGGTCGATCGAGCACATCTCGCTAATAATTAGCCACTATAGGAAGAGTCCCGCGTATTTTAGATAAAACCGACAGAAGGTATATATATACATATACTTATCGTTCGTGAAACACGATTATGGTTGTGAGTATCGATAACGAAAACTTACGTAAAAGTACCTAAGCGAAATAAAAGAAAAGACGAGAAGAAAGAGACGTCATAGGTAATGACCAATGCTTAAACGCTAAGAGATAAAACGAAACGAAACGAAACGAAACGAAACGAAACAAAAAAATAAATAAAAGAAAGAAAAGTAAGCAAAAAAATACACACACACACACACACACAGAGAGAGAGAGAGAGAGAGGATATACAAAGTACGCGAAAAGTAAGAGTCAAGGGTTGTGCTGTAATACCTAACGTATAAAGATTATTTATAAAAAATTGTTTCTGGGCTCGTATACACGCATAAATACGTAAATACGCAGCATAATAAGCAAATATACACGTATCGTATAAACGCGCGTTAACAACGTAAAAATCCATTCTCGTCGCGCGTCTAAGCGAGAAAAGAACTCGCGTCGTATCGTAAGTACATCCGAACGCAGAAACGGTACATGCTGAATTTTTCGATCGTGAAGAATAACGGCCGTGTTCCACTCATTTTAAGACTTATCGAAGATTCGACCAATTAACCATTATAGTTCGTAGTCTCGTTCGATACAAAAATAACGATTGTTCGCGCCGCTAATCAACGTCAGCTACGGAATAAAAAAAGAAGTGGCGAAACGAGACACTTGGAAAGCGAAAGACTTTCGAATGGAGAAGGAACTCTCGCCATAAGTCATCCCTGTCTTCGGGTGTACGTACACGTGTAATTTTTCCAAAGAGAAAAACGAATGACGAAAGTACTTTTCTCTCGACTCGAGGACTCCGTCGAGTTACTCGATTCGAAAGCGGGAAACACGTAGGAAACGTACATAGGAACGTACGTTTTACCGTGTTACCATAAAAAGATTGAATTACGAGGAAAACGGACGAGGATATTTGTAGGGACAAAAAAAAATAAAAAAAAAAAAAAAAAAAAAAAAAAAACAAGAGAGAGGGCTCGACGGCGCTGGCCCTCCCTCAACGCACCTTTTCCCTTTCAACTTGAACTTCCCCTCTCGAGTGCGGCTCCAACAAATTAAGCCACGACTTCGTCGCAAGGGCACTCTATAATAAGGTTGTGATAAGGTTGTGAGATATGTACGTTTCGTAGCCGCGCTACGGACGTAACAAGATTTTAAATTTAAGCTTACTTTAGTGAAGAAAATAGAAAAAAAAAGAAGGAAGAATAAGTGAAAAATGCAGAGAGAGAGAGAGAGAGAGAGAGAGAAAGAGAGAAAACGGACTTACCTAATCCCGAGCTTGACCACCGACGATGCAGCGCAGAGGAACCCTTCGACCTCTTATGGTCCAAAACGAAAATTCCTTCTCGAAGAGAGTCTCTTTTGCATTGCTAAAACTGAATTCTAATATTTCAACGAGACGTTCATTGAAATATTGTCGTTTAATGTCGCCATAGAATTCCTTCGATTCTTTGGATCGTCTTTACGATTCGATTAGATTTCGAGTTTACCTTTCGTCTATATTACTTTTCCTTCTTTCAAATGGCATCAATTCTAACGTGAAATTTCAACGGAGTAAGTACCTAACTGCGTGTAATTTTCTTTTTCTTTTTTATTTCTTTTTTTTCCATTTGGAAATCAAATCT